>VWYP01008177.1:47699-71461 GCA_013400435.1 Pycnonotus jocosus
TTTTTTTTTCCCTTTCAGAAGTGAAACATTCTGCATCTTATTTATTTTGAAAACAATTTATAAGGGCGATAATAACATCCTTTGGCTCCTTGCCTCTGTAGCCCGGGGCTCTCTACATGCCTCATTATGAGAACAGCACACACCCCGCCACGTACAGGCAGCTCACTGTACTCTCATTAAAATTCTGTAGGTATTGGCTGATATAAACAAAGAGGAAAAAAGTGCAGAAAGCACACCAGAGTCCTCGAAAGCAGGGAAGGACTGCGGGATAGGTCGTGTGGTTCAGCAACACGGCTGGAAATCCTGGAAATCTGAAAAACCTTTTGTGGTTCCGGCATCCCACGCAACCGCGCTCCGCTCCCGGGCCAGCGGCGCGGCTACGCCAGGAGGCAGTCGTTTGACACGGATCCATGCTGGGGGGGGAAAAAAAAATAAAAATCTTGTTTTCCTTTTGTAGGAGGAGATAAATAACGTGAAAAAAAATCAAAGGGGACGTGACA
Source organism: Pycnonotus jocosus (assembly GCA_013400435.1). NCBI lineage: Eukaryota > Metazoa > Chordata > Aves > Passeriformes > Pycnonotidae > Pycnonotus > Pycnonotus jocosus. Next base: position 48,200 of record VWYP01008177.1, read on the forward strand.
GAAAAGCTTTGGAGGAAAATCCGAGCCTTGGAAAGCCCAGGGTCTCGTTGGAAGAGTAGCGCACCTCAAAATGGCGAAGAGGAGGAAGAAAAATGTGCAGAACGTCCTTGCATTGTGTAGGGAGTAATTGGGCTGGAAAGGAGTTGTAAAGTAAGTAAACATAACTTCCAGCTTGATCCATATTAAGATTTATTGACCCTGAAAGTCAATATTCTCTGCACCAGGGCCAAGGTTAACATTGAGTTGGAGGCCAGTGGGAAAGTTGTAATGAAGTGCTGGTTAAGAGGCCCTTACAGAAGTATCTGGTTTTGCAGGAGGGTCGAAAGTCTTTCCACATGATCAGCCCCATCTTCCTCTACCTTTCAAAGGCATCCAAATCTGCCAGTTTTTCTGTGAAATCCCAGCCACATTAACACTGTGCCAAGCTGATAAACCCTTTGGATAGCTTTTCCAGCAGAAGTCAAAACCACCTCTAAGCTACAATCACCCTGAGGCTTTGATCATGGTCAGGACCCACTCATCCCAATCCAGTGTAAACACAGATGGAAGGAAAAGTTGACCTCAGCTGATGACAAGCTAGGAACATGTTTGATGATGCTGTAGGAAAAAGCAATATTAGTGAATTTCTGCCCTTTGGCAACTCCTGCTTTAGGGAAGGGCAGGCATACACCATCACAGCAGAGATTTGCAAGGTTGTGCAAGGAGAAAATATTTCTTTGGAGTCAATAAAGGTGTGACAATTCTCCTACAAGGAAAGAACTCATCCTGTGCCCTCACACCCTGGCCTTGTCATTGCAATTTTGCAATATTCTTAGAAATTCATTGTGAGAAATTAGATGGACAGAGAGCAGACAATCTCTGTATATTAGAAGTAAAGCTGTTGCCCAATGTCTGCTCTGAGGCATAACATTATACTTCCAGAATATCTATGCCTGCAAAAATCTGGATTTCCAAGGCTGGTTTGGGCACTTGCCTAAAACCTTACTGCACCTGCAGAAAGATTTGTGTCCCAGACATGTTCTATTCTCCTCAGTTTTATCAATTAAGCCAACACATGGTACCACTTCTACCACTTTGCTTCCCTAAAAATGCTCTGCCAAATCTTCCTTAGCAAGAGGTGGGGGACAGGGCTGGAAAGCACACCATGGTTTTTATGAACCTGGTGACAGCACAACCCAGCAGAGCTCACCATGAATTGTACAAATATTTTTGGAGACTGTACAAGACCACAGACATGAGAGGGAACATGGATTTCTTTGGAGCACAGAGGGAAAGCAGCACAGCACTTATTTCAGTCCAGTTCCAGAGGAGCAACTTACTTTTGAAAGTACTTTGAGTAAAGTTGCAATGATTTCCCCAGGACTTTGCTGGGTTTGTACATTTTAATGTCCTTCTCCAGCTGCTTGCTTTCTCCTTGTGTTCATTAAGACATTTGGTTTTGTTACAAGGTCTGGGCAAGAGAAAAATAGCTGTATGTATATTTAAAGAGACTATTAAAACAAAGAGCACCATGTACTGGCACAGAAGAATTCATGGTTTTATTCATATGTTTCTGGGCTCAGTGAGGCTGTTGTTGTGCACAGCAAACAGAACCTCACCAGTGTTTTCACCACAGCCTTGTTCGTCTGTGCTTCATTTTTCCTTCTCCAAAAAGCACCAGATTTGGGTTAGAACCTGCAAAACAAAACTATCTTTTCCAGGAGGGATGATTTGAGGTTCCTGGTGACCACTTTTGGCTCTCCATCCTCTTAAACATCTCCTGCTGACCCTCTACAGTTGTGTCTTGTTGTGGCAGGATCCTCTTTAATGAGCTAAAATAGGAAGCGCCTCAGCAGGGTCTAAGGGATGTATCCAGGATGCTTCATGATGTGGGAATTAAGCACAAAACTGGAGAGAAATGTGGATAGATGGGAAGTATGTCATCAGATGGGAGCCTAACCCCTTACCAGTAAGACAAAGCTGCAAACCATGCTCCCAGATCATCAGGCAAGCCAGGTTTTAGGAAAAGGAGACGTACTGGGAAAGGAGAGTTAGTGCCTGAAATCCAGTGACAAGCACATCCCCAAACTCCCATTACAGCCCTTCCTCAAAACACAATCAGGGAGAAGCCATCTCTCAACCTAAACCTTTATTTAGCTGCGTTTCACAACAATTACTGCATAACTTGGCATCGTGGGCATGGCCCTACATGGACTAGGAGAGCGCTCAGTGAACAGGGAGGCGAGCTGGGAATGCCATTTTCCCACACTTCCTTACAGAACCAATTCTCTTCTCCCAAATGACAAACAGAAAACAGAAGAAGGAAGAAGGTGTTGCCATTCACTGGGCCCAGGAATGTATTAAATACGACATAGTCACAGCAGCTTTGGCAATACAAAACACAGCCCTTTGCATTTCTGCACCAAAAAATCATATTTTGTCCCTAAAAGAAGCCACTATTAATTTTGTGCAAAATATTAACACATTCCCACCTTTCATCAACACTTGGATATTTGAGGCAATTCAACCTTGCAAAGGAAGTTTTGAGCTCCATAATCAGTGAACATCATCCCCTTCGGGAGAAGGGAAAGGCACAGGCAGCAGCTGTGAGGTTTTGAGGCAAAGCTCCAGCTTCCAGCCCGGACAGTTTATACCTTTAAGAGGCACAAAACAAAAAAGAAACCCAATCCTTGAGATGAATCACTCCAAAGTGTGCCCGTTTTTCTCCTCGCAGGCCTGAGCAGCCTCACACAAAGCCCCAGGGCACAGGCTCCTCATTTGGCAGGGCTCAACACAGCAGCGGGGCCGGGGAATACTTTTACGCTGGAGAATTTGGCTTGTAACGAGGCTTTTCAGGAACATGGCAATTGCCCACGTGAACGCATGGCTTCCTGCATTAATATGCTAAAGAGACAAGACAAGCATCTTTAGCTACAGCTGAGGACTAATTAAGACTGCTCTTTTACAAATATTGCATGGTTCATTCCATTCTTCCCCGATTAAGAACAAAAGAAGAAAGAAGTCATTTATTGTCATGAGTCACTTCAGATACAATGGAAGGAATTCCAACAGATGACTGAGACAAAACAAAAGCTGACATTATGAAAGCCATGTCTAAACACTAATTTAAACTGTCAACTTGCTAGTGAGGAAGGTTCATGACAGAGGGAGTATTAAAACTTAAAAGAGCACATAAATCATTGAAGAGATTAGCAGCGTGTGATGAGGCCAAAGTAGCCGCGCTGGAAACTCGCTGACTGGTTGCGAGCTCATCATAATTTGGGGGTAAATGCCGTGTTTTGCCAACAGTCCTGGACTAAAATGAACACTTTGGGCCCTGTTCCCAGAAGTGGGACTCTGTGTGAGTCAGTGGCGTTACTCCCATTTCCAGCAGGTGAGGATCAGACCCTTTGTGTCCCGCATTAGATAAAATCTGGCCTGAGCTTTCCTCTACCTCATCAGAAATGCTTAATTTCAGAAAGGAGCCAAAAAAATGGCTTTGGGTCATATCCAGAGCTGCTATAAATGATCGTGACTGGCTTCCACAGGCTGGCTACACCACTCCAGAACCTTCCTTTTCAATAGCACCACGGTGTCTACTCTCTTCTGACTTACAGGAGATTTATCTTGAGGTAGTGCTCTCTAATTCTCTGCAAATCTGCTTTCCACCTGCAGGAAATTCGCTCATCTCCACTTAATTAAGAAACACGGCAGATGAAAATGCATTGTGGGCTGCAGGGTTTCACTTGCGAATTATTTTCCTACGCATTAGAACAATTTCTTCCAAAAGAAGCCTGCACATACTTTTCAGACCATTTGGTTTTTTAAACAGGTACATGGCCTCCAGCTCTCACACATCAGCTCAGTTTGTTTTGTGTAAGTCTTGGAGGGGCCATGAACAACACTTCTGCAAAATGAAAGAATGCTGTATTTAGATTATCTAAAATCTCTCTCTTTATCTGCTCACTCCCATTGGTGCTAGTGCTCCCAAAACAGAGAATCCATTGTGGATCACCAAGGTAGAATGATTCCTATTGATCGATTTAAGGAGATTTAGCATCTATCTCAACTATTTTAAAATCCAGGTGACCCTGAAATCCACTCAAGCAAAAGCTCCATCTTTCCTTCATCTCAACATGCAGACTTCTTCTCTCACAGACCAGAAAGCAACCAGTGGCCCTGTTCCCCCAAAATTTAGTTTAGTAAAAAGTAAAAGGCCAAGAAAGTATTTGATAAGTTGCTGAACAAGAAGAGCTGAGAAAATTCAGTTATTTACCCAGCTGAGGGCATTGCTGTGGGCACTGGTGGGCTGTGTCTCCTGGACACCAGCAATGAAGAAGATCCCCATCCCACTGTACCACTCTCCCAAGGATTGGGATATTATTTGGGACAGATCACGGGCTCCCTTTAACCCTCTGAGCATCACAGGCTCCCTTTAACCCTCTGAGCATCACTCTAGAGTTAGTGGGGAGACTCTGCACTTGCAAGGTCCAGGCCTTTGCATCCTGCTGCAATTAAGTCACTCTCAGCTTTGGCTCCAATTCAGGCAGAAGTTCAAAAAATTTTAAATTTTTAAAATAAATAAAAAGAGGGAAAGTAAATGAGATGCAGAGCCCTTTAACTTAAGAGTGTTGAAATCACTGTGGGAGCTGGGGAGGGATTTCTGTGAGTTAGGAATAATCAAGATCCTTTCCTGCATCCTCGTGTTTTGCTGAGCTTGGTGCAGAGGACCAGATATTTTTTTCTTCACATCTTTGCCATGGAAACCACTACATATTTTCCCATTTTATCATTGGCTACTTGTGTTCTGATGGTCTTTGGGTCTGTTGTGTTGGGCACTGCAGAAAGGCTAATCAAGAGGACTGACCTTGTTCAGTCAAGAGGTGACAGAAGATGACAGGTAAATAACTGGGTGAAACTGGCCACATCCCCACAAAAGGAGAGGTTTAAAAAGAAGTAGACAATAATTTTTTTAAGCAGTGGAGAATTTCATGTGAAGAGCAGATGAAAAGGTGTTGCAGAAACCAGGAAGAGAAATGAGATCCTGGAGGAGAGCTTTAGCTGTGGGAGAAGAATCCCACTGTGTTTGGGGTGTTCTGCAGAAAATCTACAAGAATTGACCGTGAATGAAAGGGCACTGAGATGACCAGAAGAAGATGATGAACAATACAGACAAAAGTGGGGGCATGGCTGTGTTACCCTTGGCATGCAACAGAAAAAGAAGGAGAAACATGGAAAGAAAAATGGATGTTGGTCAGTTGAGGAGTGAGACCTGTGAGTTATTTGTGGCTGGGAAGTCAGCAGCAGAGAGATCCCAGCTGGATTTTTCTGGAGCAGTAGAACTGGAAAAGGAGGAGGTCCCATGTGCAAATTAGAGCTGGGCAAAGTGAAGGCAAACTTGCAGGATTAAGAGAACAGGTAGAAGCAGGGAGAAACACAAAATAGGAGATTTCATGGTAAAGTTCATCACTTTCTCTGCCAGTCTCGTCATCATAGAGGAGAATGGGAGCATGGGACTTGCTCCAAAAATGCCCCCCTCATGCAGACATGAGGATCATCTGCAGGACCTCCAAGTCCTGGTCTGGATAGCTGGTGCCAGTGACCTTCAGACACAAACAGGGTAAAATAAACCACCCAACAAGGGATGTGCTCTGTGCACTTTGGTTACTGTTCCTCAGAGCCTCCAGTGAGGAAGATGAACTCAATGTGAGGCCACTGGCATTGGTTAATTCATGCACCAGGCTGATATCTCATTCTGCAACATCACTTTAATGCCACTGTAGCTTTCCCAGAAGCCTCAGCTTAAAACTTCTGCTGTGCAGGGCTAAATAAGGCCTTTCCTTTCTGCACTGACATCAATAAAGCTACACCCAGGGTAAAATTAGCCCCAGGACAGTTATTCTGACACTTTCACAATAGAAATTTTGGGGGTTTAGATTTGTTTTGCTTTCCTTCCCCCACCCTCCCCTTCCTTTATTTTAATGATTCTCCACTAAACCCACTTCCACAGCATGGAAAGGGAGGGAGATGTCCCTGGGCTCTTTGTGTGAAAGGATCATGAGGCAAGAGTCAATGTAGCTGTGCTGACAAACAGATCAGGCTTTGGAGATCTGAGCCTGAACGTTACCTTATGTTTTAACAGCTTCACTGGCTCCAACGCCTCAGACTGCTTGAATTTCCCACCAGCTCAGCGCAGTTCTTTTCCACATATTTTAGGTGTTGAATTAGTCTGGAGCTCAAAGGAGCAACATTTCCAGGCCCTCGATGAAGAGCATGTCTATCAGTTGAGATCAAGAAGAGCTGCCAAGGTTGTTTGCCTGCATCTGAAGTGTGGATGAGCTGCTTGGCCCTGCGGGGTTGTTTAAGGACCCTCCGGTATCTGCCGTGATACGAAGACAACGTAAATATCCTTATGTGTGTTTGTGTTGATGGAGTAGAGCTCCATAAATCCATGAGCAGTTGGCTGCATTTTTCTCTCAGCTCCCATCCGTGTTTGTAAACACTGGAGAAGGAGCCCCAAATCTGCGTCCAACACGGAGCAGTTACGGAACACGCTGTAATCCTGTAATGCGAACCAGAGCGGGCCCGCTAACCGTGCAGCTCTGCAGAGAATTCCTGACATGATCCTTTTACGTATTTTATGTTAATCACTTCCATCTCAGGAACACACACAAACAATACCCCATTAGACGTTCCCTTTGGCACTCGGACAGCAGCGCAAGCTGCCGCGTGTGCCAGAGCAGCCGCAGTAGGGACGGACGGACGGACGGGAGGCCGTGGCTGGATGCTGCTCACGGGAAGCAACCAAAGGACAGCATGCAAAATCCTACTCTGGGTTTCTTCACTGGTTTTCATGTGGGCTTTGCCAGGAGAAAAGTGTCCAGCTGCTTGCCTGAGAGGGCTCATGGATGTTGGAGCGTTGCCTTGATCCCAGAGACCCTAAAGCTCTTCTCCGTGGGAGATGGAAATTTGCTTCTCCACATCACTGTGCCTTGAGCAGGTGTAGCACAGGAAGGACAGAGCTTGGGATAAACTGGTACCTGCCTGGTCAGGATTTCCTGTCCTTTTTCCAGTTCTAGGGACACACAGACATGTAACTCTTTAAATGGGACTACCTGGCAGGTATTTTTCTGGTGGAAAGGAAGGGGGCTGGATCCCCAGGAGCAGAGATGTGCACAGAGTGCTTTGCTGCAGGCTGGGACACAAATGTCTCTTACAGAGGGGAAAGGGGACAACTCTGAGAATTGAGGGTACTAATCCTGCTCTCGTGGGGAGTTCTTGGGGACCTCAGCACTGGGAAGCAGGCAGAGGGAATGGGAGCATAGGAGGCCACATTTGCAGGAGCAACTACTGGAAGAGGACACATAAAACAACTCCTCTGTCACAACAAGGGAAATTCCTCATCTTTAATGAAATGTCCACCCTGTGGTGAGGGCAGGCGACTTTGTCAGCTCACCACAGGAGCAATTCCAGCAGGCATTGTGCCCCTCTGCCAGCAGGGTGGGATCCACAGGGACCCTCCATCCCCAGAGGCACACAGCTCGCTCCAACAGACCATCCCACACCAGCACCAACCCACACCAGGTTAGTAGCCAGCCCTCAGGAAAAGCAGAAAGGAAAAGATGTCTTCAAATACCCAGGAGTTTCATACAATTTTGAAATGCTTTAAACCTTCAGATACTGTGTTTTCCTTCTCTGCCAGGTTTTTTCATTACTAAAATGAAGATTTCAAGGGCTTATACAGCCTTTGGTTGCAGGAAAGCAAGAAACACTGGCACTGGTGCCACTGAGAAGCAGTGCCTGGGCTGGGGCATTTCTGCTCAGGATGTACTTTTAAAGCAATTTAAAAGCAGCTCTGCCTTTGAATAGTAACGCTGAAGAGGAATTCGCTCCAACATTCACTAGCCCAAATGTCTTCGCTGAAATCATGCTGTTCCCCTATTGTTGTTTAACAATAAATCCTGCCCCGAGGGAAATGCGTATAAATATGAATTTAAGAGTTCCCAGATACAAAGTATCTCCACTTTTTTTACCCTCCTGGGAGAGAAATAGCTTAGAAATCTTCCTACAAAGATGTGCTTTTCTTGATGCTTTTCCCCTTAACACTCTAAAACGATTCTGTGTGAGGGGAGGGCATCCAGACACTGCAGCACGACAAAGAAAAGCATCTTAATAAATAAAATAATTCCTTTATTTCAGTGCTGAGGCATTAAATACCATGATGAGCATGCAGATGTGCTGCTCTGGAGCCCAGCTGGACTGTTCTGTGGGAAGGGTAACGTGGATTGCTGTGTTCACTCTTCCCTCTCTCAATGTTCTGGAGTCCAAGGGGCAGCTTTGGAGCTGCCCAAGGGCTCCCACTGCCTTCTCCATCTCAGGGATGCAGAGGTGCTTCTGTTAGAAGCTTCATTTTACAGCTGAGGCAAGGGGAATGCTGAACCTCCAAACCTGGATTCCTTGTTCTTTGTGGTCCCATGAGTGCCAAAGTGGTGGCAACCTGTGATCTGCAGGTCAGGGGGATAAATGGACCAGAACAGTGATTTAAAAAACAACTGAATTAGGTCTCAGCTCTGCATCACAACCTGGCCCCCATGAAGTGTAGAGGTATACAAGACAACACTCTTTTGTGGTGCAAAAAAAAAGTTGGTGAATAGCTTCACAACCCTCCACTGAATATATATCAGCCAGATTTTGAAATCTAGCCTATTTGTATTTGTGAGCTGAGAGTCTAGGAGAAGAGAAGAGAAGAGAAGAGAAGAGAAGAGTTGAGTTGCTCAGGCATATGTGATATCCACAGTCAGCTTTATCTAGAAATGCAGACAATGTTGCAAATTCTCCAAGCACGGTAGAGCGCAGAATTTATCTCCTTTTTAATTCTTTTTTTAACACTTCTGCCTTAATTATGTTCTCCTCTAAAAGAAACCCTGAAGGTGATTCATCCAGAGTGGGGAAAGGCACATGTGCACCTTGGCAAGGCATGAGGTGTGTGGTGCAATGGATGCTGAGCATCCGACCTCCCTGACTGCTGGTGGAAAGACACCACACATTTTCCATGAAGGCTGGACACAGTCCCTGGGAGTAACTTGGTAAAGCCCCAGGCACTCAGAGAAATGTTGAAAGTAATCCAGCTAAAGCTCCACCTGGAAAGCGGTGGGTGGGAAAAAGACCTCAGTGGATGCCAAAAAACCAGAGGTGACAGTGTGGAGAGGGATCCTGCAAGAGCCATGCTCAGCTGCTGCAGAGGAAAAGATTTGAGGTTCACCANTCAGAGGTGACACAGTGTGGAGAGGGATCCTGAGAGCCAGTGCCATGCTCAGCTGCTGCAGAGGAAAAGATTTGAGGTTCACCATCTCATTGATTATCACATTGATTAACACCATCCCAAATGTTAATCAATCCTCTGTGATAATAAGCTAACAAAGAGCTTCTACCCTGCCCAACAGCCACACTCACTAATTACTGCTGACTCCCTCTATCAACGTTGCTTTCACTCTAGTTTTGCCCTAGGTTTTTCCATCAGTGCATTGAACTTTTGAGGGAGAACAGCTCATTTTCTGTGATCTTTTCCAAGACACTGGTGGTACCGAGGGAGGATTAACCATCTTTATGATTTTTGCTGTGAAACATTCTCCTCCTCCCTTCCCTTTCCCATAAAAAGCCAGAAATGCCACTTAAATCACTATTGTTCCCTATGATTTAATTTTATACCACTGCTCAGCAGCTACAGCTATTTACAGCAATCCCCAGTTAAGTGATCATGGATATTTAGGAATTTTTAATGTGAGCGAGCTCATCCCCAAATTCAGCATCTCTCCTGGCAGCTGGGGTGTAGATAGGACATGTTTACTTTATGTGCTGGAAGCCCAAATATTTAGTTTGTGGTTTCAGTGGCTGAACAATCTGTGCTCGAGGGCTACGTGTGCAGCTCAGAGACCACGGAGGAAGAACAGGTCTGGGGCTGAAGGTGGAAATGCGTTTGTCAATACCCCAGAGCCCCCCAACAGCCACATCTCACCTCCCCTAACACGAGGCTGGAGAGGGGCACGGATTAACACAAACAGCCTGCTGATGTCCCTTTGACAGAAAACGTGGGAAGCGGAGTTTTCCTTGGATTTACGAGCTGGGAAGGCCCTTCCTCACCCTGATTAACGGCGAGCCGCGGAGCAAAGCCGCGGCCGCTCGCGAGCCCGTGCGCTCCGCCTCAGGTGTCGTGGGAGTGAGAACAGTGGGAGAGCACAGAAAGGTCTCGTGACGCTCTGTTAACTAATTTTCATGTGCCAAGTGAAGACGTGTCCCGGAATTTTGCGAAAGGACCTATATTTAGCGGCGCTGAGCGTCTCCAAAGAGAGCTTTGTGAGATGCTGGAGCTGGGGGAGAAATAAACACAGGTATAGAAAGCCCTCCAAGAAAGCAATAACTTACACGACTTTAGAGGGATATCTGACAATACATTTACTGCCAGCTGTGGATTGAGATGAATATCCAGGAGGCTGATGAACAGCAGGCTGCCCAGCCCTGCACTTCTGCTGGAACACGAGTGCAAAAGCAGCTCGTGCGTGGCCTTTCCCTCCATGGATTTCCAGGATTTTTGCCCTGGGGAGCTGAAGTTTCCCTGGGACATTCCCACATGGCAGATCTCCTTCCAGCACGGCCTCATTCTCATGATGAGAAACCTCAGCAGAATCCCAGAGATAAGATTTTTTTACATTTCTCTATATCATTTTTGGCAGGCTATGGTGATGTGACATGGATGTGAGGAAAAAGGGAAATCCTCAAATCCTCAGCTGTGTGCAGAGGGGGTCAGGGAAAGGCACCAATGTGCTGCATGATGGGGCAGTGAGATGACACAAGACTTGATGGAGCTGGGGAAAGGGGATGGAGAGTCAGTCCTGTGAGGAGCAGCTGAGAGAGCTGGGAAAGGGGCTGAGCCTGGAGAAAAGGAGGCTCAGGGGGAACCTTGTGGCTCTACACAACTCCCTGACAGGAGGGGACAGCTGGAGGGATCAGGCTCTGCTCCCAGGGAACAGGGACAGGAGGAGAGGGAACAGCCTCCAGTTGTAGCAGAGGTGGGTCAGGTTGGGCATCAGGAAGAATTTTATCACTCAGGATTGAATTTCACACAGAGGATTGTCAGGCATTTGAAAGGGCTGCCCAGGCAAGTGCTGAACTCACCATCTCTGAAGGTGTTCAAGAAATGACTGGAGGTGGCACTCAGTGGTTCTGTTGAAATGGTGGTGATCAGTCAAAGGTTGGACTCGGAGATCTTGGAGGTCTTTTCTGACCTAAATCATTCTGTGGTTCTGTTTCACCCCACGGTCATTCATGGCTTGGTCCTACAGCTGAAGAGCATGGGGAGGATATCTTCATGTTGTGTTTCACCATCCCATCCTTGTTCATTTGGACACCAGGAAAAGAAGGAGGTTTTCATCCCAAACAACCCTTCAAAATACTCTGGTTGAACCCACCATCACCAGGCACTGTTATTATCAAATATCTGCAGAAAAACAACCAGCAATTAACCTGCTGCAATACACACACACGTTTCTTTCATAGAGGGGGAAAAAAAAATTGAGAAAGAGAGGAAAAGGGAAAAGAAAGAATAATGCCACAGGATCTCCCCAGTAGCACACGGGGCACAATCCAGTACTGTACAAGAGCCATGCAGCAGAGGCCCAGAGGACATGCTGTCCCAGCACAAGGGCTGCCAGCATCCTGACAGAAGTAGGAAGTCCTCTCTCACAGTTGCCCTGTAGACATGAAATCACACAAAGAAAGACTTCATTAGGATCCCGAACTAAATATAGGCAAGTGAGGAGAGTGGAACATTCAACTTTTGCTCTTGGCAAGCAGCACGGCTTTGCAACCTTTAGGATATTGTTTTAACTAAGCTGGAATTCTGCATGGCTGTGATTCTGACAGCTCAGCACCTACCAGGGGGAAAGAATTAGGAAAATAAAACCTTTACCTGAGAAAACCCTGGAAAATGTGTGTGCCCTCATGGTAGAGTTCTTGCCCAGACAAAACTGCTGCTGTCACTGGGAATGACGGGCTGGAAAATTATTGGCGTCAATGAGAGTTTTGTGTGAGCTCAGATCGTGGGGTACGAGCCAAACTGTTTGCAGCTCCAAAAGTCTTAGAAAATTGTGGATAAAACAGAAAATAAGCAATGCTGAGCCTCTGACAAGCCTTTCTGAACAGTCCAGGTCCACCAGCATCTTCAGGGCTTTAGGTAGCTCCACATCTTGCTTCGGCATCACCGCTCCATCTGCACATCTGCTGTGGGAATGACCTCCCTGCTGAGGCCTCAAAATATGATCCCACCAGCCTCAGGAGCACAAACACAGATATGTGAGGAACAGGATCATTTTTGCCAAACAGTGTGGGCATTCAAATGCTCCTGAGGGAGGTAGGGCCACCAGTGTCCAAGCTGGCATCAACTGGGGGCTTGGGTCCTGCTTTGTCTTCATGGGGAAAGGTCCTGGCATCAGATGGCACATGGTTTGATGACACCTATTTGTATTAGGAAATCCCAGACCCTTCCCCCTGCAGGAATTGGCTCACCAAGGTCCCAGTTCTACCATCCAGCCCTGAGTGTGTTTTTGGGGTGTCAGAAACAGGAGTCAGATCCTGATTCTGGCTTCCTTCATTGTTCAGGTGCTTCAGTCTTGCACAAACCCAGAGCTCCCAAAGCCAGGGAGATCTTTTTAGGGCTGTCACACTCTGTTCCTGCCTGCTCTGCACAGGGAACAAGCACAAATACCCAGGTGACAGCAGAGGATCAGCCTTCCCTGCAGGAAAACCAAAGGTACAAGGGGGCTCACTTCAAGCACATAAACTCCCACTAACACTCCCTGGTGTTAGGAATGAGGCACACAGAGGCTTTTATTAATCTGGCCTTTGGAATAGTCCTTTTGTTTGTTCTGAATCCCTAATAATATCACCAGTCCCTAATAAAAGGTCAGAAATCCTACACTCATCTGTCATCCTAACAGCATCCATTAAAGAGAATAAAACACTCCTGAATCCAGCTCATGATGCTGTAAGAGGGGGCAGGAAACCCCCTGAACAAAAAGGACCCATTAAGAGGTGGAGTAGGACAGAAAAAGGAAAAACATCCAGCCTGAAAATGATCTCTCCTATTTCCCCACAGCCACATCAGTGAGGTGAGGCCTTTGGTGGAAATTTCTCCCCTGTGGGGACACCGTGAGATGCAAAACCTTCCCAGGGACATCCCTCCTCAGGTGCTGTACATCTCTCCTGTCATGGAACAACCTGGAATAGCTTTTTGAAGACATCTCCCATTAAGTGAGCTGCCTCCAAGGGATGGGGGGAATGACCAAGCACAGCTGAACCGGGGGAGTTTCCAACCAGTGGGAATATCCACAGATAGGAGAGGAAAAGGTGTGTGACCCTGGGAGAATGTTTGCAGAGTGTCACTTAAGTAAGCCAGGTGGAATAAAATCAGTTTGTTCTGATTAACTTTTAGCCTCAGGCGTGGATTTGTGCTACCGCAAACCTACAGACTGGCCTGCCAAAACCTGGAGCCTGAACATGGCACAGAGCTGCTCTCCCCCTTTCCCAGCTCAGGCTGGGCTGCTGGACCTCAGCTCCAGGGCTGGAGGCTCCCAGGACAGAGCAGTTGGCAGCCAAGACCAGCCAGGGCTGCAGCTTTCGAGACACGTTCCACAAACATCACTGTTTTAGGAAAAACATCAGCAAAGAGCTGTCACGTGTTTCACTCCAGGAGCTGAAGGCGTGAGAAGGGATTTAAAAAAAAAAAAGAAAAGAAAAGAAAAAAAAGAAAGTCTATTCATTGAAGAAAAGCAATCCAGAAAAGAAACCAAAAAAGGAAGCAGACCCAATGCAGACCCCTCCAGAGAGCTGTGGGGCATCCTGAACAGAAGAGAGGCTTTGGAACCTCACCCTGGCCCACACAGGCAGCAGTGCCCACCTCCAGGATTGGTGCAAGAGGCTGATGAGTCTCTTGGGACCAGGGGTTCCCAGGATGGTTTTCCTGCCCCTATTCCCAGCCCTCTGCAGCAGGCACAGGGAGCCCTGCTGAGGAACCTCTGCCTCCCACTGGTACCAGTGCAATTATTTCCTGAAATGCCACTGGTTTGCGTGCTGCCAGAATGGAGTGCACCCGCAGCACATTCCATCCCCTTCTGTAACTCTGCCTAAAGCAGACCCTCGTCACCTCTGGCCTTCCACATTTTCAGTTTTCTGCATTAAAACTGACCTTCTGCAAGAAGCAGACTCCCCAGCATGGTGGCAGGTGAGGCAGGTGTGCTGGAAAAAGACATTTTACAGCATGGATTCATGCCCAGAACAAATCCAGAGTGGAAGCAGGGGTGCCCAGCCCTGGAGTGGAGGCATCTTTCACCCACATCCCCAGCCAGCCCTGCAGTTTGCCCCAGGGTGGAACTGGCTGGGGAAGAGCAGGGAGCTCCCAGACCACCTCCATTCCCAATTTCTGCTGCTCTCTGGCTCCTGGGTGGCACCAGTGGCACTCAGCTGCAAACACAGCACCAGAAGGGACAGAGTGATGCCTGGCTTCTGCATCTTCCATCTTCCAGCTTTCCCTCTGCCCCAGACCCTTCTCATTAGCCCAGGCTGAGATCTTCACCAGGAAAGTCGTCTGGAACTGAGAAAAGATGTAGAAGGGTCCAAAAGAAACACCATATGTACCAAGCAGTGAAAACGAGCCCTGCCACTGTGCAAGAAGGCACAGGCTTGTATAATATGATATATACTCCACATACTGAGAGAAAGAATATACTTCTCACTGTAAAGTGTTTTACATGCTAACCATCAGGCATACACCAGCTCAATGGATGCTGGCACTTTACATAAATATATGATGATGCAGTGCTATATGTAATAAAAATCTGGAGCCCAAAATATGGAAGCAATCCAAGAAAACAGATCTCACATTTTTGCCTTTGTTACAGTTCGATTCTGACATGCTCTGATTAAAATTCAACATCTGCATGCATTTAAAATTAAAATATATAGGTATTCATGTTCTCCTCCTTCCACAATGTTTTACTGCTGCCTTTTTCTTCTTAAATATTAAAAACATTACATTATTTTATTTCAGATGTCTCAATATATTACACATCACCCTTTCACCTCAGAGCTTTGGTTCAAATCCAGCTCTTCGCCGGGGAAATAGAAAACATCTGAAAATATTTAGTAGTCTCATCTCAGTGTCTAATCACAGTCTGCTCTGACATGACAAAACACAACAAACAAACTGGCTTGCCACAGATGAAAAATGTTTACACAAAAATACTCAGGAGTGTAAGAATGAATAAAGACGTCTCTAACTGCATTAAAGCCCGTGCTGCTAAGTAATAAAAAATAGCTTGCAGATAATCTGAACTGCACCTGCCCCTCTGGAAAGAAAAAGAGAAAAAAAAAGGCAGGTGATTTAAAGTTCTCGCAGCCTAGCAGGTCCCAGCTGCATGTTTTTTTGTTATTCTAAAGCAGGAAGATGTGTCAGGCTACAGTGCAAATATTGTCCATGGGCATCACGGTCTGGAGAGCCTAAGTACCTCGTGATTTAGGAATCTCAGAAGAGAACTTTACAGCCGGCAAATCCTCCTGGACTAAAATATATGTACTTTAAGAGCAGCTAGCATAAATAAGTCTTTGTCTTTGCAGGGGAATTCAGCTGTTTGGTGGGTGGTGGGGAGGGAGAGCAGCTGTCCCAACAGGCTCCACATTGGGCACTGCAATGGGGCATGGCACGGTCGCTCTCTGGGGCAGGGATGGGTTCAATGGGCAGGAGAAAGCACAGGAGGAATTTCCCCACCAAAAGGTGAAGGATCTTCCCCTTTTACTCACCTCAAATCCTGGATTCAGTCCTGGGCCCCTCATGACAAGACACTGAGAGGATGCAGCGTGTCCAGAGAAGGGTCTGGAGCATCAGGAGAGGCTGAGGGAGCTGGGAAAGGGGCTCAGCCTGGACAAAAGGAGGCTCAGGGGGACCTTGTGGCTCTGCACAACTCCCTGACAGGAGAGGACAGCCAGGTTGGGCTCTGCTCCCAGGGAACAGGGACAGGACAAGAGGAAACAGCCATAAGTTACTCTTATTAAGAGATATCAGAACCCCACATAAGTATAAAGAGTGATCATAAAGACGGAACAATTCTTCCTCTTTATTTTTGTCCTCCACCTACAGAGAGCTCCCACCTACCCCACCTGCAGCATTGACCTCATTCCTAGACATGATCACACCCTAGCTGTTGTCAGGTTACACCCCACAGAACTTCAGGAGAAGTGGTTTCACAAACTACTTCTAAACCCAAGTTTTACAACCTGCAGGAGCTGATACAGACCTACATAGGAAAAAAAAATTTAATTCCTTGCCCTATCCATAGGTATCCTACAATACATTATTTTTTTTCCAGGAAGATATTGTAGTATTTCCTTCTGCAACAGCCAAATTAAATACGAATAAATGAACACGCTACGATTTCACGTTATCCCCTTCGATGCAAAATAAGATGTATCCCTTAATTCAATAAATTAGAAAGTATATTTTTTCAAGAGGAAAAAATACCAGGGTAGCTAAGTCTTTGCAGATCTTGGCCTGTCTCCAATACACAAAGGACAGGCCAAGGAGAGACATCCAAAGGCCATGCTGCCTGCAGAAGTCAGGGCTCAGCTGAGGAACCTCTCTGGGAGGAGGATTTGCTCCCCTGGGCACAGCTGAGATCCAATCCTGAATCCAGTCTTACCCCATTCCTGCTGCAGCACTGAGCTGCTTCCCTTTGCAGACACCAGCACTGGGTTTCTTGCCTGGATAATAATTTCCTTTCCATGTGACTTAGACAATACCCAGAGCATTTTCCATTTAGGCTTCCTCCACAGCACCCCTTGGTCTGGGCTTACATTTTATTGTCTCTGCTCCATTTTCCTGCACTTTCCTTCTGCTGTCGTGTTTTCCTTTTGCCTCTTGATGAAATCTCTCTCTCTGCTCACCAAATTTAAATTCAGCAGTGACACACAGGCTTGTTCACACAACTTCACACCTCTCTGCCCCTGCTACAAACCCACCCCGAATTATTTCCCATCCCAAGATGTGAACACCGTTCCCATCAGCCACGTGCCCCTGCAAGGCAGTGTGTTAGTAAATTATTTCTCCAGGCTCTTGATTGACATTGTTGAAAAGATACTTTTCGTGCGTGTCGGTCTTTGTGGGGTGAAAATGCTTTTAGCGTGCTCCTAAGGATTTACGTGGGCTTCCCTGGGCTGCTGCTGCCAAGTTCAGATGCGGTTGGAGCACGTGACATTCTTTGTCCTGCTCTTATTACATTTTCCTTTTTATCCAGCCCTGCTGCATATTTCATATTTTTCATATTTCTGCCCTGTGATGTAAAGAACAGCCATTTGCTCAAGGTCCACTCCAGCGTGAGCCTCTCGGATCCTGCTGCAACCGGGCTTTCATCTTCCTTTCTTTAAAAAAATTTTGTTTTCTTTTTACTATTTACCCCCTCTTTTAGTGTTTTAGGGCTCATCCCTTCGAAGGGCTGAGCAGATGCCACGTGTCTGCTGAGCCAGGGCAGGAGACCACACGTGCACTCATGGGGAGGGACAAACCCCAGGCACCACATGTTTGCTTCTCTCCCAGCCAGCAGAGATCAGGTCTCATTTCTGGCTCTGCATGCAACAGTCCAGCCCCAGAGCCAGAGCTGGGATGTTTCCAGGATGTTTTCCCTCCTCTGCAGACACAGCCCTTGCTGCTCAAGCTCTTCCAGAGCTCCACACCACCCAAGATATCACCAAACCAGCGACATCTCTGCAACCTCATTAAAGAAGCTGCAGCAGCATAATTGAGGACTGGAAGCCTCAGAGCCAGGCATGGGCAGGGGGAGCAAAGAAGGAAAGCATCATTTCACTTATAAAAGAGCGCATTTAGAGCAGAAAATACTGGGAAAAAATGTCACGTTTCTCAGAAAAGCTATTGCATGCCTAAATGTTAGTTTTACAAGCCCAAACTCCACTTGAAAATAGCAAACTCAGGACTGGTTTCCTAAGAGGCATGTCCAGGAATGGCATTTTATGGATTAAATGTATCATCCAGCGTTTGCTAGCTGGTTGTCCACTTTGCTTAAGAAGTTACTTCCTAAATAAAATGTAATCCCTCCACTCTGGATGAGGATCTGTCTTCAAACCACAGCACTTCTGCTTCATTCCTGAGGAAGTCTCAACATCCAGCCCCTCCACATCCATGCTCATCACCTTCCCCAGTGACTGCTCTGCCATGCTCTCATCCCTTTCCGTGGAGCACACCAGGAGTCTGCAAATATTAGTGCAGACAGAGATCATGGTTGAAGCCCCAGAACACTAATTATTAACACTGATTATGAAACATAATCAGCAAATCATAGACCAGGAAGGAAAAATCATAGTAACAGAAGTATTAAAACGCACATATTTGAATTGAAATTGTTCGTCATCCTCACCAGCCAGTGTCCAAAAATAATAAATAAAAAATCACCTGTCTCCTTGGCAGGCAGCAAGTGGAGAGCTTTCCTAAATTTGCAGCAGTGGAGTCCACACTCAAATTGTTCTGCTGACGGAAATCCAGCAAACTTCTCCGTCACTGCTGCGGGTAGAGGACAGGCCACCGATGGGAATAGTTTCATAATTCTTTTATTGGAAGCATCTGTAGAAACCATAAAACAACAACTACAACAACAGCAACACAAAGCCATGTTTTCTCACTTCTTTCCGAGCAAGGAGGGTGCCAGAGCGATTCCCCGCCCTACCCCCGCACTGCATGGTGGTTTCCTTTGTTCATATTTCACTGCCTGCATCCAGCAGGAAGATTTATGGGCTGGTGCTGAGCTCGGGATGTGCACAGGACTGGCCTCTGGGGACCTGGGCTTGGCCACGCAGAACGGGGGTGCAGAAAGGCTCCTGCAGCTCCAGGGAGGGAGAAACTGGAGGGAGGTTATTCCGGGCCAGATTCCAGCGCCTTCCACTGAGTAACAGCTCACCAAAAACCCAGCCCCTGGTAGCTAAGGAGGCTCTCCATGCAGGAATGTTGTCACTCGGTGTCTGCGGGGTGTCACACCCGAGGACACAATGCCTGGATCCAGCCCCGATGTCCCCTGCGCTCCCTTCCGGTCTTGGTCACCATCCCAGCCCTGAGGAGCCCGTTCATTCCAACATCAGATGACTTCCCTGCAACAAAGTGTTCCAGGAGCACTTGCCAGCCTGGCCAAGAGCTGCATTTTAGTGCCTTGAGCTCTGCTGGGACCTGAAGTGGGACTGAGCTGAGCGGATCCCAGTGGGGAAAGGGCTCAGAGTGTTGGGAAGATGGTTGTGGAAGAGCAGGACACGAGATGCCAGGTGAACATCTCGGCTTAGACACCTTCCCAATGTGGTTTTGGGTAGGTTACAACATCAGTTCTGAGCTGCCTTTACCCCAGCAAAGGGGGGATGTTGTATTTCCTGACTCTTCAGGTTCTTGTGACGAAAAAAGTTTCCTCTTTGACAAGAGCTGGAGGAAGAGGCCAGGAAAACAAAGCAAGGAACAAGACAACGAGCCAGCCAGCAGCAGGACCACTCAGCTCAGCAAAAGCAGTGATCGTGTGACCACACAGGGTTGAGCATAAAAATATCCAGGGTCTGTCCAAATCCTATAGGAGCAGAGCTCCAACACCTCTGGGCAATGGCAAACCCAGGTCCTGTGTGTGCAAAACAGGAGATTTATTTTTGCAGGGCTGTGCACATGTGTGTTTCTGTGGTGCATGTGCTCATGATAAGCCAATAAAAGAAACCCGAGTGAAATACAGACTGGGAAAAATGTAACCTACGAAAGCCACACAGAATCTTTTTTCCCCCCTTGATTCTTGCTCTTTTTCAGTTTGCCTAAATATACCTCGGGGCTTTTTCTCTTGGTTTAAGTGTGCTCTTTCATGGATGGTTTTCAATGTATGTTAAAGTCGCTGGCTGCTGCCAGCCCAGATTTTCGCACTGTGCGTCTCGGCTTTCTCTTCCATTAAGACAAAGTGCTGGCACTGCTCTTTGACCAAGCACATTGTTCATGGTACTGAGCAGCAATTTTCCATCTCTGACTGTCTTTGGGCTCACCCCAGGAGGAAGGGTGAGCCTGGCTTATTAAGCTCTTGTTTCCCAGAGAGCAGCAACATCTGGAGCGTGGGGTGGGCTGCTGGCACGCCTCAGCGGAAAGGAATTCAGCGTGGGGTGAGGTCTGCCCAGCTCCAGAGGTGTCACTGCAGTTGGGTCTGGGGACAGGGAAATAATGAAACCCCACATAAAACGGCATGTTTCGACCTGTGCTAGGCTGGTCTGAGGTTTTGTTTCTTCTGACAGGAGTCAGGAGGGCCAAGGAACCATGTTGATCCTGGGTTTTATCATCTGAAGCTACGTTTCGCTCTCCTGCTACGCAAGACTTTGAAAACTTGTGTTGCTCTTGATGTCTAACTCAATGCGCTACCAAAAACCAACGCAGATGTAGAGGATGAACTCTATTTGATTTCATTGAAGTTCCCTCTGAGGTACTCCTGAAAACCTATCCCAAATGGAGCTGTCCCCTGCAAGCCACGGTGCAGAAACCACCTTTGGCTGAAGACAGGAAGCATTTGCTGTGCCCAGCAATGTGGGCATCCCCCCAGCCTGTGCTGGGTGTCACTTTGGTCCAGGTGAGATGACAAGTCCTGGAACAAGCTGGGCTGTTGTTTTGGGACACAGGCCTCCAAGATTTACACACAAGGCCCCCCATATGTCACTCCTCCTCAGCTTTTCACCAATATCCTCCTTTTCCTCGTGCTCTTACACACCCCAGCTCTCAACTTTTCCTCCAGCTGAATCCTTTTCCCCCTCAATATTCCTGGAGAGTCATATGGAAAAGAAACCTTGCTGGATGGGGCTTTCCAATGCAGTGCTGAGGGACTTCAGCTGAGCCTCCCCCCAAATGTTTATGCCTTTGGTCCCCACGTGTGTTTGCAATTGTACTTGCTGGAAAGAGCCCACCACCAGCGTGGAGATAAAAGCCATCCAGCATGCGACTCCTAGAAGTTTATTTTGGCTGCCAAGCCAAACGTGGAGATAGTCTCTAATTAGAAGTGTTGCCTCTGCAGCAGTGCAGAGCAATAACAACAGTGGAATTTGTCTGAAGCGTGCGCTCCGCTCGCATGGCCATGGTGAATTAAGCAAAAAATGTCAAACCCAGCCTGCAAGCAGCAGACACATTGCATCACATCCCCTGTTTGCACCACGCAGCAGCCTGGCTACAGAGCACATTTCTTGATGGTGTTCATGCTAATTTGGGTTTAAAGCCAGAGGAGCCCGGGATGTTCCCCTCTCCACCTTTTCAGACTACTGTGATGATGATTAGGAAAGGAGCGTTTCCAGTTAACGCCTGTCATCGCTCAGCTTTGGGAAGATGTGTAACACATTTCATCCAGTGAACCCCAACAGCTGGAGTACACCCACTCAGGGTATTCCTCCTTTGCTGCAGCATTTATTTATTCAGAGCTGACTTCTCCAGAGATGTTTATCCTTGCAGAAATATTTGCAAACATCAGGAAATCAGTGTAAAAGCTTTCTGCCAAAATAATACCTCTGCATGATTTTATTTTAAAGGCTTTAGACCTTCCTGTAATGTACACAGAAATGGTATTTACCTACAGATGCCCAGGAGTTACAATGACTACGGAGTTGAATGAACAGTAGCATTTTATACCATCACAAATAGGCTGCAATTCTCAGAGGAAGAAAATATTTTAAGGATTTATGATCTTCTTGCTGGGTCTATTACTACACATGGACATAATCCTCACCTGAAAAGTCCTCTTTCCCACTTTTAGGATTTTTTTTTCTGTAGTATTTTTCTCTAGCATACCCCAACATCAAAAGACTAAAAAAAACACCTAAGCAGAACCTTCCAGGAATTCTTCACAAACCAACTTTTTCCTATACGATGACAATGTGACTCTAAGGTAAAATGTTCTCAAGACCTACAAAACTTAGAAATAGTTCCTCCATCAAGTGCAGGTCTCTGGTTTGAAGCCTGGGGAACCAGATCTGCTCTCAAGAAGTGTGAAGTTATTGATTTCCTCTTCTTTTCCAAACATTGTCAGTACCCCCAGCCCCTCGCCAGAGCACATCGCTACACACTAAGCAGGAAAGAAAACCAGGAGTGAAAACAAACTTGTCAACCCCTCTGGGCCCTTGGCTAGAGCTTCACAGGGTCAACAGAGGCCAAGACACCACTGTAAGATTGATTTCTCCCCACCTGCAAGAATTAGTCTGTTTATTTAAATCAGACCAAAAAACCTAAAAAAAAAAAACCTTAAAAAACCTCTCAGTGGTCACATTGCAACATGCTCAAACCTTTTTAAAAACTAGGGCATCCTGGTGCTCACAGGTGGGCACATCCAGTCACAAACCCAGTTTATCTCAGCTTGGTAACACCTCAGGCAGTGTTGAAGCACGGTGTCTCCACCAGGAGCTGCCCCTGTGGTGGTTTGCTCCCAGTTAACTCCAGTTAAAAAGCTGCGCCTGAAGCACCTGACTGGGAACAATTGTTCCCAGCAAAATCTTGTGCAAGCAGAACAAACAATTTTCTTCCTAATAAAAGCAAGACCTTCAAGATTGATGGAGCCAACAAGTTAATCAAGTTTCCTACTAAACAGGAAGTTGTGGGACTGTGGCAGGAGGAGTAAATCTGTGTTTTGGCTGGAGAAAGAGTGGAGAAGAATAATACAAATTAACCACTGGGGTTTGTTGTTTATTTGACAGGAAAATACCCTTCAAACGTACCAGTTTGGGCCATATCCAGTCTGATAAGACTGGCAATAAAATGAAAGCATCAGAAAAGGGAAGGGTGAAGCCACCACAGGCATGAGGACCACTGTAACTAAACCAGTCCTGCTATTAATATTTTTTAGGACTGCTCCCACAATAGTTGTTATTACCACTAGTTACAACTGCAGCAATACTTGCACTGTAGCAGCATTTGGCTTTTTTTTTTCTGCCCTGGAGCAGGATCTCAGTGTGTTGCTTAAATGTGGAACAAAATTAATAGCCCTGAGCCCCAAAATAAAGTTTCTAATGTAGCACGTTCTTTTGCAGGAGCTTAAAAAGGAGAATAAACTCACTGCTGGTTCCATTCTTGTCCATATAAACCAGCTTCCTCTTTCAGGGAATTGCACGTTTCCCTGTCATCTGACGGGCAATTAGTCCAGTGCATCTCACAATGGTGGCAACAGACCAAATCAAGAAGAGCAAAAAAAAAAAAAA
>VWYP01008177.1:71480-91494 GCA_013400435.1 Pycnonotus jocosus
AAAAAAAAAAAAAAATACAGACAAAAATGCAATCATGTCATTGCGGCTGAACATATGACCACATTTTGCTTCTAGCCACCAAGCAGTGCTATGGGATGTGCGTATTCATGTGAAAATAAACCCGACCAGTCATTGAGATATATACAAAATGGATGATTCATGATAATTGTGACACTGGAATTGCTCGACAAAGAGAGGGAAGAAAGCTGTTGATTGCCAGGCACCTCAAGAAAGACCACAGATACAGATAAATTTAATGTTATAGACACTGTGGACGTGCAAATTTCTGTCTGAGGACTAACAGACGGGCCTGTGAGAAGAAATGAAGAAAAACATGCTCGTTAGATCCAAAATGACTGGGGAAAGTGGCACATCCACCAATTCAGAAAGGGTGGGAGTCACTGAGTCAACATGCAGCACTCAAAGGTCCTAACGAGCAATACACCCTTTCTAGCCTTAATCCTTTGAAATACTAAATGGCAGAGAAGACCAGAAAGAAAACACATAGATCACAGCCTAGCTATGGTCCTTCAGCTCTTTGGGATTTATCTCTCTCAAAATAAGCAGCTTTATTGAACCCTCAGTCCACTGGGCAACTTGAAAGTGTAAGTATTTGTTGGATCAAAGTATGCATTACTTCAAAAGCATAAAATGCTTAGATATTGAAGGCCATAAATCTTCCTCTGTAAAATACATGCATATATAATTTATATGATAAGCTGAATACTGAGATTTTTAGCTTGGCTTCCAACAGACACGAGATGCAGGCAATTATGTTCCCTTAAGAGCGAGTCCGTCTGTCCCCTCTCAGTCCCAAAGAAAATAACTTTGGAGCCCATTAGCCAATTTCAACCAGTTTTGGCAGAGGGATCGGGGTCTTGAGGGTATTAAGTTCCCATAAATGCTTTGTGCTCCTAGGTGGCCAGGTAGGAGTGGCAGACTCGTTGGCAAGTGCCTTGAAGGAATGGCATCAGCATGGACACCACCCTTCCTGAGACCTCAGAGAACCCAGGGAGACCTCACCAACCTTCAAATGGGGATGTGTGAAAAAATTCACATCTCATCAGGCATCAGCAAGTCAGAGCACAAGATCTGAAGATCTCCTGCTGTTGAAACCACCCATTTCTCCTTCTCCTTTGGTCCTAAACACCAGCTGGGGTGCCTTCAGAGCACCTTCACATCCCAATTCTCCACTCACTGCAGTTGTGTCTTTGCATTTAATGGGAGCCCCGTTGCATTTTTATGCCTCAGCTCTCTGCTCATAACTGGGGCTATCTCCTAACATATGGAAACAATTCATTTTCTTTGTCATCGTTTGGATCTGAAACTCGGGTACTCTGAAATGTAACTATACATGAATTTCCCTGAACTAATTACATAATATTTATCCTATTTTCTTTAAAGTAATACTCGCTAGCTAAGAAATGAAGAACTGCATTGCTTATAATAAACTCTGCATGCTACATTGTAATCTAAACTGTACAGTTATATATGGTGAAGAACTAAAAGGTTTGAGTTATTCCCCTTGGCAAACATTTTTTTAAGGATTGCTTAAATAAGCAGTACAGAAACCAGATGTCATTTGGTAAGAGTATCTGAATGACCAAAAATTTGCTGTCTGGGTATTTTTTTTTTTTTTAACTTTATAAAAACATGAGAAATTCTTTGGATTTATATCATATTTAGCAGCTGTGAAACAGTGCAAACATCTGTTTGTACCTATAGGGAGCTGACCTACGGGGTCTTCATCTCTTAATCACCAAGCAACAAGCCAGTCTCATATACATAGTTTATTGTTTTCTTTTCAGCTGCCTCCTGCACTTCAAAGTTTTTATACTCTCAGGTTCCATTATCATGGTGAGAGGGACAGTCCATTCATTACAAGCCCAGATCTGTGCAAGAACTGATCAAAAATGGCCATAAAGCACCGTGGACGCAGAAGTGCCCTCAAACACAGCCATGAGCAACTCTTGAGTATGTCATAAAAATTGCTGCTTCCCTTTCTCCTCTCTATTATTCCTTGTTGGTCTGCTGCTGTGGGTTGTTTTTAAATGTAAAGGCTGAAAGGAAAGAAGATGAAAAGCAACAGAAGTCTCTTTTTATAGCCAGTCCTACTGTGGGAAGAGGGGTTGACAAGACAGCTCCATGAGGTCTCATCCACCCTCTTTTTCTAGGTTTCCACAATTGTCAGTTATTATAAGAAAAGACTGCAATCTTCTACAGCTACGGAGCACCCCAATGACTCGAAAAGAAGGAAAATAAAGTAATTTTAGTGGATATCTCCTTCCAAGGATGTTCTAGTGCTGTGCCTATGCCCAGCACACAGCCTAAGGACAATCCTATCCTCTGTCAGAAGATTTAGTATAATGCAGGGCATGGAGGGAAAAAAAGAAATTTATTTGAGAAGATTTTTTTGCCCTGTTCATCACCACGAGACACATTCACACCCCATCCTTTAGTGATTTAGCCAGGAGCAAGATTTTTCAGCCTCCGAGATAATCTTTTCCCCCTAATGTAATATTGACCCTGGGACCTCGATTTTTATGCAGTGAGAGAAAAGTGCAAACAGCATGGAAGAAAAGATTTGTGGTCCTTGGACATGAGAGTGGAATCAGCACTCCCAGATATACTATGAGAGCTTAAGCTACACTCTGAACTAAGGCTGAAAACAAATGGGAAACACTGTATGATTCCATCCCATTACAGTACAAATAAATCATTTCTGGAAATCTAAAACAAATGGCCCAAGCTCAGCTCTATGGACGATCCAAATGCAAAAAAAGCTGCTAATTCTAAAAGGCAGATGCAAGTAACCAATTAAGAATGCAGGAAAAAAAAATAATAAGGAGTGTAACTTGTTTAGCAGGAAGATGTTAAGGCCACAGAAATGGGTCTTCCAATCACCTTTTTTGGTATTCCTGAGCAAACATTCTTTTTTGCTTACGTTAATATGGAATGTATTATGACAACGTTCTTATGGATATCCATGCCTTTTGTCTATCAGTACTTGCAGATACATTCAAAACAGCTGCAAATATTTTTTAAATTATGTAAAAGTCCCAAACACTTTGAAAAGAATATTAATATCCCTTTAAAACAGCAGTGTATTATATTAAATTAAGGATAGGAATTTAGAGAACAAAAAAAAATGTTGTTAGCATTAACATTTTCACTGCTTTCAAATGCAGTTGCCTCAGATAAGACTTAGAATTATTTTGGTAAAGTTTAAAAGCATTACGGTGTTTGCACATTTAGATGACAAAGCACATAATCACACATATAGGTTACAAGGAAAGGTTTGTCTTCTCGAAGCTCAGCTGTTTTTTTTAACACCTATTTGAAATAATATAGAATTTTCTCTACATATCACCTGTCCCTAATTTTGCTTTGCTTCAGTCTGGAGATCCTTATAGCTGCAGTCCCATTCACAGTGCCCATGGAGATGTTATTTCTCTTAGGGCTGATTCCTCAGTCTTTGTCTCTGCAGCCATTATGATAAAATATAGAACAAAACAAAACAAAATAAAATAAAATAAAATTTAAAAAAATACCTTAGAGGTGTTTTCAGGAGGGATCTGGAAAGGGAGGTGTCACTTCTTGCAATGAACCTCTCAGCCATCTTACTGGAATGGCCTTTCCACATCCAGACAAAGCTGGCAGCAGGCAGGGAAGTTATGGGACATGAACAGCTCTATCTGTCTGCTCTACCAAACTCCTGAGGAAGGAAAAATAGTGCTTTTCCCTGGCCATGGGAGCAATGCCGTGGCAACAGGGACATTGACACCCTCAAAAGATCACCACAGCAGTAGCACAGAAAGTGCAGAATGGGAAAGGTCTGCACTCATCACACCCTTCCACACAGCATTTTTGGGGAACATCTGCCCAGCAGAGGCAGGAGGATTTGTGTCTTGACTCAGAATCCAGCACAAAAGAGAAGGGACAATGCAAGAGCACCCAGGGGAGCTGAAACACCTTGCTCTGAAATGGTCGCACCAAAGCATGCACATGCAGAAGTGGCTGCCACTTGGAAATGCATTTGCTGGCTCTTGGGTCAACCACTAACTTTAATTTTAATTTTAATTTTAATTGACACCCATTACATAGCCTGGACACAGTGTAGGCTGCTTAAGCAAGGGCTCTCCATTTCTTCTGGCTGTTTCTTTTCTCATGGATTGCAGTTTCATGCCCTTTGGTCAAGTGTGTGCAGCTCCATTTTCTCCCTTCCAGAATGGACTAATGATCTATCAAAAAACAGGGAGGATGAGCAAAGGAGAGAAGAATAAAAGAAGAATAAAGCTGATTCCATGTGCTAACTCCATTGCTGGGTACTTGCTGACTGTTGTTACTTTCTGTGGGTTTTGGGGGGTTTTTTGGGTTTTGGTGGGTTTTTTTTTTCTGGTAGGATTAAACAGGTAATAAATATAGATTTCATGTTCAATAAATACATATTTCATGTCCCATATATAATGTTTTATTTGTCAGCTCACTCAAAGAATAATCATTAGTGCATGAGACTTTACAGTGCAACAAGATAAGCTCTGCATTGACTTTTCCCACAGATACCTTGGAATCCTCCACTTCCTTTTGTTCTTACCTAAAATACCATTTGTGTCTCCCAAA
Organism: Pycnonotus jocosus; assembly: GCA_013400435.1. Classification (NCBI taxonomy): domain Eukaryota; kingdom Metazoa; phylum Chordata; class Aves; order Passeriformes; family Pycnonotidae; genus Pycnonotus; species Pycnonotus jocosus. The sequence continues at coordinate 76,101 of VWYP01008177.1, forward strand.
AACCAGCCAGTGACTTGGTTACACACAGATGAATGTCTCCAAAACTTCTGGAAACAAGACCTAGACCTAAAAATAATTCTAATCTGTGGAGAGTCCCTTAATATTTGGTCAACCAGGATACAAATTCTGATCAGAAGCTGCCTGCAGTTCTTGGCTGTCCCCAGCTGCTCATTCCTTGCTCAAGCTTCATCTTTTTGGAGCAGGTTTGGATACAACTGGCTCAGTGCTGTCAGCCCTTTCCTCTGTCAGCCCTCACTGAGCTCCTGTTATCCTTGCTAAAAACACAGGGGATTTCTGGTGTGCCCACATTGCAGTATCAGCCTCTGAAACTAATCACCAGTAAATGTGAGGTCTGAAACATCACAGAATTGAAAGGGAACTTGGAGATCATCCTGTTCCAACTCCCCTGCCATGGAGAAAATATGAACTATCCCAGGTTGCTCCAAGCCTCATCCAGCCTGGTGTTTAACACTTCCAGGGATGGGGCATCCACAGCTTCTCTGGGCAACATCTTCCAGTGCCTCAGTGTTAATCCAGACAAAACTATCAAACTATCAGATGATTCTTTGCAGTGATCAAATATCAAATCAATATCAAATCAATATACAAAATCGATTTTTATCTGTAACTTTTTAACTATTAAAAAAACCCGTATTTTGCGCCTTCTGCTCTGCTTCTTTGGACAGAGGCAAAGCAACGCATTCAGTGATTATTATTTTTGCTTTTCACCTTTACCTTCCACCAGGCTTATCAAATCTGCTTTTGCACCTGTACCTAATTTAAAGGTTATAGTTCACCCATTAACCCTGCTAACATCACCCAAGAGGCACAGCAGCAATATTAATTTAGTGGTATCAGAACTCTGCTCTAAAACCTCCATTAAATTTTTTTAAAGCTTTCTAAGCAATGTTTAGAAATATAATTATATTGTATATTAGATAGATTCTAATTATGATATAATATAAAATAAATATAGTATAGATATATTATCATTATGTCTATAATATACTACCTGTTATATTTTGTATATTATCTACTATACATTATATATTACAATGTATTTTATATATAATAATAGATATATATCTCAGCATAGGGGCACCATTTCTGATGCCACAAACTCCTGTCCTGGGTTTCCCTTGAGCCAGCCCCCTTCATGTGTGTAAAAACATTATTAAGATGCTTTTCTTGTGGCATCCTTGGAAGCCCCTTGGGTCACCATGTTTGCAGAAGAAGCTGAAATTTGCTGTGTCTGCACATGGAAACAGCTCTGCTATCTGTTCTTGTGGTTACCTGGACATTCCAATGGACAATTTTTGGATTATAATTCCACTACCCGCTCAGCCACCAATTCTTGCAACCTGTCCCTGCCAAGAAAACTCCAGGAGAAATAAAATCCCCTGAAAGTCTTGCTCACAATGCTCCAGCTCAGAGCTTGGCAGCTGCCTTCCAAAATTAAGTGATTAAAGTAGTGCTAATGAGACATTCATCCCCTGCACCTTTTTCCTTAAAATAAATATGCCGGGCTCTGCATTACAGGTGCATGCAAACTTGCTTAAATAGACATCTTGGAAGCACAGGAAATAAAAACAAAGGACACTCTGGCAGAAAGCTCCCAAAATACTCGAAAATGTAACTGAATAAATAACTCTCCATTTTGGACTGAAATCTGCAGACCTTAGCAGATGTGTCCAAGCTAAACCAAGTATCCAGGGATCTGGATCTCCTTTCTGATGAGAAATAATAGAGAGCACTGCACTGGCAAGGAGACAGGCTGGAAGAACCTGCTGGTCTTTTCCAGCCCCAGCTTCCGTGATAGCTCGGAGTTATCCTTAGGCATTGGCTTGATCCATCAATGAGGTTCCTTATTGTGAGCCCAGGCCCCAGGGCTGCCAAACCTACATCCAAATTGAAGTGGGAGCATTCAAGCATTCATGGAGTGAATAGGATTATTGGATACTCACAGGAGAGCACGTGCCTCTGTCTTTGTGGGGAGTGGAAGCACTGGAAAAATCGTGGAATAGAAGTGGAGGATAAAAGTCCACTCAAGAGGAGGAAAAATGAGGGAGCCATTTTTTAATTATTATTTTTTTTAAATATTTAAGAAATGCCACCACGGAGGTGTCAACTTAAATTATTAGGGGAAAATACTAAGGCAAATAAAGAAATGGCATTCCACAGACTTGCATGGAGGTGTAAAGGGGATATTTTCAGTGGGGCTTTTTTTTTGCAGGCCCTGCTCTAACAGTACCTGCCATTGTATTTGCAGGGCAGGGTGTCAAATCTGCTTACAGGATTTTTAGCTGCTCTACTTCGCAATCCTTTCTGCTGCAGGGCCCTGCTCCTCCGAAAGTGAAGCCCACAGCAAAACCCTTTCCCCCAACAACAATGGCAGCAGGAGCAGGCCCCAAGTTTGTAAATATTAACTTCTTTTGAATGTCAGATTATTTACTCCCTGCTCTTCGAACCACCCAGGCCAAATGGATGGGGGCCAAGTTTGTTAACAATAGCTCTTGGCTGGGACACGCTGTGGCAAAGGTTAAATCCTGTTTGCCTTATTCCAGTGTGGAGTCCCACTGACTGCACCCCTGGCTTTGGGAGGGCTTGACAGCAGGACCTGCCCCAGGTTTGCAGGATGCAGAAAGCCCTGACAGACCCATGGGGACCCTGCTGGAGCCTCCAGGCACAGCAGCAAAGACCCACAAAATGAGGGGCTGAACCCCAGCCAGAGGGGGTTTGTAACCATTGAGGAGAGCCTTTGCTGCCACAGCACTCAGGAACATCCACCTGAGCCTTCTCCATGCAGTTGTAGAGGCCATAGTGAGGATCTGAGTGAGAAAGGAGATTACAAAATCACAGAATGGTTTGGCTTGGAAAGGACCTTAAAGGTCATCTCATTGCATCCCTTGCCATGGGCAGGGACACCTTCCACTAAGGGACACCTTCCACTATCCCAGGTTGCTCCAAGCCCTGTCCAAACTGGTCTGAAACACTTCCAGGGATCTAGGGGCAGCCACAGCTTCTCTGGGCACCCTGTGCCAGGACCTCCCCAACCTCACAGTCACCAAGACATTCCTGCTTGTCCTGTGTGTCCTCATGAGACCTCCCTGTTTGCAAGGTCAGGTCTTGCCTCCTTATTGATCAATCATGCAACATCAAGCAGAGGACAGCAGAGGAGAGCAGCTGCCATTTGACCACAAATCTCCAAATCCACACCAAGTAACAAGCCCTGGCTGGCATGATGGACACCCCAAAACACCCTCAGCATGGATGCAGGGGTTGCCTTTCCCAGAATAATCCATGCAGCAAGGTAGGAACAGCGGTGGCTGACCCGCCTTGCACCCTTCCTCACATTCTGTGCATCATCCTCCTCTTCCTCCCAGCCTTCCTCCTCCCAGCTGGTGCCAGTGGTGCAGAACGTGCTGATCCACGAGGGCGCGGGGCGTGCTTTGCCCGGCGTGACCCGCACAGATGGCTCGCAAAGGAAGCGCTTGCACAGCAGAGCCAAGCAGCCACAGGCTCATCCAGAGACATTCCTGCCCTGATTAGGAAGGCTGGGAGGGAGCCAGGGGTGGGTCAGCGATCTCCTTCCTGTGGCTGCAGCCATTCCTGCCACGACTTGGATCACACCTCTCGGAGACGCTCTCGGGTCGGGCACGGGAAGTTCACGGCGGCAAACGCGCTGGCGGGGACGGGGGAAGAGCACGGGGATGGAGGGGAAGTTCACTGGGGTTCAGCCAAAGCTGGCTCCGGAATAACAGAGGTCTGACAAAAAGGAGAGAGGAATTGCAATGGACATGACCCCCAGGGACTCCTCATCCCTCCTCCAGTCAGTGCAAGGGGCTGGACACAGCAAGAATGAGGAGCGCAGCTCCAAGAAACCCAGAGTGGTTTGAAGAAATGAAGGTACAGACCTACCAACACACCTCATCTGGGTGAAAACCACAATCTCCAGATCAGAGCACGATGTTTCTCATCTCTTCTGGCCTCCCAAACGCAAACTGTCCTGCTGAACTTGGACAGGTTTGCTGTGCTGCACACACTGTGTGCTCTACAACACAGGAAAGACTAAACAAATCTCTCCAGGCAGCCAGGGTCAAGCCATACCATTTTTATCCCCGAAGCCAAGGAGGAGAAGATTGCACTTCCTAGCAGGGAAAATAACGACACAGCAAAACGAGAAAAACAAGGGAAGCATTACTCAAATTATCTCCACAGCGAGCGGAGGGATGAGAGTCCAGAGAACAAAGAGATCAGATGACCAGATGGGACAGATCAAGCTGACCACAAAGCCTCTGTCCAACATTTTTTGACAACTGCTAGAGCCATATGTTCATGAGGATTGTGGAATAACTGGGAAGGGTGTGTGGACTTGGAGCAAGCCTGACCACACTCAGACCTGCAGGGTGTGAGGCAGAGAACCCTTGGTGTGTGACCCAGATCCCAGCCCTGCACCCTGTGAAGGGAAAGGGGCTGGTAGATCATTTAGCTCACCTCACGAGGGGCTCTGACCAGCCCTTCTCATGTGTTTCCTGGTGTTTGGTCCATCTCTAATGAGCCGTGCTCTGGGGGGAATTCTTAGGTCATTTATTTTGCATCATGTCTGCGAGGAGAGGTAGCAAGACTGTGGCTAATTAGGAAAGCAGACAGATAGCACCAAACAAAGCCAAGGACAGAGGAGTTGTGTCTGGGGAGTGACCCTTTCTGCCAGCTGCCCCATGGACCTGAACATCAACACTCCTGAAGGGCAGAAGCTGCACATCCCAAATGGCCCGTCCTGCCCTTTGGGCGACGTCCCCGTAAAAAACACACTTTCCTCATTTATTTTGTCAGCTGCTCCTTTTGATTACTTAGCACATTCCAAGGAGTGCGAGGAAATTTGATGGATGACGTCCTGCGAAGTAAAGGTGACAGTTTTCAGGAGTGAGAAGTAGTGGCAGATACCCCTCCTAGGGATGTGCAGGGACATTCAGCCCTGTCCTGAGGCAGTTTGTCACCCACTGATGAGTGGGTCTACTCCACATAGCAATTCAGGACACAGGACCAACCAGCCATTGTGGCAGGCCACGGTTTTTCCCTCCAAAATTGAAGTGGAGAGAATTTAACCACATAATTATTACTTAATTTTCACCCTGAGATGAGTGATCAAGGGACTATTTCCCATTGTAATATTCCAAACTACCCCTGGTCTTTGACAGAACCTTGGGGTCCTTCTAGAACCAGAATAACACAAATAACTTCCAGCAAAAAAAAGTAAAACAAGTGTCAAAAAGCATCAAATATGGGCAGAGGTGTGCTCCTGCAAAACACCTGCTGGACAGCCTCAAGCTGCACCAAAGCAGCCCCAAGACCCCTCTTGCACCCCTTTCCCATCATCCCAAAACCCACATAATCCCACACCATTCCCTGGATCCCCACATGATGCACAATTTTCTTTCATCTCGAGGAGAACAGATTGCCCCTCCATCAGCAGATCCAGCCTGGGTTCTGTGCTTTGTTGTAACTCCCCAAAACTCCTGACCAGAGAAGAAAATGCTGCAGCTTCTTTCTCATTCTAGGGGCCTGCAGGTGCTTTGGGATAGTGCTGCTGGAATTCACATCCCACAGCCTGCTCTTAGGTGGTGGAGGTGTCCTGGGGTGATGAGAACACTGAGATAGGTGGCCAAAAACTCAGCAAATGTCCATGGACCAAGGCCCTGGTGCTCAGCAGCCTCCCAGTGCACAATCACCCGACTCTCCTGTACATGATGGAGAAGATGATCAGAGGGATGGAACACCTCTCCTATGAGGGAAAAGCTGAGGGAATTGAGATTGTTCAACCTGAACAAAAGGAAGTCTCAAGGTGAACTTTTTGTGGCCCTTCAGTACCTGAAGGATACATTGAGAGGGACTTTGGACAAGGGCCTGTAGTGACAGGACACAAGGAATGGCTTCCCACTGACAGAAGGCAGGGTTAGATGGGGTATTGGGGAGAAATTCCTCCCTGTGAAGGTGGGGAGGCCCTGGCACAGGATGTCCAGAGAAGCTGTGGCTGCCCCTGGATCCCTGGAAGCATTCAGGGAGAGGCTGGATGGGGCTTGGAACAATCTGGTCTATAGAAGGTGTCTCTGCCCACATCAAGTGAGTGGAACAAGACTTTAGGGTCCCTTACCTCAACCATCCTTGGATTTCATGATTCTGTGAAGAAGAAAAAGGGAAAACTCAGAGAACTCACAGAGAAAACCCTGCAAATAGAAGCATTCATATTGTGACTCCACCACTCTGGAGACAGGGACAGCCAAGAACTCCACAGGGAGGGAGCTTCCCCTCAGTCTGATGGGAGCATTTCCCTCAGCCAGGACAGCCCATCTGCTCTGCAGAGCGGCCACACTCCACAGTGGCTGGACCCACGAGGGGAACCCATCCCTGCTGTGTGCCCAGCAGCCCTGGGAAGGGGCTGGCTGCCCTTCCCCATCCTCCCACTCCCCAGGGGCAGCTGGAAGCAAGAGCCAGGTTAGGAAATGCCGGATAAGGTAAACAGGGCTGTCGGACACAGAGAGTGCTGCCAGGCTTTGATCAGAGCCAGCTGCATGGCCAAGCCCTCTCCAGGGCCATGGTCCTGCTCCCCTGCCCTGTCCCTGCAGGGGCCTCGTCCTGCTGGCACAGAAAAGAAGCTCTGGTGGCTTTGCCTCTCACAGCGGCAATTTTGGGATGAGGAAGGAATGATTGGGGTTATTTCCCACCAGCAGCTGGGGGGAAATTGCTCCCTGCTTTTGGATCTGAGAGAGCTCCCAAGGGGAAAATGGTGCCTGGGGTTTAGGGAATTTTGTGGGCATTTGAGCTCAGGTGTAGCTCACTTATGGCTTTTGTCCAGCAGCAGAGCCAGGGAGCTGGGGTAAGATCTTCCCATCATCCGAGCTGCTTGTGGCTGAGCCTTTTCCCCCAAATCACTTCATCCAACCTGGTGAAACGATCCAGGTTATAAAAAATAGGAATTTGAGGAGTATAACAATTTCTACAGGTCTGGATCACCTCAGGGATGGGGCTTATGGCCCAGCAAGATGGTTTCTTCCCCAGCAAGGCTCAGTGGGGACATCACATCTCACCTCATGTCCCTCCCAGCTGCTCCTCACCCTGTCAAGAACAGGGCTGCTCCATTGTCCCTTGGGCTGATCCTGGCCAACATCCAGCTCCTGGGATCTGAGCACTGAGGGAGGGAAGGAGATGTATTTACAGCTGCAGGGACATCCCCTGCCTGTGAGCCAACAAGAACTCTTACAAGTGGTCATTTTGCACATCAAGCTTTCCACAATTCTCATATTTTCCTCCCTGCTACCTTAAGATCACTTTTGCCTCGCTATTTTTTCTATTTATTACTCAAAGTTTATGTCTTTCACCTGTTATAAGGTAACCACAGCCTTAGGAGAAACAGAGTGAATAAATTGGCCTTTTTTTTTTTGTTACAGATTTTGGACACAACTGTGCAATCCCTGTGTTATGGTTGGGAGAAAAGTGTCCAAGGCTGGGAAACACCAACATTTTCAGCAGCAGCCTTTTTGAAGGTAGCAACAGCTCAATGAAGTGGTTAGGAGTTTACAAGGGCTTGGAAAAAATTACCTCTTTTTAGAAAGTGTTAATTATATGACTAATTAAATAGAGAGGAGGTTGAAACACTCTCCTAGTCATAACCTGCTCCTTGCGTGACAGAGAAAACAGGGAATGAATCCTGTTTGGCCTTCATGGCAGGAAGTGGCCACTAAGCCAGCTCTAACTTCTAATTTATTTACCTGGGAAGCTGCAGGGAACTGTTTTAAAATTGACCAACCTTTCTGCTACTTAAAAAGAAAAAAAAAAAAAAACCAAACCCACCAGCCATTCAGTAAAAACACATTTGGAGCAGCCTGAGTTTTAAGTAAGAGATATAAAAGGCCACTTTGTTTATGTTTTTCAGCAATGGTATGTTGGCTGCTTTTTTTTTTTTTTCCTAAATGACGGCGAAGAAAAATAACATTATGTTAAATCCCTTATCTCCACGCAAAGTGGTTGCAGCTATCATAAAACACACACATTGTGTCATTTCAAAACACAAATGGGCTCACGGTCAAACATTCTTCAGATTACCTCCTCTTTTCTTTTTTTCCTTTATAATTTTGTGGGCATTAATAAAGTTCAGCATACTCAAGCGAGGTGCTTTGTTCCTCCAGTGAGGAATTAATCACATCCTTCTGGAGAAGCAGAAAGAAACCACAGGGTCAGGGCTGAGCTGCAATTGCTGCTGAGTTCTCCATGATGCCCAGTGCTGTGGTACCAGCCTGCCCCTGATCCCGTGGGCTTTTATAGTGACAAAAAGTGATGGGAATGGGGCTGTGAGACAGAAATCTGGAGGCAGCAGCAAGATCCCTGGTCCAGAGCTCTGTTTGGCCCAGCAGAGCAAGTTAAAAAGTCTCCTTTCATGGGGCATTTAATTTCCATCCAGTGGGACTGTATCTCCAACACTTCAGACCTGGAACCTGAGGACAAAACTGCTTTTTTGATGGTCCCAGGATGAGCTGAGCTCACCAGGCTGCCAGAGGGGAGCTGGCAGGAAGGACAGGCACTTCCACCCACTGCCAAACCCCAGGCTGGCACATCTGGCCAGCTCCCACCCACCTGGGCAGGTGCCCCTGTTTGAGGGCAGGGTGTAAAACCCTGAGCCAGCTCCAAGGAGAGAGCATCAGCCAGCCCCAACACGGGGGCAGCTCAGCCAAAAAAACAGGCTCTAAATATAACGAAAACAGGGGAGGTGGAAAGCAAACAGCGCCTGTGAAGGTGTGCTGTGCCTCACAAGGGTTCGTGGGAGAGGTGGCAGCACAGCTGCAGACTGCCCTGGCCCCCTGAATGTGCTGCAAGGCAAGAAGAAAACTCTGCCAGCACAGCCAAAAGGATATTTTTGGTACAAAATTTAAAAAAAAAAAAAAAAAGAAAAAAAAAAAAAAAAAAAAAAAGGAAGGACTTTTTGGAAAAGCTCAACACTTCTGATGCTGCTGGAGCTGTTGGGTACCTGCTGGGTGTCCCTTTTCCTGGAGCATCCCCAGCCCCTCCAGGACATTTCCATTGCAGAGGTGATGCACCCCAGAGTCCTCCTCTATCCCAAACTCCCTCCCAGTGCTGCTGGAGACCTGTTTGACTCAGAGGTTTCCGTGATGCCTGCTGGTTTCACTTCCCACATCCTGCCCCATTTCAAGGTGACTCAGACAGTGATGTTTGAGTCATGTTTGAAGATGCTGAACCCGAGGGATCACGCTGAGATGGCCCAAAATTACAGGTGGATTTTCCAGCCCTCAGTCATGAGTATTTCCACCTCCTCCCAGTTCTCTCTCCTTTTTGTTGCTTTTAAAGGCTTGTGGCTGCAGACAGCTGATGAGAGGGTGTTGTGCAGGGACATGACAGTGGGTATTCCTGGGAGAAGTTTCAGAGGGGGAAGTGGCAGTGCCACCAGACTGGAACTCCTCCCTGAGCAGATGCAGGTCACCGATATTGGCTGGATGAAGCAGCCATGAGGTGTTCCAGCCTGTGAAGAATCAAGGGAGAACCTTCCACTCTCACACACCTGAAGCTTTTTCACTCCACAGTGACCCTTCAGCCTCCATCATTTATCAATGACGTCTTTAAAGATGCTTCCAAATGAGCAACTAATAAAGGAACAAGCAGGAGGACTGACAAAAACTTGGATGTGAAAGAGGTACTGGATTTTTGAAAATGAGGAACCAGAGGAGCAGAGATGATTGGAGTTTGTCCTGACCAGTGGCACCTGGCCAGCAGAGGTGACCACCAGCATGGCCAGGCAGCTGGTACCACAAAATCTGTGCTGTCACTACACCCCAGTGCCACCAGAGCAGAAGCAGCCTGGGGCTGTGGAGATCTTGAGGATTGAGGACCCAAATCCACCAGAAATCAGGATTTGCAGGTGGTTTGAACCCCAGAATTGACCTGCATCCTCAGGGCTCTGCTTTGCTTTGACAATTTGGTGAGCTTAAAGGTACCACCACAGGGACACCTGAGGATCAAACAGAGATGAGCAAAGCAGAGATGAGCTCCCTTAGCTTGGGGAGAGGTTTCCTCTTCCTGCAGCAAAGGGAACTTAAAGGAATCAGGGAAAGGAATCCTGAATTTCAGAATGAGCGGAGCTGGAAGGGACCCACAAGGATCATCAAATCCAACTCCTGGCCCTGCACAGGACCATCCCCAAGAGCCACACCCTGTGCTTGAGAGCATTGTTCAAACACTCCTGGAGCTCTGTCAGGCTGTGACCGCTTCTCTGAGGAAGTTGGTCAGTGCCCAAGCACCCTCTGGAGGAAGAAGCTGTCCCTATTACCCAGCCTAGACCTCCCCTGGCATTCCAGGCCAGTCCTCATGTCCTGTAACAGGTCACCACAGAGAGAAGATCAATGTCTGCTCCTCCTCCTCCCACCATGAGGAAGCTGTAGACTGCAATGAGGTCTCCCCTCAGTTTCCTCTTTCTTTTCTCTTCTCAAGGCTGACAGCCCAAATACCCCCAGCTGAGGTGAGCCCCACAGATCTCTGCACACCAGCACCCAGCTGGATGCTGCCAGACCCCATCAGCAGGAACCAGGAGCAAAAACTGGGCAGAGAGTGTCCTCTCCAGGTGATTCACACACACCTGCCCCAAATCCATGTGGGTGAGAATGCAGGACCTGACACACACTGAAACCACCATCACCCTGCAAATCCATCCTTCCCTCCACCCTGCCAAACCCAAACTCTGAGCTGATCCCCCAGAGCCAACCACCCCAGAGCGAGCTGGGAGCGAAGTATATCCGAAATATAAAAGGTTAAAAGCAGCACAGACTGTGAAAACAAAGGCTTGGGCTTCAAAACAACCTCAGCACACCATTTCAGGGAAATTTCTGAGAGTGTTTGTTACCGCTAGCACCGCGACAGCGATGGATTTAAGGAACTTGGACGTGCTGGAAGCGGGCTCTGCCGTGAGTCAGCCGCTCCGCGCGGGCACGGCCAGCAAACAAACCCCCGGAGCAGCACACAAACACTGATAACACTTGCACCAGGCAACAGCCACAGGGACCTTTCAGCAGCTGAACTAATCTATTCCCACTGCCACGCCGCGTTACTTCGGCCACAAAGCGGGGGAATTTTTTTAATTTTTTTTTTTTCTCTTTCCCTGCTAATTAACATTTTTTTTCGCACAAAATGCGGAGGCCGGTGCCAAGCGGACATACCTAGATAGAGCCTAATATTAGATTTCACAAAAGCATTCATCCTGTCTAAACAAACATCCTCCACAGAGTGTTAACCTCAAAATCTTTGCCCAAACAGATGTTCCCACCGTGGGCACGGCTCGGCATCGCTTCCCAGGATGGAGCAAAGCTTCCACATCCATGACCATCCCCAATTAACCCAGGCACGGACAGGAAAACACACTGTTATTTTAGGAAGCTTGGCAGAAAGCTTCCTTTTAAATTGAAAATCAGTCATTATTTGTCTCCAGCGGAGGCTTCGTGTAAGGTCTCTTCACGTTGCTCATTTTTTGTTACAGCCACAGACGGCGTCCTCCTTTTAAGAGCTGAGGAAATTCGCTGGCAAATGCTATAGGGTGCTGATTAACCCATATATGGTTCAGGTCTGGTCCAACAGGCAGCACGCTGAAATGGGGAAAGCAAGTTTTTCAACAATTTGTTATACACAGTAGCAAGAAAAACAGGAAGTAGGTGTTTATTAGCAGTTTCCAAATATACCAGCCAAAATAAAACTCCCCGTGCAGTCTGAGGTATTCAAAATACAGCGACGACCAGAATTCCTCAGATTATAAGAGGGTAATTAATCACAAACAGTGTTCACAGACCAGTGATTTGGAAACTTCCTTTTTATTGAAGATCTGGATCAAGAGCAAACTTCAAAGCAAAACTAATTGATCTGAGATTCATTGTGTCTGGGCGATAAAGCAAAAAAATAAAATATCATTCTGACGCAGCCAGGTCCGTGGTTTACATTCACCCTGCCCTGACAGCCTGTAAAGCACATTAAAAAGCCATTTTTCACTGGATGCTATAGCTCTGACCTATTGCAACATAAAAGCTATTCATACACGGGAGACTGTTGCTTCCTCACAATCAGCGCATTGCACCCAAAGCCAGCCGTGTTATTCCAGGCTTGTTCCTCAGGAATGTGAGCATATCTTGGAGTCTGATTCATAAAAGGAAGAGAGCAGCCTGCTTCTGGGCCAGGCTCACATGCTTTATTCAGAAGTGAAATTTTCTGAATTTTGTTTGGCTCCAGCAACCCTTAACTCTGCTGGAGCCAGGAGAGCGACTTGAAACGAGCAGCTCTGCTCTCATTTTTCTAAAAATTGCCAGAAAATAGCTGGGTTCACCAATTTTTCTCCATCAAGGTTGTATGCACATCCCAGCCAGGAGAATGCCATTCACCAGCAGCCAGAATTCATTGAAATATTTGTGATTTAACCTATATAATTTGTCACCTAAGTCATCTGGCTTTTTCTGCTTGTCCTCCCCTGGAGGATTCAACAGGCCCCAGTGATACCTCCATGAACACACAGCCCCCCTCTAAATCCATATGCCATGAGACAAAGAAAAATGTAAGATCAGTTAGCTTTCAAAGGTATTTTCTGCACACCTGCTCTCCTGGCATGTGCCATAGATGCTCCTGGGTCCCACATGGGATCCTGTCATCTCATTTCACAGCTGGCTGAGGCAGAGCCATGGGACAAGGGAAGCAGCTGGATTTTGCAGGGTTAATTTTCATGTCAGGCTGCAATGGCATGGTTGGATGCAGAGTTTAGAAGAAGGGGAGAGTTAGTTTCTTTTTTGACTGTAATAAATTCCCAGGCTGAAAGAACTCACACCAAGTGGAGCTTTTCAATCAGAGAATGGTTTGGGTTGGAAGGGATCTTAGACACCATCCAGTGCCACCCCTGCCATGGGCAGGGACACCTTCCACTATCCCAGGCTGCTCCAAGTCCCATCCAGTCTGGCCTTGGACACTTCCAGGGATCCAGGGGCAGCCACAGCTTCTCTGTGCACCCTGTGCCAGGGCCTCACTACTCTCACAGCCAGGAATTCCTTCCCAATATCCCATCTAACCCTGTCCTTTGGCAGTGGGAAGCAATTCCCTGTGTCCTGTCCCTCCATCCCTTGTCCCCAGTCCCTCTCCAGCTCCCCTGGAGCCCCTCTAGGCCCTGGAAGAGGCTCTGGGCTCTCCCTGGAGCCTTCTCCTCTCCAGGTGAACACCTCCAGCTCTCCCAGTCTGGCTCCAGCCCTTGGAGCATCTCCATGGTCTCTCTAGACTTGTTCCAGCAGCTCCATGCCCTTCTGGATGTTTGGAATCCCAGAGCTGGACACAGAACTCCAGAAACTTCCATCTATGCTTCTTTGTTTTTCTGGATAGTCTGAGGTGTCCGTGGCAAATAAACACTAAGGTGATTCCCTGTTCGGACCCTGCTGGGGAATTCTGCATCCCAAGATGTGTAAATGACCAATTGCTTGGGGGAGAAACTCTCTGAGCAGGAGATGAGCCCTGGCTCTTCCCTCCAAGGAAAGTTCTCAGGGGGTGAAGTCTGGGGAAAGGTCTTGATCCTGCTAGGAAGACAGAAGCCCCAGCCAGGCCGTGGGATGGGGTGTGCTTGGATCACACACCAAACCCTTCCCAAGCCAAGACTTCCCACTTCAAGCTCTGTCAAAACACAGACGATGCGGACGCATCCAATTTATTCTCAATAGGTTTTGCAGACTTTCGCTTTGCTGGGCTGCTTTCCTGGAATCAAAGGCAGAAATCTCTAAGCTGCCAGATCGCCAAAACCTCTGATAAAGATTTAATCCTAAATGCAGGCTGTGATTATTTGATTTTTATTCCTTTTTTTTTTTCCCTGCCTATTGTCTGCTGATAGCTTCACCTGTGTCATCTGCTCTCAGCCAGGCAGCCCAGTGCTGTGAACAGGAAAGATCACCAGGAACAAAACCTTTTACAAGGGATTAAATTTCATCTAAAAGCATGTAATTCTCCATAGCCAGGAGCAGTTTCTAATCTTCATATATAGGAACTTACAAGGCAAGGAATTCAAAGCCACTGGATTAAATGAAAAATGTGAATGAAAAGCTACATGCTGATACTCAGCTGACCTAGGCAAGTTACTGTACATTTTTCAAAGTTTTAAATTACCACTAATGGAAAACGTGGGGAGTAAGGCTGAAGTGTCTCTCTACATCATTCCTTTTTTTAAAAAAAAAAGAAGTCCAAAACAATGAATGAATATTTTCAGCTTAGCCCCTGATGCTTTCCAACACAGTTGGCCTCACTTTGCTCTTACTGTATAGATCAGCAGGTATCATCGGATTAGATTAAGACCAGCTGTTGGTTTCTAGTGAAGGAATTTCCCAAAAAGGTAAAATATAATTCAAGCTTAGCAGCCTAGATACTTTGGAAGAATAAAAACCTCCTCTCGTGGCTGTAAAAAGCAGAGAAAAAGACATTATAAAGCATTTAAGAGCTTTGGTTTCAATTATTTTATATTAAAGGATAGGTAAGCTTAAATTGCTCGGACTCTTTATAAAAATAAAAGGGATTGTAAATAAAATTGGAAACAGATATACAACAACCAAGTTCCCACAGGTGCATTTTCTTTACTGGGGAAATACCCGTGTGAATTTCCAGTTTCCCATCATGTAAGGGGAGACAGCGAATTCTGAAGTTTCCCCGTTTGCCTTCGGACTTTGCCACAGAAGAAGAAACCTCTTGTCTCTCCAGACCCCAATGTCCCTCTGTGTGTGTGTCACACCAAAGCAAAGGTTTGTGCTGCCCGCCGGGGCTCAGCCCGAGATCAAAGCCCTGGGCCACTCACGACAAAACAAGAGGGTAAAGCCCAAAGAATCAAAGAGACAAAGGGAAGGTTTAAGAGATAAGGATCAGCCCCAGATATGATATTTCATCCAGATCAGATCCGGTGCAGAAGTTCAATTCAAAGTTCATAAGACAAAAATACAAAGGGAGATCAGCTCCGAGGTTTTGTTGTTCTCTATCTCCCCAGGTTTGCAGTGACATTCCCATCTTCCAGGCAACAAAGGTTTCACCTGTATTATGCAAAACCATAGGGCTTATCTCATCTCCTGCTCCTGGCTATGCATCCACTCAAATATGTATTTCAGGCATTTCTAATATCCTCAGCCAGCCCCAAACCAAATGCCTCCAGCTGCATCTCACAAACAAGGTGTGAAGTCCTGGGATAACCAGCCAAACCAGAAACTCCCTCCTTTCCTCAGAGAAAGGCATGCCTCCACTCACTGAAGCTCCACCAAGACATCATGGTGAAACATCTGGAGGGTTTTTTAAAAGACCAGGAAAAAGGAAAATTAAAAAAAAAAAAAAAAAAAAAAAAAAAAAAAAA
>VWYP01008177.1:91510-108484 GCA_013400435.1 Pycnonotus jocosus
AAAAGAAAAAGAGGAAGAAGAAGAAAAGGGAAAAAAAAAACCAACCCTGCACCTCTGGATTTCCCAGGAGTGCCAAAGCTGGTGCATATTATATTTACATCTGTAATTGTCTTGGCTTGCAGGGGAGTGCTTGGGAATTACTTGGTTGAAAGAGTCCATTTATCAAGAATTTAGGAATGAGAGAATGATGGCTGGGGAGGTCTGAAGGTGTTTGGAGGCAGAGGAGGCAGCTGGGAACTGAGATGTCACTGCCCTCAGGCAAGGCTTGGCAGTGCCTCCCCTGGGAACAGCTCCTCTGAACGAGGTGAAAATATCACCCCTGACTCTCAGCTGCTGCAAGCAGGAGCACAGAGACTGCAGAGTGCTGGGCTCCACAAAACCCTACAGCTCTTTAAAGCTTTTATAAAAATACAACCAACATCTTCCTCTCGGTGTTACAGAGCCTCAGCTTTTTTCATAGGATATTCTGAGCTGGAAGGGACCCACATGGATCATTGATCCAGCTCCTGTCCCTGCACAGACACCCCAACAATCCCACCCTGGGCATCTCTGGAAATGGTGTCCAAACACTCCTGGAGCTCTGGCAGCCTTGGCAATGTCACCATTCCCTGGGGAGCCTGGGCAGTGCCCAGCACCCTCTGGAGAAGGAACCTTTTCCTGAAATCCAACCTAAACCTCCCCTGGCACAGCTCCAGCCATTCCCTCAGGCCCTGTCAGTGTCACAGTGGATTCATGGATTCAACTCCTTCAATCCAGTCCCCAGGGCATCCCCAGCTGCTCCAGACCAACTCAAACTGAGCAGCCCTTGAGGGTGGGCAGGTCACAACACACCTGGACGCTGCCCAGCCACAACCTCCATGCAGAAGAGCCGTGAGCATTGCAGGGATGCTTTGCAGCAGCACACAGAGAGCCCCCAGGGATGCAGAGCCTTGGGAAAGGGTTCAGCAGGACTGCTCACCATGGGGGTTTGAAACAGCTGTTGCCTAAACACAAACGTGATTTTGTCACTTGTCAGTCCCTGTGGTTGGCAGACACACAGGTCATTTCAGGCAGGGCTGAGCAGAGCACTGAGTTCCCTTACAGCAGGTGAGGTTTCTGCCTGAACCCACATCTAGCAGAGCTGGCTCTGGCATCTTCACACCCTTCTGCTGGCTTTCCTCACCCCACTGCTCAAACAGAGTCACCCTGTTTCACAAATATTTACTGGGATACCAATTTCACTGTGTTGCAAAAGAACTCTCTGACCTGGTGAAGCATCAAATCGAAGGGAGCAGTTGGATGCAGTAGAAGACACAGCAGAATCAAGAAAATGTTTGGCAGGAATGATGAGCACCTTCCTGATGTGCACAGTGTGAGGCAGCTGTCATTGCCTCCCTCTTAGGCAGAGCTGCACAAAACTACATGGGGGAAAAAAAAAAAAAGCAAAGAAAAAAGAGATTTAGAAAAATGCAGAATTAAAAAGGAACTAGAAGAATCAATTTGTAAATTTGGTGAGTGCTGCAGGCTCGTGGTGGGGTTAGGCTGGTTAAATAAGTGCTGCAAATACACAGCAAATGGGTCAGGGCTTGACAACAGCATCCATTCTCTTACAGGGATGATGTTGGCATTAAAATATTGAAGGACATCGCCAGGCTTTGGTGTAAATGACAGTGCCAAATGCCTCCAGTGACAATGGGATTGCACCCGAGCCGTGGGATCCATGCCTGGCTTGGCAGTGAGATAACCCAAGGGCAAAGATGCATTTTCTGAGCCAGCTGGATCCCATGGTGATTTCCCAGGCACCCAGGAATGGGATAATCCATGTGGCTCTGGATTATCCCACTGCCTTTCCACCCTGAAGGAACCTGGAACACGAAGTCTGTCCCCACCACTCTTTGTCTGATGCAGCACAAGGGTGTCACTCCAGAGATTTTATTTTGGCCAGGGGGGTGAAATTGGTTCCCTGTCAACACCACAGACAGATCCACCTCCTGTGGGATGTGGGGTTTTTCATTTTGCCCCCAGAGGTCACACACACCTCCTGATGTTTCCTCACATGTGGTCTCCCAAGGTGCTTTCACAACCTCCACACCACAGAAACATCAGCCAGCAAGAGCTGAGCAGAATTCCAGGCTCATAAATCACCCAGCAATTACGAGGCCTCACTCAACCTCCCTGAGAGATAAAACAACTTCTGCATCGTGATGGGATTTTTTTATTTTTTCCTTTTTTTTCCCCTCTCTTTCCAACACATCGAGCTGGTGAAATGACAAGATGGAAAGAGTTGGGATTGTCCAGGATGATCCTTCAGCAGAGCTTGCCTACACTGCAGTGATTGGGAAACCTGCACTGCTGCTGGGACCCATGGTTAGGTATTAGGTAAAAAAATTAGGTTAAAAAAAGTGCCAGAATATAAAAATATAATGTAAATAAATACATATATATTATGGATTTATATAAATAATTTAAATAAATAGCAATATAAATAAAGATAATATACAAATACGTTCCCAGAATAAAATAGTTTAGGCAAGACTATGCCAGAAGTAAAAATAATGGGTTCTTTAGTGCTGCAGTTTTGGGGGTTATTATTAGTAGCAGTAGTGGTATTAATATTATTAATATTATTAGTATTATTAGTATTATTAATTTCTTGTCATTGTTGATGTCATTATTATTTCTGCTGTATGTAATTACTTCAGTTCTTAAAAAGTAGAACCTATGGCAAGACAAAGAAAAATAAAAAAGAAGATTTAAAAAAACCCCCCATGTTTAAATTTGCTTTTGTATTAAGCACTCTTAAAGCTTTGTTCAGAAGAAAATGCCAAAAAAGAGAAACTGAACTGTCTGTTCTTACCTGGAGTCTTGCCACAGCAGTTTTGCAGTTGCTGACTACTTAAAAGAGGCTCAAACAATTACATGAGGTCAAATAAAAATCCAGAATTTCAGTCCATTGGTCATCTCTAGTATCATGCCACTTCTTTAGATATTTCATTAAAATTTTAAAAAATATATATTGTCACAATGAATGTAAAGTGAAAAGTTTGGGGTAATTTCCATATCAGAATCAGCACTTCAATGAAACTAAAATAAAACTAAATACAGAGAATTAAATGAAAAATAATAAAATTAAGTTAAAATAAATTTCAGAAGGTTTATTTCAGAAAATCCATTTTTTTAAATTTTGCACTGAAACAAATCAGGCTTCCTGGAATTTCAGGAGACAAAGAAATGAGGATTTTTACACTTTTTCTTTGACCAAATCCCGTCTTTTACTGGAAAAAATATACAGTTACCAAAACTGTAAGTGAATCTGTCCAACTGTGATTTTTGGGCCCCACATGAGCACAGGTGAAACAATATCCTTGTCCACAATCCCATGGAGCTCACAGCAATTACACAAAGCTGCAGCAGCATTTGTAGTTACATATTTTCAGATCCTAAAGGATTTCATCCTTCCCAGTCCCAGGACTCTGAACCAGCCCATTCATTCCTTATTTCCTCAGACAAGCAACAGACTCATGGGATGGTTTGAGTTGGAAGGGACCTTTCAAGGCCACCTTTTTCCAACCCCTGCCATAATCAGGGACACCTTCCACCATCCCAGGGTGCTCCAAGCCCTGTCCAGCCTGGCCTGGAACAATTCCAGGGATTTGGGGCAGCCACAGCTTCTCTGGGCACCCTGTGCCAGGGCCTCCCTGCCCTCATCCTAAATAATTTCTTCCTTGTATCCAGTCTGAATTTGTCTGTTTTGAGTTTAGAACCATTACCCCTTGTCCTGCCAAGCATCACCAGTTGTGATCCACCAGGGAGAGACAGAGGAATCCCCTTGGAAAGGGAAGAATTCCCAGACATTCTGAGCCCAGCCCTGTTGGCATCACTGGGTGACAGCCAAGCAAGGGCAGCTCTGTGCATGCCCTGCAAAGACTTCCTGCAAATCCTTCCTTCCTTCCCACTGCTGCTTGTCCAACAGCTGGGAAATGTGGGAAAGAGCTGAATTACTGGATTTTCCTTCCCTTGCCAAGCTCTGTAGGAATGAAGCCGTGGGTTCCCTGCACAGGGCACTCAGACTCTCCTGCTCCCCCATCAGCAATGGGAAGTTGTTTGGGATCGATGGGCAAACAGCTTCCTCTGGAAAGCTCTTCCCTCTCCAAACACATGACTGAGCTACTGGACACCGTTCAACTCAGCAAAGTCATCAAGTTAAGTCATCGGAGCGCATTCTTGCAGCGAGGGGAGGCTGTGTGGTGGGCTGCTCTGGGAGAACAGTTGGATGCAAACCTCCCCGGGGGGAACAGATGCGGATGACAGGCTGGAATCCGGCTGGGTTTCGTACAGCACCGCCCACTCCAGCCCCCCAGCTTTACTACAGACACCCCAGACTGCCCAAACACTGCCCAAGGGTGGCACAAAGCCATTTCTGCATCTGCCCTTCTGCCACAGAGCCACCCAGAGCCCACTGAAGGGGCTCCCTAGCCCAGAGCACAGCAGATTTGGGGCTGCTCCGTGTTGTTTTTGTTGTTGGTCCTGCTCAGCGCAGCTGAGGCATCTTCCTTCCAGATGTTTGCAGGGTGTGTTTGTGCTCAGCTTCGCTTGATGCGTGAGAACAGTCACAAGATGAGATGCTCAGCACCAGCCAAAATGCCCCAGCCCAAAGAGCAGCCTTGATTTCCACCTCACCTGTCCCCAGAACAATGGGGTTTGTGATTTCCTACATGTGTAATACAGCAGTGAGCACTGAATAAACAAACAGGAAACCCTTGGGCCCGATGATGTTGCTCAAGAAAGGCACAAAAGCAAAAATTCCACTTATCTGAGCATCCCTCCCAAATCTGCTTCCCACACAACCTTTTGGGACATCACGTTTGCATCAGTTTCCTCAATTACTGATTCCATCACTGGCGTGATTCTTCATGTGGGCTCCCAGGGGGACCCCAGGGATGAGCTGGGGGTGGGAGGAAAGGGGGTGCAGTGACTGAGCTCTTGTTTTCCTGAGTGCGCCTGAGGCCACGAGCCACGAGCTTTTCAGGTTTCCTGGAAAGGCAATTCCTTGGATTTTCATCCTACACCTTCCTCCTGGCTGAGCTCGCACCAGTCACACCAGCCCACTGCAGGGCCAGCCTGTGTGTGTGGGGCTGAGCTGGGGTTTGTGACAGTGCTGGAGGCAGACAGGGACAGAGCTTGGTGGGGCAGAGGCTGAGCAGGGACCTGGTGCATGGAAAAGGGATCTGCATCCCTGCACAGAGGGACAGAGAGATCCAAAACTCTCGAATGCGCCCTGCAGCCTGAGGAAATCAGAGCACGGGACTGAGAGACCACTTGGAAAACATTAACAGCTCATTACTGATGGTCTGTTTAAAAAACCCCATTAATGTATATACACATGTCCCTGGACAGCACGTTTACCCCCAGCTAATGGCACGGAGTGGAAGCTGGAATGATCTGTGCCTAACGACTGAGCAAACTCCCAGCCCTCCCTCATTTGCACTTTTCCCGCACGGGCTCCTCCTGACCTCTCCAAATCCCATCCCAATTACAGCCTCCCACTTACCCTTCAATGTAAATAAATCCTGCGTGGTGGGGAGGGCTGCTACCAGCACAGATAAAAGCAGAGCAGGGGAAGCACAACCTGCAGCCGGCTCTGGAAAAGGGAAAGAAAAGAAAGCACAGGAGGGAGGGACGGTGGGGCTGAGCCGTGGGGTGGGAGGTGACACCCTCGGGATTCTCAGAGCTTGGGCACGGCTCAGTCCTCTGGGGAGAGCTCAGAATCATTCAGGCTGGAAAACACCCCTAAGATCAAGTCCAACCCTTCCTCCAGCACTGCCAAAGCCACCACTCACTCCTGTCCCCAGGTGCCACATCCACACGGCTTTTAAATCCCTCCAAGGGATGGGGACTCCTGGGCAGCTGTGACAGAGCTGGACAATCCTTTCCATGAAGAAATTTTCCCTAATATCCAACCTAAACCTCCTCTGGTACAATTTCAAGCCATTCCCTCTCCTCCTGTCCCTGTTCCTGGGAGCAGAGCCTGATCCCCCCAGCTGTCCCCTCCTGTCAGGGAGTTGTCCAGAGCCACAAGGTCCCCCCCGAGCCCCCTTTTCTACAGGCTGAGCCCCTTTCCCAGCCCCCTCAGCCTCTCCTGGTGCTCCAGACCCTTCCCAGCTCCGTTCCCTTCTCTGGACACACCCCAGCCCCTCATTGTTGTCATGAGGGGCCCAAGACTGAACCCAGATCTTGCAAGGAGGAGATCCAAAGCAGCAGAAAGATGCCCACACCAAATGAATGGATATCCAGCAAGTCCCTACAGGTTATGCATGCACCTGAGTCTTCTCCTCGTTTGGATGCATAGAAACTGCCTCAGGAAATTTGGGATCTTCCCCTGAGGAAAAAAAATGCCATCACTCAAGATGTATTCAAGAGGGCTCTGAGAGAAAAAAATCTGGATCTCTGTTGGCTTCCTGGGGCATTCTGAGGCTGCTGCTACACTCACAATATTTCCTCTGGATTTGTGGAGGCTGAAGGGCACTTTGGGCACTGGGGCAGGGTGAATGCCATGTGGATACTCCTCACAGCACAAGGTGAAGGGAGACAATGAGACAGCTAAAACCACCCAGGCTTCACTCCTGAATCTCATCTCGAAATGCATCTTCCTCAACTCGCACACAGCCTCATCCCTGCAGTTCCTACACTGCATTTTCCCCAGGAGCCAGCACTTCCTTTGTTATTCCAAGCCACTGGTGTGCCACAGGTGTGACAGGTCTTGGGTTTCAAGTTGCTGGAGGCTGGGGGTATCTTTTAGATTTCTTTTTTTCCTTATTTGTGGGCTTAATGTGGGACTTTTCTACTGATGATTAAACAATTACCCTGTGGCTTGAAATTGTTTTCAAAGGACTAAATGATGTTATAATGCTCTGGAGCTGTCAGCTTAATATATGGGGCTGCGTTCAGCATAAATTATAGGCAGTTTCCATGCCACAAAAGCCGCACAAGTTCGTGGATCCAGCCAAAATATTCAGCAGAAAGCTGTGCCAGGCCGCAGGGCCCGTTTTGCCAAGACATGCAGGTGTTCACCATGGAGAGCAGCCCCACCACTGATCCAGGAGATTCCACATCTCCTCCCAGGCAGCCACAATCTCCTTGGGACACCTGAGCCAAAGCGTGGTGGGACCCCAGAAGCTGCAGAGGGGATTTTGGAAGCTGCTGCAGCCCCTGAGGTGGCACAGCCTTCCACCTGCAGGTGCAGGAGCTGTGGATGGAGACCTTGCCAAGAGTTTTGGAGAGGTTCAGCTCCAGGCTGCAAACAGGGCTTGGAGCCTTGGGCATCACTGGAGCTTTGTGGCATTGAGGTGACACAAGGCCATGCACTTTCTTCTTGCTCATGAGGCCAGTCCTTTGGGTGGGCCTGATCCAGAGGCCACATGAGGGAGGTTTGGAAGTGTTTTCTCTTGGAATGTGTCATTTGTGGAGCAAAATGTGACATCTAGGACAGCTAGAGAGCTCACTGGATCTCACTGGAGCTTTGTGGCATTGAGGTGACACAAGGCCATGCACTTTCTTCTTGCTCAAGCCCTTCCCTGTCAGGAGAGCAGAGAGTTTGGAGGTTGGAATATCGAGAGACAGACTTCAGACACACAATCCTGGAGACAGAACCCAGCTCTGTGGGATATCCCCTCCTTGGCCTCCTTCTTCTCTGCCTGCTATGGTGAGCTCCAAAGTAGGGCAGAGGCCCCAACACTTGGGGATGCTTCTCACCCCGAGTTCCCAGCAGATGGGAAATGGATCCTGTCATCCACAAGCCTCAGGGAACATGGGAATGATGGAGTGCCACCAGCTTTCCATGGCAAATTTGTCCACAAAGTGCTGCCTCCTCCAAGGTGGAGATGGAACAAAATTCAGCAGCATTTTTGTGGCAGATTTTTGCCCTTGCTTGGCCTGGCTGTGCCTCTTCCAGGGAGCAAAGGGAAGAGCCCTGTGTCCTCACACAAGAGCAAGGTCAGGAAATACTCAGTCCATCCCAGCTCCTGGTTTTGCTGAGTCTGAAATGAGTTGTCCAGAACGAGATAAACGGAGAGCAGCGGATGTGTGCAGGATGCCATGGGCTCTGTGCAAAACATCCTGTTGTCCTCTGCACTGCACAGTGGCAGGGACAAACACAGCCCATCAGGGTGGATCCAGGGCAAACTGTCCCATCTCTGCACCAGGGACCTCCTCTAGGATGGGAAAATCCCTATCCTGCAATCTCATTTGGGTGGCCTTAATTGCTGAGCTTGGTGTCAAGGATCCTTCAGGAAAAATTCTCTGCAGTAGAGACAAACCTCCTGCTACAGTGTCAGAGCAGGGCTGAGAGAAGGGAGGGGAGGACCTGGCCCCCAAAGCACAGGTAGCTGTCCTAGATGTCACATTTTGCTCCACAAATGACACATTCCAAGAGAAAACACTTCCAAACCTCCCTCATGTGGCCTCTGGATCAGGCCCACCCAAACCAATCACATCTGGTCCCCAAAACCAGAAAACATCCACTTGTGTTTCACTTGCTTTTCTGGGAGCATTAACATCTCCCAGGCACAGAAAACCTTCACCTTCAAAAGGAAAAGGGAGAGACAGAAAATAAAGCCATGGAAAGCAGCCAGCTGAGCCCCAGTCACAAACTGAACAACCCCAACCCACGAGGAGCTGGCCTGGTGCAGAAAGGTTCCTCCACACAGGGCTGCGGATCAAGCAGGGATCTGGGGCTGCCACGTGGCAAAAATGATGGGGTGAGGGAACAGTGTGAGGATCGTTGTCCCCTGGTTGTCCCCAGGCTGCTGGGATGCTGCCACCACCCCGTTCCCAGGCGCCACATCCAGCCTGCAGCTGCAGACAGCCGTCATCGCCCCGGCTGTGGGGTCCGTCCGGGCTGGTTTGGGACTTCTTTCCCACAAAAGATGCTCCTAACCAAAACCAGATTTGATTCCCAAATATCCCCCAATCTCCCTTAAAGCTTACAAATCTTCCACACCTGTGTTTGCTCGTTGCTGCTGCTGGGCTCTGCCCTGGGAAGGACGATGTTTATCCCACTCCTCCACAGCTATTTACAATGGGGTTTTGGGATGGAGATGGAGCACATATTTGTCTAATGGCAACAGGGCAGTGAATTTCATTCTCCTCATTAACAGTCATCAGCTTAACGGGAAGCAATAAAAGATTTATTTTTTTTTTTTTTAAAGCAGCTGCTTGTGAGATAATATTTATGGCCGGGACTGTCAGCAGGATGAGTGCATTGCTGGCTTGTGAGGGGGGAAACTGAGGCACAAGGCCACTCACTGACCCACCCTGGACCACACAGATGGAGGTGGGAAGAAAATCCAGCCCTCCTCTCTCCCATCCTGCGGCCCAGAAGCCATGCTGTTATAATGAGCCAGCTATTCCCACAGGAATGGGAATTTGAGAGCAGTGCCGTATTTCCAGCACCCCAGAGAGTCACAGCAGGGCACCCCCAGCCTCTTTTTCCCTCCATAAGCCACTTCGAAACCTCTGACTGGCTGGGGATAACAAATGCCCCTTCCCATGTCCCTCCCCCAGTACCCATCAAACCAGGAAAGGACATTTTGACCCCGTTCTGAGGATGAGAAATAATTTTCTCTGATGTTGCTTCTCTTCTGACCATGGCTGGTGAGACCCACAGTGAAACCTGGGATTGCAGGTGGTCCCTGAGTGGCTTTGGGTCAAGATACTCACCTGACACTCGGTGCCCAAAGCTGCAGAGAGCCCCAGAGCTGCTCTCTGCTCTCCTGAGAACAACATTTTGCTTTTCCATTGGTAAAGAGGAGTCACCTCCAAACAAGGACAGATTTTTGACCTGGGTAGCCCCGTTGAATTGGCCCATCTGGGACCTCATTTCTGATAATTGGATTTTTTTTCCCAGTTCCCCAAATGTTCCTACTCAGAGATGAGCAGCCCTTCCCTCTCATCAGTATTTACCCCAGGACACACACAAAATTCCCCTCCAACCTCCCATTTTCCTGGCAGAACCTGACCAGGCTGTTCCCTAAGGTTGTTTGATCCTGATACCAGCCCAGTAAAGTCTGAAACAACTCCCCATGAATGCAGGGATCAGAAAATCAGTCAGCATTCAGCCCTGCCCTTGGCAGCTCTGGGGGAAAATCCTTTCTTCATCCATCCCAAGTGTAATTTGGGCTCTCTGGAGTTGTTTTCTGACCAGCAAAGCCCCCAGGTCTTTGTTTTTTCCACATCCAAGAGAACTGCTCAGCTCTCTGTGGAACCCTTCTCACTCCATTTCATTGCTTGTACCACCAAATTTTGCTCCCAGATTCCATCCTGCTGCTGAGGCACACGTGAGCCCTGCTCAGTGCTACCATTGGTTAATCAAATTAAAAATATTATCTTTGCAAATGATCCTTGGGGACTGCCTCTTACTGGGAAACTGTCCAGCTCTACAAACTGCCTTTCAAGGAACACTGCCGTGATTATTTTTTAATCCTTTTAAACACCAAAGCAAACAGCAGCTCCTCAAGCTGTAGATATTAAATCTCTACAAGTGACACCTAGAAATACCTGTTTGTGATGCTCTGAGCCCAGAAGGATCAGGATGGTCCACAGGATGTCTTGCTTGGTGCCTCTGCCAGAGGGATTCCTGATGTGAGGGCCCTTGGTGAGGGTTCCTGTGGTGAAGAACAGGAGGTGCCATGTGGGGTTGGAGCCCTTCTCAGACATCCAGATAGGAGACAGGGATGGAATAAGGCCCTGGTTTTCCTCTTTGACATGGAACAACAGCAAGAAACTCCCCCCAGGACCAGCCCAGCAGCGTGGGGTGCCCCCAGAGCAGATGCAGAGCTCAGCCCCCAGGGCCCAGCCATGAGCAGCAGTGAAACAAAGATGAGGCTGTGCTGCTTCTACCAGCCCCAAGCCACAGCTTCATCCCTTTACCTCCTGCTCCCCAAAGAGCTTCTATCAGCCTGGAGAAGCATTTTTAGAGAATCACAGACTGGTTTGGGTTGGAAGGGACCTTAAACTTGTCCCATTCTACCCCATGCCATGGGCAGGACACCTTCCACTATCCCAGGATGCTCCAAAAATCAGGGAGAAAAGGACATGGGTGGCTCTTCACTGAGCTCCCCAGTCCACCTCCTTTGGAAATAACTGCTTAGTGTGGCATTCAAGCAGAGTGTTTGCTTCTATTTATTAATTCCCTATTAAACACGCTTCAACCTGGCACATCCTGTCCAGGGCTCCCCCGGTGAGGTGCAAAATCAATTTGGCATTTCTGAGCTGATCTTGGCACGAAAGATTTCACTGATTCCAATACTAAATAGCAGGTGTGCATAACAGCCCAGACAAAACCCACAAAGCCAAGAACAGCAATGCAGGTTGTCACCATCTTCCCTCCAATCTGATATGTAAACCAGCACAGTCTGTATCAGGAGATCATTTCGTAAGAAATAATCTCATATTACTGAAGGAACAGGTGAGGGATGGGTGGATTACTTGGAAAACTCACTTTGCTCATTGCCTGTGGGAACATAAGAACTGTGGGGCATGAAGATGAACTTCAAGGTGATGGTTTCAAAACCAATAAAAGGCAACAGTTCAAAAGGAGTGGATAAACGAAATGTGGGAATCTCTTGGCACAGGATTACACAGAGAAAAAAAATATAATACTTACAAAGTAATTCTATAAATTACTGGAAGTAAAGTTCACAGTGGTCTATTAAATACAGTGACCTTGATTTTGGATCTGGAAGTTCTGACCTGCAAATAGCTGTAGACTGATGGGTCCTGCAGAAAAAAAAATGTTATAGGCCTGCTGTGTTCCTGCCCTCTCCCACAGCACTAGGTGGACTTTTGGAGAGAATTACCATATAATATTTCCTTTTTTTTTTTCATAGTGAATACAGAGCAACTTCAACATTTTCCATCCATAGTCTGCTAGAACTGGAAGCCAAGGTCTCCTCTGGGAATCATGTGGTCTCCCTGGATCTGCACATCTGTGATCCCCAGGAAAAGGGAGAATCAGACCAAAAGTGGCAAAGAAAATCTGCATCCATAAATACATTCTGTGCCAGCACCTGAATGAAGACTGGAAGAAATGCTGATGGTGTAAAGCACCTCGAGGTGCAGCCACACCTGGAGCATGTGGACAGATCCAAGGCTGGGCTTGGATAAGGATTTCCTTGGCACCCTGAGGTTTTGTAATGGGCAGCTCAACACAGATCCTTCCTAGGGTGAAATCCTACTGGTGGTGGCCTTGTTTGAGCAAAAAGCCCAGGCAGCCCTGGTGGTTTGTAACACAACTCTGGGGCTGGGAGTGATGCCCCATCCCTGGAAGGGTCCATGGCCAAGTTGGATGGGGCTTGGAGCAACCTGGGGTAGAAGAAGGTGTCCCTGCCCATGGCAGGGGATGAAATGAGATGAGCTTTAGGATCCCTTCCAACCCAAACCATTCTGAGATTCTGGGATTTTATGTCCCTGCTCATTGCAGGGGGGTTGCCCTTTAAAGGTCTCTTCCATTCCAAAGAATTCTGTGATGCCTCTCGTGGATCCCATTAACTCCACTGCCACTGCTCAGCAAATGGGATCAGGGCAGCTCTCCACAAGGCAAACCAGAGTTCTGGGAGAACACAAGGGATCAGTGGGGTCCTGCTGTTCTGGTGTAAAACATGGAATCAAGGCATGAGCAGGAGGCAGCACAGGGCTCCAAGCTGGGGCAAGTTCTGAATGGACCACTCAGAACCAAAGTCCNGATCAAGGCATGAGCAGGAGGCAGTGGGTGAAAAATACAGACTGTGTGAAAAACAGCACAGGGCTCCAAGCTGGAGCAAGTTCTAGATGGACCACTCAGAACCAAAGTCCCAGTACATCTTTTTCATCTGCTGGGTGGAATAAATGACTCACAGCTGATCCAGCAGAGCCGGAGTTCCCCATGGAACCTTCAGACCTCCTTGAGCTCTGCTAAGGTGCAAGTGATGGAATTTTTCCTTCACTGAATGTGTCTTAGTGAATACTCTGCAGTCAACTGAGGAGCAAGTTTGAGACACTTCTTTGGGAAGCCAGGTGAAAATAAGGTATTGAAAGTCCTATTTTACCCTTTCAGGCTTGAATGCAGGATCCATGAAGTGGATGAGCATTGTCTGGGCCATTTCTGATGCTCCCTGTCATCATCCCTCCTGCCTAGAAAACAACATGGTCTTTGCAGCTTCCTCTCCATTATATTATACAGGAACCCACCTCTGGTTTGAGGTGTGGTGGTGGATCTTCAGGAGGGCAGACTCTAGACCAGAGAAGAGTTTTGTGCCATACCACAGGACAGGGACTGAGGTGTCACACACTTTTTATGGCTCTGCCTGCTCTTCACACACGACTCTGCCCAAGTCTCTTCATCTCTCTGTGCTCAAGACCCTTCTCTCTAGGGGGTCAGTGATATCTCCTCTTACCTGTTTCAGTCCTGTGATTTCAGACCCAGACTCCACAGCAGAGGATCTTCAGAGCTGCTTTCATGCTGTGAAACCCCAGGATAAAGAGAGCAAAGCCTCTGTTGATGCCAAGATTTCCAAGCCACCCCAGCCTGACTGTGCTCATCATTTTGTGATGAGTGAGAAGCTTTCCAGAGGTGTCCAAGCTGCAGCAGGGAAGGGCCCAGCCTTCCTTTGCTGGCTCTGCAGCAAAGCCTCCGTGCTCCTCCCGGAATAGCAACGTGCAAACCTCGGTGCTTCTCTTCCAAACCCGTTTGCATTTTTAGAAACTAATTTGCAAAGCCTCTGCCACTGTGGCTACAAGCAAAACCTGGCTGTCTGTGCAGCTCCTCAGCCACAACATCTCTGTGGCAGCAGCTTTGCTCAGTGTGATGCTGTAAACTTGGAGTGGATGTGGATTTACACCTGGGAGAAGAATAAAGTCCTGCCTGAAGACTGCTGGGATCCTCAAACCAACCGGGAAAGGGTTGGGGATGGGGTCAGTGTAACCACAGGTCTCTGGGGGGAGCTCCTGACACATGGCAGAGCCTGGGACCCCGTTTTCCAGCACACCTGAGCCTGCATTCTCACCTGGGCTCAGCAAAAACATCATTCCAGAGCATCCAGTGGCTCTCACCACCACCACTGTAACCATTGGAGTGCAGGGAGCTGGCAAACCCCACAGATTTCTCCTCATTTCCTATCTCCATAAGGCACACAGACAGTAATTTCCATGTATCCAAAGCCACAGTCTTCCTGGGGAAAGCACAGAGAAGTCTCACCGTGGTGAGCTGCAGAGCATCTCCCACCCAGCTCACCCTCCTGGGGCTGCTGGCCCAGGGGCACAGAGCTGCCAGAGGGACACCAGATGGTGGGAACACCCACCTTCAACCTGCTCCCCTTTCGTTCACAGCTTGGGCTGAGTAAGGGGGGGATTAAACTGATATGCCTTATCTCAGACCTCCCAGGGATCCCCGCACGGGCCAACACAAACACAGCTCTCGCTCTGGAATAAGGCAAAGAGTAAGTTCTGTGCTCAGAGGGAGGAGGGCACAATACATTTGTCATATTTTTAAGCAAAGACAAGCACTGGTTGGCTGAGACTAAGCCTCACTCCAGGTCTGCCCTGTTGAAACCAAACTGGCACTTCTATGGCACGGAGCCCTTGTCAGACAGACAGGATTGGTCACCACATTAATTCCAGCACGGGATTAAACCCCATAACTGCTGCAAGAAATGCACAAAGCAATGGCCAGGAACCTGTGGGGAATTCCAGGGTGTCTCCACACTGGTGCTTCACTCCCAGCTTCCCAAAAAGCAACTCTGCTCCTTCTTGCCAGGATGGTGAAGAAAGCTCAGGTCAACACCATTAAAACCCAGCACGAATTAAAATGGTGAGGAAAAAAAACCACCACTGGATGTCAGATGGAAACTAGAAAGGGACTAATTCTGGCTTCACTACAGTTCTGGTATATTTTCCTATTTTCTAATGATTTAGCAGTTTGAGAATTTCTCTAAGTGCCTCTCCAATCATACACGGTTTTACAGCATTTTGCCACCCTGTGTGACAGGGACACACACAGGGAGGGCAACCCTCAGCCCCTCTGTTCTGTGCAAAATGCAGAAGTTCAGCCATGATGAATAAATTCCTTAATGCATTCATTTTGTCCCTGAGATCACATTTACTGTCAACGGGTTTATAGCCACAGTTTAGATTCCTATAAATTTTACATAATTAAAATGTTTTTAAACATTTGACTTTTTTTTTTCCTACACTTTCTGAGCAGAGCAGCCCATGTAGGCTCTCAGCAGCCCAGGCAAAGGAACATCTCCCAAAGGCTTCAGAACCAGAGCAGCACCTAAGGAAAAGCAAGTGCCTGTGCCTCCACAGGGTGAAAGCTTTGATTTCATCATCGAAACGCAATGCAAAAAGAAGCACCAAAACAAACAGCTCCATAAAGCAGCAGGAACGCAGCAAAGCAGTTGGAGGCTCCTCCAGCGAGAATGACCTAAATCCAAGAGGCATTTGTGCAGATGCTGCTCAGCTCCACAACACCCTCCAGGACAACCCGGGATGCACCAACGAACAGGGAAGAGAAACTGGGAGAAGCTTCTTTCTTTTTAGTAAAGTCACAGTATTTTTTTTTAAATTTTTTTTTTCCCCTCCCAAGGTGCACTCCCACAGTGGCTGCCCCACATCCAGGGCTGCCTGGGGGCCCGGAGACCCCTTTTCCCAGCCGACCCCGCAGCAGCCGGGGTTATCGAGGGAGATGTGTGTAATTGCCCTGTCAGGCAGCTGAAAGGCGCTCGCCCTTTAGCTGATGCCACTTCAAAATGAAATTCTTTCTTTGGCATGGCTATGTCTGATATGCAGGCATCAAAGGGGAGGCAGCAGGTCGCCGATGCCCCAGGCCACACATTTCCCTTCTAAAGGCAGGAATGAGAGTGTCAGCTCGGGGCCGAGGGGGCCCCGGAGACCCAACACCCATCGCTCCTCCGTGGGGTGCTGGGAGCCTTCGAGGACCCCCCAGCACCCGGAGACACCCGAGGGGACCCTGTGGCCTGAACAGCGCTGGGATGGAGGGGTGGGAAAGCCTCAGTGGCACAGAGGAGGTCGAGGGTTGAGGAATTTTCTTTCCAAGAGCAGCACAGGGCCACGCTCGCCTCCCCCCCGCAGCTCTCATCTC
The DNA here is from genome assembly GCA_013400435.1 of Pycnonotus jocosus. NCBI lineage: Eukaryota > Metazoa > Chordata > Aves > Passeriformes > Pycnonotidae > Pycnonotus > Pycnonotus jocosus. Next base: position 107,625 of record VWYP01008177.1, read on the forward strand.
CTCTCTCCACCTGCACTCTTCAGGGAGCCAAGGCTTTTGGCAAGCTTTCCGCTCCAGCTTTTATTGGTTTCAACTAAGCTGCCCCTTTCGGAGGGTTGGAAAGCTTCAATCATTAAAGGAAACGAAGGGAAAAAAAAAAAAGAAGAAAAAGAAAGCATCATGCACCCTTCACCCTGCTGTCTCTTCCCCACTCCCACGATGGCCCCAGACCACCCATCCCAGGCACAGCTCCCTATTTTCCAAGCCAAACACAGCCCCTCCAATCATTCGAGGCAGGGTTTCCAAGGCCCTGGATGCTTCCAACTGTACCTGCTCGGCTCCAATCACCTTCCTGCTCGGAAGCAATTTAGAAAGGACACAGCACAGGTAGCTATTAGCTAACACATATTTAACTGCTCCAGGTATCTTTTTTTTTTTTTTTTTTGGCATTGTAATGGAGTGATTTGATCTTCAAAGGACCTGTGGAAACCTTTGAAGCTTCCCAATCTCCAGTGGGGAGGGGAGGAGGGGGGGTGGAAATGTTAATAGTTTTAAAAACTGGGGAATCCTGAAGTCAGAGAAAGGGTATAAAACCCGGCGGGTTTAGCATAAAGCCCTCAGGTAAATCTTCACCTTCTTTTCAAATGCATTTTTGGTGGGTTGCTTTGGAAAGGCTTGGGCCAGGTTAGCAAGGTCGGCTCTATTCCCAGCGGCTCTTAAATCTCCAGGGACCCTCATCGCCCACGTGGCACAGCCCCAGCACCAGGGGATCCGCGGTACCTCGGCGAGAAATAGAAAGACTAAAATTTGCAAAGCCTTTAAGTGAAAAAAAAAAAAAAAAAAAAAAAGGGTTCAGGGAAAAGGGGGGGAGAGGGGGGGGG
>VWYP01008178.1:5969-27837 GCA_013400435.1 Pycnonotus jocosus
GCTCCCGGAGCAGGGGGATGCTCTCCCGGAGCAGGGGGATGCGCTCCCGGAGCAGGGGATGCTCTCCCGGAGCAGGGGATGAGCTCCCGGAGCAGGGGATGCGCTCCCGGAGCAGGGGGATGAGCTCCCGGAGCAGGAGGATGCGCTCCCGGAGCAGGGGGATGCGCTCCCCGAAGGGCCCGGGGATGCTGTAGCACCCGCGGGATGCTCCGCTCTCACCCTCCCGCAGGAGCACACCGGGTCCCGTCCCCGCAGCCCGCCCGTATCGTCCCCAAGCTGGGGATGGCCTGGGAGGGAAGGTTTTGGCGCCCAGACTGAAATTGCTTTAGCTCGGACAGCCGGGGGTGTTTAAGCCGTGTAAAGTCACCCTAAAAACAGCGGAGCAACAGAAGTAAATTTCCATAGGTAGCCCGAAGTGGTTCGGTTTTTCTTGTCCAATTCATGGCCTGGTGTAACCCCCCTGCGTGTGCTTATGCTTTAAATTAATCAGGCGGCAAACTAATGATAACTTAATGAGGGAGCAATGGGACTGCTCCTTTTGGGATGCAAATGAAACCGGTGGGGATCGGGATGGTTCCTTGATCTCCCGAAGTTTTCCGTTTGTTGTTGATACCAATCAAAACTCCAGCCTGTCTTGTCACAGGAGTTTTTTTAAAATAAATATAGACAGGCACATGCAGTGTAAGGGCATATGTTCCTTGTGGATCCGTGGGATTGCGTGGATCCACCAGCACATGCGGGAAATCTTATTTTTGTTTTCCACGGTGCTGCTTTGCACTCCTTATGGCTGTCAGTTATCTACTGAGATCAGCACACAGCTTTTAGACACAGGGAATGCAAATGAAGAGCAGGGCACAGCGGTGACTTCATGCTTAGCTCGGTTGGGAGAAAAGATGGTTGGGAGAAAAGATGTGAATCTTTCGGTGGAGCTGGAATAATAACAAAAAAACCAGCTTGATGCTGTGAATGAAAGTGGTTCTTACCTGCACAACAGTGCCATCAAGGCTGCCAGGCAGCCCTGCTCTTATCTGACTCAGGAGCTGTGTCTGTGGGTCACATTCCTGCCCAAAAAGCACTGACATCTGTCCAAATGCACTCCGAGCTTCATCGTGCAGAGCAGAGAAGGTTAAACACAGGGAGCAAGCCAGAAAAATGGGCAAAATACCCCTAAATTCGAAAAGTACCTATTGGAAATGCAGCCAGGCAGATGGGTAAAGCTGTCTTGATGTTGAGTTCAGTATAGCCCTGTGTGAAAACTCACCAGAGCAGAGAAGGTTAAATACAGGGAGCAAGCCAGAAAAATTGCAAGAAGTACCTGCTGGAAATGCAGCCAGGCAGATGGGTAAAGCTGTCTCGATACTGAGTTCAGGATAACCCTGTGTGACAACTCAGCTCTCTGCTGGGACAGGCACCACTCATCCCAGCTGAAGGAGCAATCCCTGCTCCACCCTGCTGGAAATGCTGCAAATAATTCATCATTACAATTCAGACAAGAAGCAAAATGGAAATAAATCCAATAAAACCCAGTAAACCCAATAAACTCCAAGCGGTGCCACCAAGGGTGAGATGTGGGTGGAACACAGGTTTGGGGGCTTGAGAGAAAGGAGTGCAGGGCAAAAGGGCATTCCCTAAAGGTGCAGAGAATATTTTGAACTCTCAGCATTTCTCTGCAAGTGGGAATGAGAACACCAAGATGCCAGCGAGGTAAAAACATCATCTCCCTGCCAGAGGTGGTGTGGAGAAGCAGCCTCAAAGCCCTTGTGGGTTTTCCCTCAAAACTCTCCCAGCTCTGTGTCCTCCCCAAAGCCCCAGCTCCAGCAGGAGCCAGGGAATTCAGTGAAAATGGGATTTCAGTTCTGTGCACACAAACACGAGCCAGGCTGGTACTTAAAAAGTGGTGACCATCTGTTTGGGTGGCTTATGCAAAACAAACCTCCAAGTTGGCAGACAAGTCTGTCAGGCGTGTCACAAAATACCCTGGCTGCTGGCAGCAGTGCCCTCCTGGCTCTCTGGGGGGACATTTGGGGCAGGGGACAGAGAGCACCAGGCCAGGCAGGGTCACAGCACAGGGCTGAGCTGAATCAGAATTTCCAGGGTGGCATTGAGGGGTGAGATCTCAGGGAGAACTGGCATTGCCTGACTTCCAGCTTTACCCTGTGTGTGTTTAAATAATCCGAGGTGAAAGGCTGAGTGTGATCTCCAGGAGTTCTGAGGGGAGGAATGGGCTGAGCCAGGCAGGAACCAGGAGAGGATGTCAGGGAGCAAGTGCAAAACTGCCCTGGATCTTGGGTTCACACCAAGGGCTTCTTAAAAATCCTTGATTTGTCCATCCTGCAGGTGGTTTATGTGGGGCTGGGGATGAAGGGCCCATAAAGGACATGTCCTTCCTTTCTGAACTGAGATACCTCTGGAATTACTGGCTCTGCACAGATCTCAGTGTCCCACCCCTCACACTGAGACCTTGGAGGTTTTCCCTGTTGCCCCCTCTGAAGAATTCTTTGGCACAGGTCCGTCTGTTTTCCTTCTTCCCAGCACCAGCTTCAGTTCAGGGCTCCTCTGAATCACAGGGTGGTGTTCAAAGCACTTCTGGAAGCTTCTACCTGAGCATGGCACCTGCTCAGAGGCCTGCAGTGTGTCATCCCTTTGAAGCATCACCACCAGCTGCTGTTCTTCTGCCAGCACACAGCCATTATTATTATTTTATTTTGCAATTAGCCCATTAGATTACGTACTGTCTGCTCCCACAGGCTGTCCCTGTGCCCAGCAGTCTCTGATTGAGGCAAGCAAGGAAGGCAAAGGTGATGTTACAATTCTCCTTTTGTAATTTGGGCACCAAGAAAAACATTTTACACAACGGCCTAATCAAACCCCCAGTGCTTCAACACCCGAAACACAACAAGAGGATTCCTCCAGAAAGAGACTTCATACAATTCTTATTTCCCAGTTGCCTCAAAATATTATTTATCATTTTGTTGTGAGCCTCCCATCAGTGGTTCCACCTAATTGTGATCCAATCTGCCTGCCAGCACCTCTCACTGTTGTTTACAATCCCTGTATATCCCTGAGAGCAGAGAGAAGAAAAGCACAAAGTCATTTACAGGCCATCAAAACCACAGGGGATCACTTACAACTCCTAGGCATGTAGAAGCAATTAAAAAAAAATCCATAATGTGTCTATAAAAGGCTAAAATTGAAAAAAAAAAGAAATAGTGAAAACTGCAGTTTCATTCAGGATGGAAGAAGACCTTTGACCAAACTCGAATTAATGAGACTTATTTATCCTGCATGATGCAGAAATCAATGCAGCTCCAGAATCTGCAAGTTTTTAAAAGTTTCCTGTCAGCCTTTCAACTCCTCCAAAACATCCTCAAAACCAGAAAGTCAAAATTTCAGCATGAAGAAAAAAAATTAATTGTGCTTTCTTTGTTTCAATTCTGGGTTCACATATGTGCATGGATATAGAAATGTATAAAATATGAAAGGTTTCAGTTGCTGCACACAGCTCTGAATTCAAGCCACAGCTCTGAGATGCTGTTTCAGAAGAGATCCAGGCCTAAGAAAATGAAGATAATTCCCTGGTTCCTGTCATTGCTCAGGCTGGGTAAATCCCTGCCCAGAACCAGAACATTTAAATTAGAGATTCTGTGCTGCTTCTGTCACTGTGCTGTCTCTGATAAGCAGAAGAGATGACACAGGTGGCAAAGCTTTCCAAAACTAAATGGATGTTCCTTCCCTTCCTCTGGGCCTGGAAAAGGCTTTAACTCCATGTCCACGGCCTGAGGAGGAATTAATTCCTCTGGATCTGGAGAAAACCAGTTTGGATTTGCCTTCTCAGAAACAACGAGAATTTACGAGCATTAAAGGTTTCATTATTGTCGAAGAAATGAAGCTCAGATGCAGTTTACAAACAGCAAAAGCTTCTCTGGTGTTTTGAGAGGGATTTGAGCCTGCTAAGACATGTTTTGCTTGGTAACAGACATAGCAACATCACGGGATTTCAGCCCAGCAAGGCTGGGAGTCGCTCCTTCCTCCAGGACTGGAGCTGGATTTGGGGAATTGCTGCACGGCAGCAAAGTGCAGCTCATCATTCTCGGGTTTGAATGCTTTCCCTTCCTTCACGGCTTTGCCCTTCAGGGTGTTTGTTTCCTGCCAGTGCTCCTGGCTGAAATCCCTGCTGCTGCAAAGCCCCAGCCCCAAACCAGCCCCAAGTCCCCTCGAACCCAAGCGTTTGAAGGCTTTTCCTGATTCCCAGTGACTGGTGCTGGCCCAGGGCGTGCAGGGAAAGCCCATCCCAAGGGAAGGAACCTTGCTGGAAGCAGCAGCTTGGGAGGCTCCATTGGAAGGGATTTCCAAGTTTAGCAGCACTGGAGGAAACCTTGAGCCCTTGAATGGAAAATCCAGGTGTTACAGCCATGAGGGCTCAGGGAAAAGCTTCCCCTGAAGCTCTGTCTGTGCTGAGTGCTCCAGACAGGGATCTGGGGCTTGGATAGAGCTGTGGATTGTGTGGCAGAGCAAAATACCTTCATTTCCAGTCCTGCCCATGGACATTTGGGACCATGAGATTCCTAGGAAGAGTTTGGGACCTGTTTCCAAATGGTGACAGAGGGAGAAGCTCTGGAGGGGCTCCTTTGGGAAGCCCCTGGTTCCCTGCACTCATTGGGGTTTAGGGGATGGGATTGGAGCAGTCTGAGCCCTGACCTGCTCTGGTTTGTGCACTGCAGTTCCTGGGTCAGCTCTGAGGCCTCAGAGCAGTTCAGTGCTGGAGGGGATCCAGCAGGCTGCAGGACAGGGACCTGAGATGAGGCAGCAGCTGCCAGGGAGGTGCTCTGGAGAAAGGCTTCAGAAAATCCATTTGGGACTCATTCCTGTGCCTGCTCTGCACATGGACTTTTTTTTTTTTTTTTCCCCCTTGGCTTTGCTGCAGATTTCTGCTGTGGGACTGAGATGATTCCTGCAGGATTCAGGTTGTTCCAGTGGCTCCAGTGTGTTTGGGTGGGGGGATCTCCATGAGACAGTTCCTCACTTTAAAGATCCACAGTGATAAACCACAGAGGGCTCTTTATTTCCACAGTATTTTCTGAAAACTGAGACACAGAGAAGCTTAAATATCAGATCTGTAGATACTCACACCTGAATCTGTAGAGTTTCAGCCCATTCATGACAAGACTTGGATCTGCTCTAAGTAGAACAACTCTTTCCATGACATGGGACAACATTTTCAGAGGGAGGGACACCTCTTATCAGAGGCTGAGGAGTCATTCCTGTGATAAGATCTCACTGTAAAATGATCACGGCAGCAGCAGTGCTTGGTGTTACCTGGGTGGTTCAGGGTGCTGGACACAGAACTGCCATCAATCAAATGGACACAGAACTGCCATCAGTCAAACCTGATGGCTGGGAGCAGTGGAACAATCAGATATTCGGGGCTGACATCCACAGAGAAAATATTTCTGCCACAAACATCGAGGAAAGGGTTTAGGGACAGAGGACCCATGCACAAAGATTGCTCAGCCAAGGTCAGGGAGTCCCTGCAGGATCGGAGAATGAGCTCGTGTGTGTTCAGGGAGGAAAACAAAAAAGCAAACTCCCTTGCAGTGCCTGCACACCCCTAATATTTAAAACAAATGGTGTTTGGGTGTTTGAGCAGCATCACCACGAGCAGTGAGGTCCTGCTCAGCCAGCAGCCAGCATTCCCTGGATTGCTGAGATGTGGCTTTCAAGGTTCTCCTGCTTTGGCAAATGCTGACAGAGATGTCAGGGAGTTTCCTGGTCGCTGAGTACTTGGTTTGTTTTGGTATTAAAATCACATGGTGACAAGAAAACATTTCCTTGGGCTTCCTTCCCTCTGATGATTTCCTTGTCTCGGAGCCAAGGTCCTGAACTTGATCCTACCCTCTGCTCTAGGGAGGAGAGGAGCTCACAAAGTGCAGCCCAGACCTCACACTGTCACTCAGGGAGCCTGGAAAAATTGCTCTGTGCCTTCTGTGTCGAAGCCCCAAGCAGTTAAAAACTCCATCCTTAGGATGCAATTCCCTTTCAAGCTTCCTACCAGCTCTGAGGGATACAGATCCCAGTGTTCTCTTTTCGGGCCCTTTTTCCTCTCTCTCCAATCTCCAGGCCTGTCAGGAGCCAGTTTAAATGCACTGATGAGATTGTCAAGACAAAGAGCTGCAGGAGGAGCTCAGGATTTCAGATATGTGTTTGAATGGAGCTCTGTTGGGGTTAAAATGCTGATTCTCCTTCCCCCTTGGGCCGTGTTGGGCTGTTCCCTGCAGAATTCTGCCTCTTGTAAAGCCCTCTGGAAGTTCCTCCCTGGATTATTGCTGCCACTTTCCTGTGGAGCAGCCTGAGCTCAGAGGATGTTGCAAACCCTCGAGGCTGGCAGAAGTCAGGGGGGAAATCCATTCTTTGAAAGATCATGAGAAAAATAATAATATTTAAAACAAAACAAAACGAAATTTAAAAAACCCTAAAAAGTGTTGCTTTTAAATATCAAGTGCTAACCCTGCTGGCTCCTGAGGACACTTTTGTGTTTTTAAGCCACTTTTGAAAGGGAATTTGGACTCCCAGGTTTTGCTCAGAGTTGAAAACACCGCCCTGGGTTTTTTAACCAAGAGCTCATCGTGGATTCCCAGCATGTGCTGTGCAATTGCAGAAAGAATAGAGACATCCGTGTGTGTGTCTGTGCTGCACCAGTCTAATTATCCCCAACAAGCAGAGTCATCAAAGGAGCTGTGTTTCAGCAGCTGACAGCGTTTTGGATTCCAGCACCGGGGCTCTCTGCAGCCTTTGTGCTCCACCCTGGGCTGTGCTGCCACGCTGGGGCTCGCTCAGCCCCTCTGGGAACACACCCAGGGTGAAGGGTCTGGGTGTTTCTCTGTCCCCACCACGTTCTGGTTGTGCACAGAGGCTGAGGCTGGACAGCAGCAAAGAGGAGGGGGAGAAAAAAACCCAGTGAGAAATGGAGGGAATTGCTGAAATTGCCATGACAAAGCAGCTGACAGCAGAAACAGTGCTTGAGACACCTTGGGCTTCTTGCAGTGTTGATAAGGTGCTGTCCCTTCAAAGCCACTCTTAAAATCTCTCCTGAAGTTTAGCCAGTCCCAGCAGCCAAAGGTGGGGCTTGAGGTACCCCTGAACACCCACAGCTCATGGTACAGAGCTGAGAGACACCAACCTCACACACCTGGGGAGCAGGAGAGCCCCTCCATTCCCTGGGAAGCCTCAGGATTCCCATTTCTCACAAAGATTCCCAAAAGAACAACGTTGCATGTGCAGGTATGACAATGTTCTGTCAGGTTCTGAAAAAAAATTAAACAAAAAATAGTAATTATCAATGGAGCCTGGAACGAGGAAGAGGAGATGAGTTTGATGGCTCTGCTTTCCCCAGATGCCAAATCAGTGCCCTTGAGGCTGAACTGTGGCACTGCCAGCGCCTTGCAGGCCAGTCCCTGTCTGCAGAACACCCTGGGAATGCTGCTGGGAGGAGGTGGCTGAGCAAACCTTGGGATATCTGCCCTCTGTGCTAAACCAAAGATTGGGAACCCTGACAGACACCCAGAGCCTGGCAGGGAGAGAGGATTTAACTGTGCTTCACTCCCAGCCATTGATGCCTTAAGGTTGAGCTTTGATGTTTTCCAGGTTCTGTGCACCCAGGGGTGCAGCTGTGAGCTCACAGTCAGGCTCACTCAGCTCTGCACACAGCACGGACACAAAACAAATCCTTTTCCTGCTGCACACCAAGGACAACTTTCAGCCCCAAAGCACAACCAAGGGTGGCTGAAGGGAGGAACAAGAAGGATGGGACCTGACAGCCTGGAGCTGGAATGGGACAATTCAACCCCGAGGTGCAAATGGACCAAAACTGATCAAAGTGTGAGACCTTGTGACCATTTGTGCATTTCTTGACCATTTGTGCATTTCGTGCCCATTTTGGGTCCATTTTGTGCCCATTTTGGGTCCACCTTGGCTGCAGCCCTGCCCAGGCTCTTGTCCTGCCCAAGGTGGATCCCTAAAGCCCTTTTAATAAATACCTACTTTATTCTCCAGCTCTGTCCAGTCTCTGCTCCAGCTCAGCCTTCTCAAGGCATCAGGATCACCCCCTGCCATTATCAAACACAAGCCAAGTGCCACTTTTCACCCTTCCATGAAGTGTTGGTGATGCTCTGCTCCCCGTGGTTGTGCAGAATTAATCATTTGGAGCTGCTGACTGGGACATCATTTGCCACTGTAGATCTGGGGGTGTTTCAGGGATATTTCTCATCTCCTGATGTGTAAAAATGACTCTTTTCTTTCCCCTGTGCCCAATGAAATCCAGGAAGTTCCTCCACAACTCATCCCATTAATGGGCTAATTCAGCCAAGCCCTTCAGCAATGGCTGAGACCCAAATGTCCCAAACATTTCCACCCAAGCAGGCATTAAATGGCACTGGGAACACCTGGAAGAGATGAGCTGGTGCTCTTTTCCTTCTGAGCTGTTCCCCATTTCACCGAGAGCCATTTGCAGTTTTGTGATGCAAATTTCAAGCCCTGAGCTGGTGCAGAGATGAAACCCCTCCCTGGGATCATTTTCCCCCTGTGAGCAGACACCTGATTTTTGTGTCCCTGTTGTGCAAGGAGGAAAGGTGAACACTCTCCCTGCTGCAGGAGCTGACACTAAATAGGAACCAGAAAGAGCCTCCAGAGGGGAGGATGTGGAGCAGGAAGGAAGAAGCCAGGCCCTGATCCCAGCATTGCCTCCAAAATCCCTTTTTTCCCCAGTGGTTACAGTGTGTTAGACTGATGGGTGAATGCACAGCTGCATGAGGAACCAGCTGAGCACCATTCCCATTTTACAGACAGAAAAATGCAGCTGGAGACAACCCATGGAGCCTCCTGGTGCCAGAGAGAGCACCTTAATTAACATTTGCCATCCACTGGGGACAGAGGGCTCTCCACAACTGCCGCCTCTAAGTGGTGTCAATGATGTCCTGCTCCCTTGTTCTGCAATTAGATTGGATTTTTGCCTCACAATCGATATTTCCTTCTGAGAGGAGCTGCCAAGCCCCAGTAAGTGTCAGCTCACAATGTATTAGCCAGGGATAAGCCACTTCTCCCAGGCTCCATTCAGAGAAATCTCCCAGCTAACCCAGATTTGGAGCTGGTTCGTATTCACACCGGTCCACAGGCAGCAGGAGCCAGCCTGGCAGTGGATGGAGTTTACAGCTGCACCTTGCAAATCACATTTCTGCTCCTTTCCCACTCTCTTCAGAGCTGTGTCATCAATGCATTCATGTTCTGAAGGGCAAAGCCTTCCAGCAGAGTAAATCAGCCCAGCCCCATTTCCTTTGTGGGAGCAATAATAACACACAGCAGCTGAGCATCTTCCCCAGGAATAACCCAACTTTCATTGCTGGCAAAGTCCCCTTTAGAGAAATGGGCATTTTATACTATCCAGGGAATGCAAAAAAAAAAAAAGGCTAAAAAAAGCAAAAAAAATACACAAAACAAAACAACCAACCAAAACAAAAACAGAGAATAAATCAGAGTCAGCACCGAAGCCTCTGGGAAGGAAAATAAAAACCTCAGGTGTTTCACAGCACTTTATTTGTTGGAGGAGTGGAGTATTTTATAAATAGTGACTCCAGCTCCCTGCCTGCAGCTGGGGCACCCAACCCTGCTTTCCCAGGCACAGAATTCTGTTTTTCCAGGCACACAACCCTGCTTTCCCAGGCACAGAATTCTGCTTTTCCAGGCACACAACCCTGCTTTCCCAGGCAGCTGGATCCATGATTGTTCATGAACCCTGATTATTTGGGTCTCAGCCTCAGCAGAGGATGAGTCAGGAAGGGCCCCACAGCACAGGGCAGCTGATGCTTCCTTCCAGAGTGCAGCAAGCACAGGATCCATCCTGTGCCCTGTTCATCCCTGCCATGAGGGCTGTGTGGGCTGANTGGAGGAGTGGAGTATTTTATAAATAGTAACTCCAGCTCCCTGCCTGCAGCTGGGGCACACAGTCCTGCTTTCCCAGGCACAGAATTCTGCTTTCCCAGGCACAGAATTCTGCTTTTCCAGGCACACAACCCTGCTTTCCCAGGTAGCTGGATCCATGATTGTTCATGAACCCTGATTATTTGGGTCTCAGCCTCAGCAGAGGATGAGTCAGGAAGGGCCCCACAGCACAGGGCAGCTGATGCTTCCTTCCAGAGTGCAGCAAGCACAGGATCCATCCTGTGCCCTGTTCATCCCTGCCATGAGGGCTGTGTGGGCTGAGCTGCACAATCAAACCCCTCACACCAACCTGGCAGCAGCTGTGGGGGGGTTAAAGTGTTGCTTGGATTTAGGGAAAAGAGTGGGATTTGCAGGGGGAAAATGACCTGCTCCCCTATGGCATTTCCTGGCTTCTCCCTGCTTTCCCAATTTTCTGCTGGCATGGGAGGTCAGCCTTTATTTCATCACCCAGCTCCCCAAAGGAGCCCATCAGCTGCTATCACAGAGAGGATTTAACTCCCTGCAAACACCCTGACTTTGGGATCAATGCCTCTTCCTCCCCTCCCTGCCCCAAAGCTGCTGATCCTCGCTGAGCTCAAAAGGCTCCCAGCCCCTGGGGATTCCAGGGAGGGAAGGATGATGCAGGAATCACAGATTCCTACTAAAAATTGGCCAGCTTTTATTGGCCCAGCCTGTGACTCCTCTGGAAATACATCCCACGTGGAGGAACTTGTGCATCCTCCCCTGGCTGGGTTCTGGCAGCTTTGTGCTGTGACTCAGCCTGACCAAGGGCACAGGGGCCTGCTGAGATCCTTTCCATCTTCCCCTGGGCAGCTCCAGGGAGCAGCTGCTGCTTTCTGTGCTGGTTCTGGGTGTTCAGCAAGGCCCATCTGCTGCAAAGGGAGCTTGCAAAGGGCAGGGCCAAGGCTGCCCGCAGAGAATGTGGCAGCAGGAGGGGGAAAATGAAGGATCTTGCACAGAAATGTGAAAGCAGCCCCAGAGAGCCTGAGGCCAGGTTGGCAGGGCTGGGTTTGGGAGTAAGTTCTGGGATTACAAAGAGTGGGAACAGGATTGCCATGGCTCAATATCCCCTCCCTGTGCTCACCCTCACCAATCTCCAGGAGAAATGGAGATGAAATCCTGGAGCTGCTGCCACTGCTGCTTTCCAGGCAGGGCACCAGCAGCTTGAGGTGTCATGGGACTTCCCTGGGTGACAGCTCAGGAATTTTCTGTATTTGCTGTCAGCAGCTTGGTTTGGGGGAGAAGGGTGGCTGAGATGTCACCTCAGCCCCTCCTCACAGCCAGGGGGGCTGTGCAGGCCTGGGGAGGGATGAGAGCAGTGAGAGCAGTGAGAGCCAGAGCACCCAAACCCAGCACCCAAAACCCTCTCGTGCCTCTCTGGGAGTGGGGAGGACACACAGGGGCTGGTTTATCCTTTCTGACAGCAAAAAGTCACCTGAAAGCCTTCTCAGATCCCACAGGAAGCTGAAATTAATGACACAACCGAGCCACCAGCCCAAAACCAGCACCTTCCTTGGTTCCTGCAGCCACAGCCAGCTCCAAGTGCAGGGTGCTGCTCGTTTTTGGCTGCAGGAGTGCACTGACTCCCTGTCTCACAGGTGTTCTGGGGGATCAATCCAGCAAAGATGTGACCTGTGGCAGTGATGGGGCACAGGAGCTGTGTCTGGACCACACAAAGGGCAGCATCCCCCCTTGGATCACCAAAAACCCTTCAAAAACTCCCCTAAAAATCCAACTTAGGAGCACAAGGGAGGAAGTTGTGTTGCTGGGGTTTGGGTTTGCTCACTGAAAGGAACTAATTATGAAACCTGAGGGCTTTGGTGTGTGTGGAAGCCAAGGCCTTTCTGGAAGCCCAGAAGGGATGGGCTGAAGTCAGCAGCCACTCTGGGAAACCTTGGCTCAGGGATGCTCGGTGTCTCTGCAAATTAAGCACCTCCCTGAGCATGAAAGCCTTTTAAGGGTTTTGCCTGAGGACACAAAGAGAGGCTCTGGCAGTGCTGGGTTTGGAGCTGGCTGGTTTGGATTTGCCACCAGGCCATAAATAACCCCAAAATGTGCTTTTAGGTGGAAATCAGCTGCTGTTCCAGCATCCACCTCAACCTTCCACCCACTGGATATTATTTCAGTTTCTCTGCAGCACATCCTCAAACCTTCCAGGACCTTTGAAGTGACTTTCATTTCAGTAACAGACATGAAATGTTGTGGTATCTTGGGTTGGGTGTAAGGGATGGTGAGGGAGGAATCCTTTTTTCCACGCTGCTTTATCTTCCCTTGCTTGCAGCACATCAGTTCTGAGTGTCAGGAGCACGCAGGCAGTTTATTTGTGGAATATCTCTCTAATCACTGAAGCATCTGAAGCAGTTTGAACAATTTAGATGAGCTTACAAAAACGGGATTGAGTGTTGTGATTAGATAATTGTCCCTTTGCTTCAAGGTATGAGTCAAAGCAGAGACAAGTTTTTGGTTGCAATGGAAATTCCTGAAAGCTGTGGCTTTCCTGGTGGTGATGGTGGTGGTAAAACAAGCAGGGAATATCAGCAGCATCTCAGCCAGCTTTGGGAGCTGCTGAGGGAGGTTTAAGGGATAAACATGCCCGTGATTTTGGAAGTTTAGGGCAAAGCTGGGCAGAGGGGATGCTCCCAGCAGCCCCACAGGTCCCCACATGTGGATCCCACCTCGGGGCAGGAACCCAGGGTGGATTTTGGTGCCAACCTGGCAGAGGGTTCAAAGGTGCTGCTCAAGTTCAAACACATCAGCAGCTGCCTTGGTTTTAACTGGGGTTACTCAGCACGGCCCTGGAACAATTTTGGGTTTTATCCCCGTGCAGGGTGGAGCTTTGCTGGGAGCGTTTTGGTGCTGGTGTCACCGTGAACTGAGGGCCAATCCCACATCAGAGCTGCTCCTTTTGCTGATCAGGACCGGCGGCTCCAATTTCATTTCCTCCGGGTGCTGACCAAGGAGGGTTTTTCTCTGATGTGCTGGCACATCCTGTTTGCTCTGAGAGGGGCATTTCCATCCTCTGCTGTGCCCATGGCCCTCATCCCCTTGGAGCAGCAGGGTTTTGAGCACAGGCATTGCCCTGGAAGGAAGAGCTGGGGCTGTTCTGCCTCCCTCTGGGGGGTGAGGAAGGCAGAGAAGTTTCCAGCAGCTTTCCTGCCATCAGCAGGGTGAGAAACTCCATCCCCCTCAGCAGCGAGGGGAGTGCCAGGACAGAAGGGTTCAGCTTCTGTTTTCCAAACTGGCTGTCAGTTTTTGGGGTTTCAACGTGGCAAAGCAGGCGTGTGTGAGCTCTGCCAGGTGCATCCCACCCTCCTGGAAAACTGGAATGGGAGCATCCAGAATCTGCACCTGCTGGTGGCAAGCTGAGCCTGTCCTTTGGCCAAAGCCACATCACCAGTCCAGGCAGAGCACACAGCCTGGGATGGGATGCCCAGAAATAACAGGAATCTGTTAATCCACAACCTAGGGATTCAGTGGTTGTTTTTCAGTGGTGATTTGGGGTTAGATTTTATAAAGCATTCAGGCATCTGGACAATGACTCCATCCCCTCCTGTTCAGTCCTGGAGATTCTCTCTCAGCACTGCTCTCACAGCCAAGGTCTGCACTTTCCTGCCTGTCAGATTTGGTTGCTTCTCTGAACTGGCTCCTCTTGTACCTGTGGTGTTCCATTGCATCTTAAAATTCAGGAAAAAAAAGAGGTTTATATTCTACCTGGCTAAGGTTGACCTCTCTCTTTCAATGCTGCTTAAGATCTTCTGAGCACGTGGAGGAGGCAGGGGGATCAAACAGCAAACACAAGAGCTTTCTTTCAAGATGTAGATTGCATTATAGGAAATGAGAGGCAATAATCAAAGGAAGTTCTTCATTCTCGTTATCAGCTCTGCCTGTCTCGTGTGTCTGCAGCACAGCCCCTCTCAATTCTCCTCATTAGAGGTGGAGCCTCATCCCTGCTCCCCCTGCACAGCCACAATCCCTTCCCTGAGCCAGTATGGATTTTTTTTCTGCCTTTACCTTTAAACAACTCGTTTTCAAGATGCAGCTCCTCTCCCTCAGAAATCAATGGCTGTCAGAGCTTCCCTTTGTCCAGCCTCGTTCAGAGCACGCTGCCTTGAGGAGGAATCATTCCCTTGGACTCTGCAGCCTTTGCAAGCATTGATTTTCCTGCCTGGTTTGTGTGCTGCTGATATCCCAGAGAGCTCTGGAGGTGTGAGAAGCCTGGCCAGGAGATTGGCAGGGCTGCAGCTGGTCGGGATGCCAGGCTGGGAAGGGAACCTGGGAATGTTTGCAGTAATTGTGACTGTGACTCTCCTGTGCTGGGGGGCTGAATGGCATCTGCTGGGGCTTGCAGAGAAGGACTTTGAGGTTCTGATTTAAGGAAGAATATAAACATATATTTACATGCCATTGAGCTCAGTGAATGGCACGGACTGAGGTGAGGGAATATTTTGTTTCTGCCTCCCTGAGCAAGCTGAGCACAGCCTGGTTAAGAACAGAGTCATTTCCCTGCTCTGCACGTGTTCAGAATGGTTCCACACAGCAAACACCCAACAAACCCAGCCCTGCAGCCCCCAGAGCGTGCTGTGCTTTGCTGGCACCGCTTAAAGTCTGCAGAGAGCACTGAATTAATTTGGGCTTTGACTTTAGGGATGCTCCTGAATGCCTGGGAGTGCCCAGCTTGGTGCCACTGTCACCCAGGCAGGCTCCCCGTGCCAGGGGACACCTTTGCAGAGGTTTGGGGAAGCAAGAAGAGCAGATGTGGAGGTGGCCATGGGCAGTGTGAGCTGCCAGGCAGGTGCAGAGCACAGCCCTCCCCACGGAGGCCGTTCAGCATCACTGGGAACCCGTGGCCACCTTTCCTCCCCACCACAGTGATGCTTCCCAGCCGTGCTCCTTGGCTTTGCTGGGGTCTTTGTACAGATATTTTCCCTTTTCAAGGTCTCTGCTTTTGCAGAATCTCGTATCCCCCCTGGTGTGGTGGCTCAGAGCCTGAACACATCCCAGAAACAGCCCCTGGCTCGCTTTCCATCCCTTCCCTCTCCCAGGAGTGCAGCAGGAAACTGTTCCTGCTGGGGGCAGGAAACAAAGGTCAGAGCTGTGGAGCTGTAAATCTGCCAGCAGTGCTCATTGCTGGGCTCAGCTCTGCTCACAGCCCTGCTCTGCTGACAGGTGATTTGGCTGCTGGCCCACCTGAGGTGAAAAGAAATGTTGAAATACAGGAGTTTTGTGTCTCCTCGCCCCGGCTCTTTATGACACTCTCAAAAAAGGGGAACAGTAATTCTCCTTCTCCTGAAGTGTGCAGGTTTTTGAACTGCTCTGACCTTTTGTAAGTCATGTTCTTCTGGTTTCTTGGATCACTTCTGGCTTTTAAGCCTCTCCATAATCCTTACAAGGCATAAGAGAGTGGCAGAAGGTTGTGGGGGTCTCTTCTTCCACCCAAGAACTGGTGTTGGGGTTTTCTCCCTGCTCTGCCTCCTCCCAGTCCCAGGGAAGCTGCCAGGACCCAGTTTGTCTCCTGTGCACTCCTGAACCTGGGGAGGGAAAGGAGATGGCTCCTTCCATCCCTGTAGCACTCCTGCAACTCTCCAGCTCCCCCAAAACATCCTGAGGCAGTGGGAAATCCATGCAAACACAACAGATCCGTGATGCTGAAAATCCCTGAGGTTCCTCGGGGCTGGTGGCTGTGAAAACACACAGAAAATACCTATTTTCTATAAATATCCAGGCATGTGCAGACCCTTATCCACACAGACACAATGTTCCTGCAGTGGATATTTGAAGTTAAGCAGCCATTGGTGGCCAAGGTGTGGTTTGGTTTCTTCTTTATTTTTTTTTCCCCTCTCTCTACAACACAAACCATCAGAATTAGAAGCAGAGAAACCATGAGAGCTTGTTGGTTTGGAAAAGAACACGAAGAATTGACGACAAACATCACGCAATAAAACTGAAAGATGCATCTTAATCATGCAGTGAATTATCCTGGAGGGTCTGTGGGGTGAAATGATTCAGCCACGAGGAAACTGTGTGCAAAGGCTGCCAGTGGAAACACAAACCTGCCCTACAACATATCTGTAGGTCTTGTTGATCACTCTGGTAGGAAAGGGGACACGGGCAGGTCACCATTTATTAACTTTTCTCTAAGCCAATGCTAATTTTATTTTCCCCTTCCGAATGTATTTGTCATTTAACCACAATGTGTGCCAGTAAGTTCCACCACTCAGTGCAGCATTTTCAAAGCACTCAAGAGTGTTTGCTTCTGGTTTTGAGCACAAAAACTCTCAAGCTCAGATCTCAGGTTGTCTGAATAAAGACCTGCATCTTGAGCTTTTATTTTAGGTAGCTTAAGCCACATCTGGAAGCATCCAAACCTGAGTTGTGGTTCAGCAGAGAGGACTGAGTTTCATTGGTAAAATAAAGTCAAACTTCTGCTTTCCCTCTCTCCTCAAAGATATCCAAGCCCTCTATTTCTCAAACACTCGTGTGGGTGCTGCTCTTCTGTTTTTATTGGAGAAAGCTTGGGCATGGCCTTAACTCTTTTAAATGTATTTAGAAGAGTTTAGTTATTAATTTAGAGTGAGTTTTGACAGTTGGGTCAGATAGATTTCAACCCTGGAAGGGTTTCAGAGCCATGGTTCATCTGGGCTGGGCATCTCCTCGCTGTGACCCCAGGCTGAGAGCAGCAGTGCAGTGCAGATTTCAAAGATAATGTTGCAAAGGCACATGAAATCAATGGGAGCAGAGATCTGGCCTGTAATTAAATCATAGCAAGTACAGTTTAAAATCTGGGGTTCAATCTTGCTGAGTTTTGAAGGAAAAGCAGAGAGCTGAGGATACAAGTTACTGCACGCAAGATGTTGGTGGGTAGAGCTGAGCTGAATTCCCTCTTGATGGCAAACCAAAAGGCATTTAGCAGAAGTGGGAAATCCCCCTTCTCCTTTTCAGATGAAAAAAAAAAATTATCTTAACATTTCAGCGTGAGAGTCTTATCTGGCCAGTGCCCCCCTGTTCTCCTGGCTGCCAGCACAGCCGTGTCACACTTCTCTGTGAAATGCTCTGAGCTCAGCCTTGCTGGAACACCCCAGAAATTATTCAGCAGGAGTGAGCCTTTATCAGGCAGAGCAGGCATGTGGCTCTGCTCTGAGCCAGCCCTGGGGTGAGCAGAGTTATAAACCAGTTTACAGAGGCCTGGTGTGATGCCTTAAGGTTGATCTTTCCTGCATTTCACATTCTGTGCACCCAGGGGTGCAGCTCTGAGCTCACAGTCAGGGTCACTCAGCTCTGCACACAGCACGGACACAAAACAAATCCTTCTCCTGCTGCACACCAAGGACAGTGAGTACAACTTTCAGGCCCAAAAGCACAAACCACAAGTGTGGACTGAAGAGAGAAAACAAGAAGGTTGGGACTTCATAATCTGAAGCTGTAATTGGACAATTAAACCCCAATATGTAAACAGACCAAAACTCATAAAAATATGAGACCTTGTGACCATTTATCCATTTTTGTGACCATTTTGTGACCATTTGGGGTCCATTTTGTGCCCATTTTGGGTCCACCTTGGGTGCAGCCCTGCCCAGGCTCTTGTCCTGCCCAAGGTGGATCCTAAAGCCCTTCAATAAATCCCTGCTTTATTCTCCAGCTCTGCCCAGTCTCTGTTCCAGCTCAGCCTTCCCAAATCATCAGGTGCAGTGTGATACAAGCAAATCTCAGTGCCCAATTCCTTGGATCCTTGGCTGAGCTTGTTCTTGGATGGGTGGTAACAGTGGAAGTGGAGGGGAAACAATACAGGAATATTGGGAGGAAATTCTGCCCCGTTCTCCAGAAGAAAGGAGCCCCATGTGAGCTGAGATCTGCCCCACCAGGAGCTGGAGGTGCCTCAGCATCAGTGCTGCAGTGAAGGGAGCCTGCAGCTGAACCTGAGCCAGGCTGTGACACCGCTGGGATCCCTGCCACCACATTTCCTGCGACCTGGAAGGGAAGGTCACAGCCTGCAGAGGTGGCTGAGAGCAGTGAACAGCTGGGCTCTCACTTGGTGGCAGATCAAGGAGTTGCTGTGTCTGCTACGTGGGTGGGAAAACGCCTTCCATGCCTTTGGTGCCTCTTTTGTTCGTTCATTCAAGTCCCAGCACTCGATAACAGAGCTTGCTCCACCAGCTCAGCCAGGTGAGCACAGCTCAGCCCCATTCTACCCCTCTCCCTTCAGAGCAGATCCACTGCAAGAAGATTCTCCCTCTCCACAGTTTGTAGGAGAATTATGAGAGGCCAAAACCTCCAGGGACAGCAGGACTGTGGAGGTGAGGGCTGCACCCAGATGGGACAGAAGCACCTGGATGGTGCAGGTCTGCATGCTCAGGATGAGGGAACCTTGATTCTGCAACCAAAAGCACACCAGATGCTGGGATTAAACCCAAATCTTCTCCCTGCAGGCCTGGGAGGGCAGAGTCTCATCTGAGCACGGGTCACTTGAAGGCTGAGCAGCGTTTGGAGGCTGCTCTGGGGGTCCTGCCCTGAGCAGGTGCAGGAGCTGACAGGAGGCTCAGCTGCTGACGCCATGGAAAAAGAGTCACACAAACAGGTCTCAGTTTTCAGCTCTGGAGCAGAGCTGAGAGTCATGTGAGTGACCAGATATCAGGCAATTTTATAACCACGGGCTCCCCCCACCCAACCTCCCAGTCACACATCCTGCACACACCTCACACCGGGCCTGGGGTGTGTGTAACTACTCAGTGTTTGCCACATTTACTTATTTTTAACAACGATTCCACTGGAAAAAAATAGTGTTTTACGCAAAAACCTCAGGGCATTTCACAGCACCGTGTGATGTCACCTTGGGGGGACACGCTGGGGGTGCAGAGTGGGGTGTCCTGGGTGAAAGCTGCTCCCCAAATCCCCATCCCCCTGTCCCTAAGAGCTCCTGCTTCCAGCTTGGCTTCCAATTCCATTCTGGATTCACCTCCTTGGTGGCTTGTCAGCCAGCTGGACCCTCCCAGACACAGCCAGGCTCATGGCAAAGGGGAAAACCCAAAATGATGGTGCTGCTGCAGAAACCACACGGCTTGGGGAGTGGAAAACTTCATTAAACAACACCTGAGACCTGCACAACACATCTGACACGCTTTATCTAGGAGCTAAGAGGTCCCAAAGATGGTTTATTCCATCCTCTGTCCCATGGAGTGTTTATTCCCTCCTCTGTTTGAGCTGTGAGCACTTCAGGGCAGGGATTGTGCCTCATCCTCGGAGCAAACAGCAGCTCCCACCCCGCACATTCCAGCATTCCTTGTGGCTGTGCACAGCGCACGGGGCTCAGCTCTTAAACTGGCAAAAGACACGAGAAAACATAGTAAACACCCCTGTTTATTTGAGAGGGGGCGTAGGTGGTGTCGTTTTTTTTAACATTTTCTTTTACCCCCGGTCGCATTTCCGTCTCTTGGCTGCTGGGCTGTGCCGTGCTTTAGCGGAGAGGGGATGGTTCGTTCCCGTGGAAAAGGATGGAGCACTCCAAGAAACAACACCCCGTTGGTTGTGAGCAGATTTAACACCCCTGCCAAGCTGCCATCTGCCACCGAGGAGGGGGAAAGGAAGCGAGATGAGGCTCGGGGGCTGCCAGGGCTTCGCTGCCTCCTTTTGCTCTCTGCTTTGTCGCCGGCGAGCTGAAATGCTGAGCTGACACCCCGCTCAGGTGTTGAGCCTTTAAAAGAGCATTGCTGGGGCTTCCCACAAATGAGAAGCTCTGGGGTTTGTCTGGGGGGGTTGTGTTGTTGGGAGTTGTCAGTCTGGGGGCTGTAATTGCATTTTTTTGCGCTCTAAACAGGGAGGAAAGGTGCTGTAAGGCTCAGGAGGTTCCCTCTGGTACCACAGTGGCTGTTTGCTCTCTGCTGAGGCTCTCAGGGCTCGGAGAAATGCAAAACTCACAGCAACTTTCATCTTGCCCCATTGGCAGCACAGGAAGTGGTTCTTTGAGTGTTTCCTACTCAGCAGCGAGCAGGAAACACTCCCAGGGCAGGACTGCCCAAATGTCACATCCCGGGGCAGCCCCCAAGGCTGGGGGGAATTCTGTCCACGTGGGGACACCCCCAGTGCATCCCTGCCCCAGAATCACAGGGTCATGGAATGGGTTGGGTTGGGAAAGGCCTTAAAGAGCATCTTTTCCAACCCCTGGATGGATGCCATGCACTAAAACATGATTTTAATCCCCTCGTGGAGGCAGAAGAAGGGAGCAGGTGGAATTACAGAAGTCACAGTGGATGTGGCACTTGGGGACACGGGCAGGGCTGGGGGAAGGGTTGAACTCGGTGGTCTTCTCCAGGTCTTCTCCAACCTGAATGATTCAGGGGGATGGGGAAGATGATGCCAAAAGTGTGAGCTGAAATCCTCTCCTTTTTTGGGCTGTCCTATCCTGACCAAGCTGTGAGCACAGAAATCACCAAAGGAGGGGTTTTGGATCTTCCAGCTCGTTTTCTCTCACATAGTTCAGTGGTAAAACCAGCAAAACCTTGGGTTTATCAGCTCTCCTGCCCATTTGCAAGGTCAAAATGAGTGGAGCCCATTAAAACAAAACCAAAGCACATTCAAGGCTATTCCTCTGCTGATAAAACCCAAATTAATGCTACAAAGGTACTGATATGCTAAATAAATGAAAATCAGAATTTCCTGGAAGCAGCTGGACCAGGCTGCTGTCACAACAAAACTCTTTAGAGAAAAGGAGAGACAATTCCAGAGATGTGAACTCTTCACCACGTTAATAATTCACAACGTGACTCAGTCAGATGCTTCCAGCCCCAGCGAGCCTGGAGAATTCCAACGTGAAATTTCCCTGCCTGTGCTTCCTCCTACTCCTCCTCTCTGAACGACGTCCCCAGCACTCTGCCACAAACATTTCTGCTTAACTCTTGGCCCTGAATGTATTATTGCCCAAAAAAAAAAAAAAAAAAAAAAAAAAAAAAAAAAAAAAAGATAGAAGAAGAAAATGCCTGAGGCAACACACAACAGGAGCAGAAGGAAGATGAGATGTAGTTTTATTTTATTTTTTCCCCTTCTAATATTCAGCAAGCAGGATGGGAGAATTATCTCGTTCCTTGTGCTCTCCCTGCATTACTGTGTGCTAAGTTTAGCTGCTGAACCCATTTGTGCTGTGGTTTTTCTCTCTGTTAATGAGGGTAATGAGACAGCAGCCTGGAGTTCAATCTGCTGAGCGCTGCGAGGCATTCAGAAAAAAACCTCAGGAAATTGGGGGCAGGAGCGATGCTTCCCCTCAAAGAATGGAAAATCCACCTTTATTCCGGAGTGAAACGCCGTCCCTTTAAGTCATGGAGCGCGTAGCTGCAATCCAGACACACTTAAAGGAATTATTTCAGGTTATTTCTGGTGCTGTGTGGGAGGCGGCTGGGGGATGAAGCTGATGGTTGGTGGTTAGAGCAGCCTTGAGCCTTCGCATCTCCCCCTGCTCTGCTCTGCACAAGCACTTTGGGGGGCTTTGCAGCTCTTTTGGGGTCTCTTCTGCTCCTCTGCCTGTGCACAGGCACTTTTGGGGTCTTTGCAGCTCCTTTCCCTGTACACAGGCACTTTTGGGGTCTTTGCAACTCTTCTGCCTGTGTGCAGGCATTTTTGGGTCTTTTCAGCTCCTCTGCCTGTGCACGGGCACTTTTGGGATCTTTTTTAGCTCTTTTGGGGTCTTTTTTAGCTCTTTTGCCTGTGCACAGGCATTTTTGGGGTCTTTTTAGCTCTTTGGGGGTCTTTTCAGCTTCTCTGCCTGTGCACAGACACTTTTGGGATCTTTTCAGCTCCTCTGCCTTTGGACAGGCACTTTTGGAGTCTTTGCAGCTCTCTTGGTGTCTCTTCAGCATCTCTGCCTGTGCACAGGCACTTTTGGGGTCTCTTCAGC
>VWYP01008179.1:0-28005 GCA_013400435.1 Pycnonotus jocosus
AAGGGGGAGATGTGGGAATACACGAAACTGAGAGTGAGAGAGATTTAATTAGCATAGCTAGTCTGATAATCCAGGATGCCATGGCATGAACAAACAGAACTTTGAAGATTACAGAAAATGGGATTAAACCTGCTTATGGGAAACAGGAGATTCAATCAACCATCTGCAAGCAAAAGATGTTGTAAAATGCATGAGGTGTCTGTGTGATTTGTAACCTGATTATTGTAGTGGAAAATTATTAATCTTCCTGAAATGGTATATAAGCTTTGGGAAAATCTCAGTAAAATCGAATTCTGATCACCAAATCAGCTTCCCCATCTCTCTATCAATCGTCAAAGAGGTACTTCTATGCCCAAGGCAGAGAGAATTCTTAATTGTAACAGATCCTCAGTAAGTGACTGCTGGCATGCTGAATTATTTAAAAACAACAACAACAACAACAAAAAACTAGCTGTTCAGTATTAACTATTATAAACTTTGTATAGATAATTCCATTAAACATAAACCATTGTCAAAATCTGAGGCTAAGATTAGACCCAGCTGAATCTGGGTTTTGTGAGGAGGTTGGAAAGCAGGGGGCTCCGCTCTGAACCTCATTGTGGGGATCTTCCTTACCCTCACAAAGCCTCCCTAGTGAGCTGGTCTCTTGTGCTTCCCTTTCTTCTTCTCCCTCCTCATCTTTGGCCAGCTGAAGAACATAAACCAGAACCCCAGAAGATACCTGAGAGACCATCTTATTCCATGGGCAGGGACATCTTCCACTGTCCCAGGTTGGTCCAAGCCCTGTCCAACCTGGCCTGGGACACTCCTAGGGATCCAGGGGCAGCCACAGCTGCTCTGGGCACCGTGTGCCAGGGCCTGCTCACCCTCACAGGGAGGAATTTCTTACTGATATCCACTCTAAATCCACCATCTTTCAGCTTAAAGCCGTTCCCCCTTGCCCAGTCAGTCCAGGTCCTTGTCCAAAGTCTCTCACCTGCTCTCCTGCAGGCCTCCTTCTCCTAACAGTTTTCTTGGTCATCTCAGCTTTCTGCCTTTCAGGTAAATACTTCATCTTAACAAGATAAGCCTGGCACTGTTTTACCACAGGTAAGCAAATATTTTAACGGTCATTTTAAAGATAAGAATTAAGAGGGGGGGGGAAATGACAGCTAAATGGAAAGTAAAACTTTCATTTAGTGCTTAAACAACTTGAGTCCTTCTGCTGCACCTGTAGCAGAGGGCTGACACTTGTATACAGGATCATGATAAACCCAAAATCCTTCCACTGAGCTTTGAAATGAAGAGGTAACTTCATCTGAAGGAAGAGAAAATCTATGTATGCAAACATTGCCATGTGTTTATAGAGCCTTCTCAGCACAAAGTTTCTCTTATGGTACCAAGAATTTGCTGGTGTGGAACATTACACTTTTTAAGTGCTATTTTAAAGTAATAGTTAACAACTACAGTTGAATCAACAGTAGTGAGTCAAGAATTTGACTTGCAGGATGGGATACGAATCATGACTTTCTCAACAGCTTTTACTCTGGTTGAAGTTTACACCTATTTGGGAACACACTGGGTTAGCATTGGGCTGGTCAGACACCCAGCTGCCTGGTTTGGTCAGCCTGACAGTTCTTCAGTCAGAGGAGAGAAAGAAATTAGGAAGAACTAAGCAGAAGAAGGCCAGCAGGTGTAAGTTCCAGCTGACTTTCACCTCAGTGCAGAATTAGGATTCTACCAAAAAAAAAAAATAAATTGCATGTCTATCAGGATATTGGCTATTCTAGGAAAAGTTTTTCTTCCACCCATTGCTTCACCAAAAAGCTCTTTGGCCCAGATGGTTTTCTCCTGATGCAGAAACTGGAAAGCATTGGGAATCTTGCACAAATGCTCAGGAAAGCTGCTGCCCCTCAGTTCTGCAGCTGTGGGGGGAGATGCTGCAATACTGCAATGCCACGTTCACCTGCACCTGCAGCTGGCCCTGCCTCAACCCCCAACAGATCACAGGTGAGCCATGGCAGGAGAAAACTTTCCAGTAAGGCTTCTCCTCTATGTCATAACTGCACAGCATGAATACCTAAAGAAACTAAATAAAGGATCATATTTCACTGCTCCCTCGGAGCCAGCAGGGATGTCATCGCTAGAATTTTCATACCACTGAACAGGCAAAAGAGAATATAAGCCCTTTTATCCCTTTTTATTCTTTCACACTTGTTCCATCAAACCTTTTTTCCCACTGCAGCTCAACTTTTCTTTAAGTGGAAAAAGTCCTTTCTGCTGCACACTTGTCATAAACTAGGAATGATATGACTTGAGTTTTAAATACATTTGCATTTATTAAATTACACACTTTAAAATGCAAAAACAAAAGGGAAAAAAGTGTTTTAGTGAAGAAAATTATTCTCTACCTTGACTGCTAGGTTTGTGAGCTGTTTGTGTTTGATATTAATGTCTCTGTAGTTCTAGGTCTTGATTGCAACAGCTGTGCTAATTGTGTGCTAATTGTGGATATCAGTGAGAGATTATCTGACTTGCACAAGCTACACCTACACTTAGTCACAGTCAAAGATTTAGTTTGCCTTTTTTTTTTTAATGTTTAAAGGGTTAGAATCCACCCCTCCAAGCTATAATTTAAGTGAAATTAAATCATGCTTCTCTTGATTTAAAGGGAAAAAGTTAGCTCTGTTGGTACATTCCTCCACAAGAATGGTAGCACCTGCAACTTCATAAACATCCATAAAATATTTTTGTAAACATCAAATTACAAAGCACAGTACAACACCCTATGCAATCAATCAACATTTTCCTTTTTTTACTGGAAAATTTATGTCTCATAAGCCTGAACTAATCAGTTCTGGACCCCAGGCTGTGGCCCAGGGAATGGTCACAGCCCCGAGGCTGCCAGGGCTCGAGGAGCATTTGGAGATTGCTCTCAGGGTGGGATTGTTGGGGTGTCTGTGCAGGGCAGGAGCTGCACTCCATGATCCTTGTGAGCCACTTCCAGCTCAGGAGATTCCATGATTTTATGATTTCCTTCTCAAGCTCTCAGCTGCCACTTGCTGCCTAGCAAGAATAAAAGCAATTCCATTCACAAGAAGCACAAATTCACTGTGTGAATCTTCTCTGTGAAGTCCTGTATTCATAGAAACAGCTGTAGATAAAAAAAATCTCTCAGGGGCTGCTGCCCTACACACCTGCTGTGTTTTCTGCATGGGGCTTATGGATGAAATCTGCAAACCAAGCACTGCAACACCTCCCTTAGCCCTGTTCCCTTTCCCTCAGTTTGGTGTGACAGCCCATTTCACCACAAAAGGTGAACCACGAAAGGAGCCTCACACAGGAAAAGGCAGAGGGGGGGATAAGTGTGAGAAACGAAAGCTCACACCTAAAATATTTTCCAAAGGTTTAATAAGGGAATAAAAAAGGACAATGTCCAGCCTGGGGTGTTCCTGGCTGTTGGCCAATGAACACACTGGTGCATTAAGACACTGTTATCTATGTACTGTTACTTTACTAAAGTACATATATATTCATAAGTTTCATGCATTATTCAAACATTCTTGGTAGCTTTTGATGTTGTAGGAACTTTCTTTTCTTTTGGTTTTTCAGTCTGACTTATCTGCATGACATTCTCCAGATCAGGTCATTATATTTTATTCCTTCTTGTGGTTTCATCCTGTTGTTTCACACTTCTCTTGTAAGAGGAGTTAACGAGTTCTTCTCTAATTGTCCTCCAATGCTCTGGTTTGTGTCACTGTTATCACTTGGACAGGTCAGTCAGCAGATGTGGGAAACAACTTAATTGTTTTATACACTTTTCTTGGTTACATAGAAGTATTTTAACATTTTATATTTTGCTAAGGCCTACAGTACAATACATTCATCACATCACTATTTCTATAAGCTATAAGGTGTATATATAAACATAATATATTAATCACACTACTATTTCCATGGGTTATACAGTGCATACTTAAAATGAGAAATTAGGTTATATTTGCAAGCAGCTAAAAGGGGTTATAAATTGTGCTTATATTCGAATACTCACAATTAATACAAAATATGTAAGACCTAATACACAAATGTGAAGGCCAATATCATTGGGTCATTTTTAACCATAAGGGAAGAGGTGAAAAGCAAACACAGAGCAGCAGCTTTGCCTTCGATTGTGAAAGCTGCAACCCACTTGAAAAACCACAGTTCCAACCTTCAGAGCAAAAAGCACAGAGTCACCAGCAATAAATCAGAGTCACAGACTGGTTTGGGTTGGAAGGCACCACAAACACCAGGTCCTTCCACCCGTGCCATGGGCACAGACCCACTGCTCCAGGGGGCTCCAAGCCCTGTCCAACCCCCCCTGTGACATTTCCAGCTCTGGGCAATCTGTGCCAGGCCCTCACCAATCTCATGGGGAAGAATTTCATCCCCATATCTGATCTAACCCTGCCCTCTCTGTGTGAAGCCATTCTCCCCTTGTCCTGTCACTTCAAGCCTTTGTCCAAAGTCCCTCTACAACTTTCTTTTCCTTGTAAGCCCCTTTAGACACTGGAAGGGCCTCTGAGGTGTCTTCAGAGCTTTCTCTTCTCCAGGCTGGACAGCCCCATCTCTCTCAATCTGTCTCCAGAGCAGAGGGGCTCCAGCCCTTTGATCATTACAACTTTTTGTGTGTTGGGGGCCCCAGAGCTGGACAGACAATCCCAGGTGAGAAGAATGCTCTTCGTGCCAGCATCACTGCTCTGGGTAACTGTGGCTTCTGGAGAGTGATTTGACAACCCCACAGGCTGCCCATGCAATGAGAACCAGATGAGAACCTTGACACCTGCAGGGTTGGGCAGCAGGGAGCTTTTCATTGGCTTCCAACAAGAGCACTGCAAGTCTGGAGGTGTGTTAATGGAATTTCAGGAATTTCTCCTCTGCAAAGCCAAGAAGCAAACATTAACCCCACCCCACAAAGGAGGGAGCAAACTGAGGGAGGACAACCCATTGGCCCCTTTCAGAGTTTCAACACTCAAGATAAACGGGGGGGAAGGTAAATTTAAACAGTGTCTAGAGGCAGTTTCATAAAATGCATATAGGGGCCTGAGCCAAACCTCAGAAAGGCTTTCAGTATTGATATTCATGACTATGAGATCAAAGCCCAGATTTAGGTGATAGATTCTGCTTGCCAAATTCTGAGGGTATAACTTAAATGGAATACACAGGACTGAGAAAACACCAAAGAAAATAGAGGAGGCTGCTGTTTTCCTCCAGCCAGCTCCAAAGTCACCTAAAAAAATAACAAAATCCTTATCCTGGAATGTAAAGACACCACCTTGGCTCTCCCACACAGCAGCAGAGATGGCCCAGCAGGATCATGTACTGTCATTCCAGGTGAAAGAAAGGTGCAGGATATATTTATGGAGCTGGATTGATGTATCCCTCCTGTTATGTGACAGCCTGGGAAAGGATGTGGTGGGACCTGAAGATAAAACAGGTTCTGAACTTCAGTGTAACTCCTGAGTTGCTTTTATGACTAAATTTAAAAAAAAAATAAAAATTGCTTTCTCCCTTGGGAAGGTCACAAGAGCTCACAGGTGGATTCCAGCTGCACCTCAGGAGGGCAGTTGACAAGGGCCTGACTTTAAATGTGTGCTGAAATCCTGCCAAGGGGCTGTTAAAGGTCATGGGAATCCCTGAGATCTAACAGAGAAGGAAAATCTCCAGGAAACACTCCACTCCTTTTTCACTCCTGAAGGGCACTACATTCACATTTCACATAAAGGGTGCATGTTGGAACCCTGGAGGCTGAAGATTTTGGGCTTTCTGTGCTAAAAAGCACTGACCCTCAAGCAGGCACTACATTTGACCTGAGGCTGTGGAACAGGCTCCCAACATTGAGTGACAGCACAGGAGCATCGTATGAACTCCATTCTCACTCTGCTGCTCTGCAATTTTCTGCTTGGCTTCAGCTAAGATCATGCAGTTTTCAATTTGCAGAGACCAACAGGTCAATGTGCTTTTTGTACAAAAATATGTGCCAGAACAGAAGCACTTGTTAGGTGTGCCTTTGTTTCGGCAGCATTTCAACAACATGTGCCAGGAGAGAAGCAGTTCCTGAATTAGTTCTTTAACCTCAAAGCCCTCCAAGAAACCACTACAATCTGAGCAATGAGAAGAAAATGTTTTTGTTCTGGCACGTTTTTCTGTTGTTTGGTCAGGGACGTTTGGTCATTACAAGCAGTAAATTCCATGGCGACACAGCTGAGAAGGAGTGTGCAGAGCACAGCACTTTGTGGGTTGTAAAGGAAAGAGAATTTCACTTGACTGTGATGCAAATAAAAGTTTCCACGCATAAGGGGCAAGCTCTGAGCAAGCTTCTTGTCCTGGCACAGTTATCTGTGTGAGATGTAGTCAGAAAAATTTTCCTTTTAGATTCAGACTCAAGACTGATAGGATGTGAAAGCAGTTAGAGCTGAGAAGGAAAGTGCTGAGAGGCTGTGAGCTGCAGCCCTTAGTGCTGGCACAGTGTTCTGTGCAGGAGTGGATGGACACATCACACTCAGGGAAAAGGAAACCTTACAGAGGGTTGAGAATGAACCCACAGATCACTGGGGCTGAGGGTGCAGGGTGCAGGCTGTGAGAGGAGCGTGACTGCCTCTCCACTGCCTTCCAAACCCAAATATCAGTGATAATGGGGGAAAGTCAGCAAAAGCTACCTTTTGTTTGAATGTTAGAATGCTAAAATATCTAGAACATTTTCCTGTCCGAGCCCTACATGGAAACAATTCCATTTAGCTTTAGACTCCAAGACAGAGAACATTGTGGTAAGATGTAGCAGACAAGGAAAGCTGCAGAGCGCACTGGGGAGTTTGATGTGGTTTTCATGCAGCAAGGGGAAGGTGCAGCCCAGCACTGCCTTTTTCTTCTGGAGCCTTTTTTATGCAGCAGCTGCTGGATGTTTGAAAGGGAGCTGCCAGAGCTGAAAAATGCCACGGCACATCCACGTGAGAAGGAAGGTGCACAGCCCCAGCACATTGTGAGCAGTTTAAATGCTGCTCGAAGAAGGGGGCAATTTAGGAACAGTTTCTGTCCTGACACTTTCCTTTCTGTAAGATATGGCTGCAACACTGAATGTGTGTTGTTATGTACATATTGCAATATAATTTGTGCAGAAAAACTTAAAAATACAGCATTCTTGTAACTAAAAGCCAGTGACAATGAAAAAGCAACTTGCAGCAGGTAATAAAAGAAGAAAGAGAGAGATACCAAAGATAAAACTGTCTCCAAAGATGTTTATTCCAAAGGATCTTCTTGTCTGACAAAAATCACAGCAAAATGCATTCTATATGCATAAGATAATATTTGTCACCAAGACGTTTATTCCCCAACAGAATTCCAGTAACAAAATGAATTGTCTGCCCAATTCTGGGAGACCAGATTGGCAGGAAAAGAGAAAAACTACATGAATATACTGAAAGATAACATCACCTCCTGCACCCTGCAGAGCCCAGAAAAGTATAAGAAGAAACCCCAAAAAGGCAGCATTGGTGAACCACCGGGTTTTGGGAATAGAGAGATTTCACAAGTGCTTCACCCAGTGTCCATTGCCCGGCTTGGCACTGTTTTGCCTTATGGCTTTTGCAATTTTATTTTGATTATGGAATAAATTCCTCTTAATGATTAGATTGGCTGATTCATTTATAACATGTGTGAATGTGATTGTATTGAGAATATCACAGGGAACAGGGAAGGCCATTGAATGCTTTCTGTCTCAGCACACCTCTCAGTCCAAACTGCACCTGGAAATGTTTCTCTTCAGCAATGGACTCAGCCACCTTGAGAGAATGTGATGCTCTCTGTAACTGGGAGTGTGAATCACTGCTGTGTAGAGTCTATTCACAGGCTGCAAGGGGAAGATGAACATAAACACTGGCTTTTTGTTCTAGGACTGTTCTGTATGAGAGCAGTTGCAGGAGGTTCTGAAGGAGTTTGGGATCTCCAAGAGAGGCAGAGTGGGTGGTACACAGAGCTTGAGGGAAAGTCACATACATTCAGGACTGCAATTCAAAAGATGCGAGTTACATGTTGAGCATGTCCCATAGAAAAGGTTCTGAAAGAAAGAGGCCGTGTTGGACTTTCCCTTTTCTTTTGCAGCCTGTAAACTGCACAGCCAACAATTAAACCATCTGTCTTCCTTCCAGGCTAGAAGCACCATCACATTCTGTCAGTCTCCAAGAGCCAGGATCCACAGAGGAGCTCTTTCCTCACCTTGGCTTTTTCCTGGGCACTGTCAGCGCTCAGCAAAACAACCACACGATGCCGCTGCCGACTTCAAAAAGAACGAAACGTGCCCAACCCCGAGGGCAGAGCCGAGCTGAAAACGTCCCTGCTCCCAAATCGACTCTGTCAGGACAAAATCATTTTGTTGATCTTCCCCTTCCAGGTACAAACTCTTATTTGCACCACACTCAAATGGCAACAGGAGCTCCTTTGTGCTTGTAAATGTTTTCAGCTCTCACAGAGTCTGGTTTCAAACTTGAAACTTGAAAATATTGGGCAGAAACACAGCTCACAAAAATGCTGGTTGAGAAAACTGTTGCTGCTGACAACTTCAACTGCACCCATTGAACTGCACCACACGAAGAGAGGAACTGTGAGCCCATCCCAAAAGAAATAGGTTTCACTCCTCCAAAGCAGAAAATCCAGGAATTGATCCCATTCAAAGGTGCCAGAACTCTGTTCCTGGGCGTTACCTGCCCTGGGTCCTACATCAGCTGCACACCAAGACTGAGCATAGCTGCTTACCTTGTCCAGAACAAGTAAACAGCCAGAATTTCAGGAGACCACTCTGAGAAGTGGAAATCACATGCCAAATTGACCCTTTCAGGAGACTGCCTTCAAAAGACAGATACCAACTCCATAACTGTACAAATGGAGGGAGTGCTTCCACACCAACTGTGCCAGGACAGAAAGTTGCCCTCTGCCCTTGACCTCCACTAGGCAGCTTCTTATCTGCACCTGAAACCCTCAGGCTACATGCTTCCCTTTCCCTGGAAAAGTATTGCCATTGTCACTCAGGAACTCACCAGCTGAAAGCTGGATAGGACCTCCAGCATGGAATACATTCAATAATTGCTCCTGCACGGAAGGTGCCCCGTCAGAAAAGTTCTGCTGGGATTTCCCTCCCCGTGGTACCTTAACAGAGCTCCACTAACACTGGCCCTGTGCCCTGTGCTTCCCAAGGGAAGGCACCCTGGGTCACTTTGCCTTGCTCTCAGTACCATTGCCCCATTTCTGCCAGCCTACCCTTGCTGTGCCTTCCCTTGCCTGCATTTCCCTTGCCCTGCCTTCCCTACAACTGCTTTGCTTTGCTTTGTTTTGCTTTGTTTTGCTTTGTTTTACTTTGTTTTGCTTTGTTTTGCTTTGTTTTGCTTTCCCTTCCCTTCCCTTCCCTTCCCTTCCCTTCCCTTCCCTTCCCTTCCCTTCCCTTCCCGTGCAGCAATTCCAGGCAAGTCAAGGGAGAGGTAGGGAAGGCAAGCCCAGCGAGTGTGGGAAATGGGTTTGTTGAGAATTCTCAAGGCCTGACACAAGGCTCACTCAGTCTGGATCTGTGTGCAAACTCTGGGATAGAAAATGCTGACTGAGAAATGCCAGGGGATAGGACAGGCATTGTTGAGAGAGAAATGGAACTGGAAACAAGTTTCAAAGGATGGCCTTGCAAATAAGACTGGATACTTTGGGGAAATAGAACTGTGAAAGATGCATTGTGGTAGGAGCCATGAGGGGTGATTTTAGAGGATTGGCTTTAAGGCATTAACAGCATTGTGTGACAAAGGCTGATAGGCCAAGAAACGCTTATAATGGATTGTAGTTATGAAATAGTTTGGCTTCTGATTGTGATGGCATAAACTGTAACATCTCTATTGTCTCACCCTTCACATGAAACTGAGAATGGAATAAAAGTTTTTAAAACACCTCTCAGTTGCCCCCATCTCTGGGTCAGAAAAGGGGATAACCCAACAAGTGAGGTGACAGCAAATGGAGTGTTAGGAAAGAGAAAGCCCCAAAGTGACCAGGAAGGCTGGGCATGGGCAGGGACATCCAGTGGTGGGTAGGGCAGGCAGGGACAGGGCAAGGCAAGGCCAGGTAAGAAAGGGAAGGCAAGTCAAGGCAGGGAATGGGTATAAAAGACAATGCAAGGCAAGGGAAGGGTAGGAAGGACAAGGGAAGTCAAAGGGAAGGAAGGCAAAGCCTGGGAAGAAAGGCAGGTCAAGGCAGGGGATGTGTAAAGGCAAAGGGAAGGGAGGGCTGGATGGGCTGGGAAGGCAAGGGCTGGGTTTGAAAGTGAAGGCTTGTGAGAGAGAGGGAAGGCAAGGCAAAGCCAGGGAAAAAGGGGTCTTAAGGTGGGAATGGGTGAGCAAGGCAAAGCCAGGCAATGGAGGGACAGGAGGGGCCAGGGAAGGACACAGAGGAGTCAGTGAGGCAAGGCTGGGGTTGGACAGGTGAAGAGAGGCAAGGCTGGGATTGGACAGGTGAGACAAGGCTGGGATTGGACAGGTGAGACAAGGCTGGGGTTGGACAGGTGAGACAAGGCTGGGATTGGACAGGTGAGGCAAGGCTGGGGCTGGACAGGTGAAGAGAGGCAAGGCTGGGGTTGGACAGGTGAGGCAAGGCTGGGGTTGGACAGGTGAGGCAAGGCTGGGGTTGGACAGGTGAGGTAAGGCTGGGATTGGACAGGTGAGGCAAGGCTGGGATTGGACAAGTGAGGCAAGGCTGGGGCATGGCTGTGCAAGGTGATGCAGAACAAGGCAGTGCCAGGCAGGGCAGAGCAAGGGAAGGTGATGGAGTGGGAGGCAGTGAAAGGCAAAGCACAGCAAGGGAGCTGCAGCCAATTCAAGGCAGGGCAAGGAAAGGGATGGAAAGAGAAAGGAATAATGCAAGGAAGGCAGGCCAAAGGACAGGCCAGGGCATGGCCAGAAAAGAGAGAGGAAAGGAAGTCAAGGTGAGGGATGGGTGTGCAACACCACTGAGGGCAGTCGAGGGGTAGGAAGAGAAAGGCAGGGTAGGGAAGGGGTGGGGAAGGCAATGCAGGGTCGGGGTGTGCAAAGGGAGGGAGGGCTGGGCAAGGCAAATGAAGGAAATTAAGGACAAGGCAATGCAAAGCAGCGATAGCAGGAGGAGGAATAAGGCGAGGCAAGAAAGGGATAGGAAAGGCAAGGCCAGACAGAGGAGAGGAACAAAAGGGGAGGGAAGACCTGGGAAGAGAAGGCCAGGCAGTGACAGGCAGGGGATGGGTGAGAATGGCAATGCAGAGCGTGACACGAGCAGGCAGGGAGGGACAAGGTGTGGGGTGGAGAGGAATGGCAAGGAAAAGCAAGGTTTGGCAGGAATGGCAGGGCAGGGCAATCGAGGNTGAGACAGAAGGCTCATGAGGGTAAAGCTGAGAAGGCAGGTGCAGATAGCAGGGGGAGTGGTGCAGTCCCATGGATGCCGTTGAAGTTGTAGGCAGCGAGAGCTTTCTCAGCTGGCACTTTTGTGAGCCAGGTTTTGGACAAATGTTTTCAAGTTTGTAGCGTCACTCTGCAAAGAATGAAAAAATTTATTCACGGAAATAAGTTTGTGTCGCCGTTTGAATGTGGTGCAAAGAAACGATTTGCACTTGGAAGGGGAAGAGCAGCGAAATCTTTTTTTTTTCCTGGCACTGTAGATTTGAGAGCAGAGGTGTTTGCAACCCGGCTCTGCCTCGGGGGTGTCGAGCTGGGCTGGGCTGGGCGCTTTTCCTTCTTTTTCGAGTCGGCAGCGGCATCGTGTGGTTNCAGGAATGGCAGGGCAGGGCAATCGAGGGGCAGGCAAGAGAAGGACCGAAATTATGGGCAGGGCAGGGATGGTCAGGGAAGACAAGACATGGGCAGGGCAGTAAAGGCAGGACAAGGATGGGGGGAAAAGGGAANACAGGAAAAAGCCAAGGGCTTTTCTCTCCCCTTTCATGTAGGAGCAGTGCGGGGAAGAGTTCCAGTGTGTATCCTGGCTCTTGGAGACTGACAGAATGTGCTCCTGCATGCAGCGGGGAAAGGGAGAGGGATTATTGTCGGCTGTGCAGTTTATAGGCTGCAAAAGAAAAGGGAATTCCAGCACGGCCTCTTTCTTCCAGAACCTTTTCTGTGTGACCAGCAGCTGGATGTTCTCAGGTTTGTACCTGGATTCTGAAAGTTCAGAGGGCACACAGAGCTGAGCACACAGAGCTGTGTGTGTCCAATTTGTACGGTGCAAGGGAAAGTGAAGGCCAATGTTTACTTTGTTTTTCTTGGACTTTTGGTGTGAGAATTGCTGGATGTGGTAAAGCTCAGGGTTGGCCTCTGCCAGAGTGAAAGAATGTGGTTGTACATTTAATTTGAAAAGAAAGCTCCAGTTTGCCTGGTGGTGTTGATGTTCTTCTAAGTGAACATGAAACCCAGAGCTGAACTAAAAAGCATAATACACAGCAATGTGAATCATTGTTTAGGATTGCAGTGGAAAAGTGATGCCCAGCACCATCTCCTTTGCTCTAGGAACTCTTTTTTTAAGCAGTGGATCTTGTGAGTCTCTATGCAAGACTGGAAGGAGAGGCTTCAACATGCAGCTTAGAGGAAACTTCAGCTTCCTTTTGAAAGTCCTAATTCTCACCACAGTCAAGGGACAATACAAATTCCCATGCCAGGAAAGAAACAGTTGCTAGATCACCCCTTGTTGTCCTTGCAACTTTTCAGTCAGACAAAACAGTATCAGTCCATGCACCATCCTCCTCACCTATTTGTACAGCCACAGTCAGAGCCCAGGGACAAAACTGCAATGGTCCAGCAAAAAGCTCAGTGTCAGTTCACAAAGGATGTCAGCTGAGAACTCTCTTGGTTGGCTCTACACGTAACTCATGACTGCCTTGGACTCACTGGAGAGGGGCACTTTCCCTAAAGATCATCCCAGTCTTTCAATACCAAACACCTCCAAAACAGCCAGCAATTGCTCCCATACAAACAGCCAGCACTGGCCTCCACCTTCCCCTTGCAGCCTATAAACAAAACCAAACACATTGGTCATTCACACCTGCTTTCTCAACTCCATCAAGATTCACTTTTTGGTCAATGTCACAGAGTCCATCACTAAAGCAAAGCTGCAGCTCAGACTGAGAGATGTGCCAGGGCAGAAAGCATTCGATGACCTTCCCTCTTCCCTGTGGAACTGGTATTCACAGGGCAATCACTTTCACACACAAAGCCACAGAGTTCAACCAGCTCTACCTCATAGACAAGTTAAAGTGTCAGGAGAGGGAGAGATCCTGGATTATCCCCTCCTCCCAGCAGCCCTTAAACTGCTCCCAACACACTTTGGCTTTGCATCTTCCTTCTCACATATGGGTACCATCACATTTTTCCACTCTCATAGGTCTCTTTCAAACATCCAGCAGCTGCTGCCATAAAAAAAGGCTCCAGAAGAAAAAGGCAGTGCTGGGCTGCACCTTCCCCTGCCACGTGTAAACCACATCAAACTCCCCAGTGCACTCTGTACTTTCCCTGTCAGCTGCATGGACCATAATCTGAATTTCAGATCTGAAGCTGAACGGAATTGTTTCTATGTAGGGCTTGGACAGGAAATGTGCCAGCACAGGCAACTTTCACTGACTTCTCTGCTGCCATGGATAGCTCAGATTCAGAAGACAATCAAGATGCAGTCACTCAGCCACGGTGCTCTGCAGGTTCATTCTCAACCATCAGGCCCTTTCACTCTCTCAAACCCAAAATGTTTGTGTGTTTCTCCCACAGAACACTGTGCCACCACTGAAGTGCTCCAGCTCATTGCT
Source organism: Pycnonotus jocosus (assembly GCA_013400435.1). Lineage (NCBI taxonomy): Eukaryota > Metazoa > Chordata > Aves > Passeriformes > Pycnonotidae > Pycnonotus > Pycnonotus jocosus. Next base: position 13,796 of record VWYP01008179.1, read on the forward strand.
TCAGTCAAAACACACCAGTGCCAGGCACTTTCCTTCTCAGCTCTAAGAACCATCACGTTCTGTCACTCCTGTAGTCTAAAAACATCTCCTTGTGTAGTCTACAAAAGCTGCTCCTTGCACAGGTAACTGTGCCAGGACAAGGAGCTTGCTTGGCTCTTGCCCCTTACAGGTGGAAATTTGTATCTGCACCACAATCAAGTAGCAACCTTCTTTCCTTTGCAACCCATAAATTGCTTTTCCATAAGCTAAAAATGACTTTCCTATTGCACACTCCTCAGCTGGTGAGCATCATCATGGTGAGCAGCTCACTCACCTTGCAGTGACCAAAGATCCTGCTACACCTTCACACAGAGAATGTGCCAGGACCATCCGGTGTGTGCAGTTTCCAGCCTTCAAGGAGGCAGTGAATGCCACTGGAATGGTCTGAGTGCAAGTTAGCAACTGTAAAGGGGAAAGCCAGAGAAGGCTTTCTGTGCTGGCACATTTTCCTCTGACTTTGGTTTACCTTTGGGTTGTGCGAGATTGAGTGTGAAACAATTGCTGAGGAGAAAACTACAGAGCAGCAGTGTGTTTGGTGTGGTTTATGAGCTGCAAGGGAAAGGTGCAGGGCAGCCCTGGGGTTTTGTTCTTAGTGTGTTCTTATGGCAGCAGCTCCTGGATGTGTGAGATCTACAGCTGGGCTCAGTGAGAGTGGGAAATGTGAGAGCACACCTGGCTGAGAAGGAAGGTGCACAGCCCCGTGTGGTGGTGTTGAAGTGAGAAAGACACACCCAGCACCTGCTGCTGTTCTGGGACAGCTTTGGGCACAGAGCACATGGAAAATTCGGTCTCTGCAGAATTGGAAGTGCATGAGCTGAGCCCGTGGCTGAGCAGGACAGTGCAGAGCACTGTGCTGTGACTGTGCTGGGATTGTTGTAGCAAAGCATCTCATCCCCCACAAGGGCTGAGCTGTTGTTTGTTACCCAGGCAGGACAAGCTGTCCCATAGTGAGTTATTCTGGAGCCATGGGATCAACACGGGGCTGGCATCTCCCAACAATGAACATCTCACTGTTAAAGTGAGATCTGGCACAATAAACTGGATTTAGGACTGGCAGATGCTCACTTTAAAAGCCACACCAAACTTCCACAAGGCAGAAATCTCCTGCACATTTTCCTGGAAATGGGTGGGGTTTCTATCATGAGTGGGGACGCCCCTTCACAGTCACTCCTCAGGGGTTAAGTGGAGGAATCTGAGCATATTATTGTTGGGTTTTTGTCAGGTTACATCCAGCTCCTGTTCCATCCATCAATCCTGTTCCTATTGCCAGCTTCAATACAGACACCTCGCTATAGTGCACTGTTGATGTTGTGCTGTCACCTATTTGTGGTTCTGTAGTGTTATCCTGTGTGGTAACTCTGATTGAGATCTTTCATCTTTTACCTTTGTCCATTTAATAAATTATTCATTTTTATAAATCTGATTTGCCATCATTAGAACTTGTTGTCAAAATTTGAGGCTAAGGCAGGGCTTGTGTGAAGCTTTCACTCTTCCTGTGACAACACCCCCAGACTGTGCCTGGGTGGCTCACAAAGCCCCTGAACCCCAACCTGGGGTGGGGAAATCACCTACATGAGCCCCCCCCGACTGGAGCAGCTGAACTCGATGATCCTGGATCCCTCCCAGTTCAGGATATTCTGTGACTCCAAGGGAATCAGAAGTGCCCGGGAATTCTGTGCCTGCTTGGGAGACAATGCTGCCTGTGATTTGCCTTTATTTATTTATGCTTTTAGGAGAGCGGTGCCAGAGAAGCCCAGGGAAGTCCGTCTGTCCATCTGTTCCGGGAGCTGTCTCTCTGTCCATCCCAGGGGATGCAGAGGGGATGTCTGTCTGCCTGTCTGTCTGTCCATCCCAGGGGATGCAGGGACCGGTTTCTGTCTGTGTGTCCATCCCGGGGGATGCAGAGGGGATGTCTGTCTGTCTGTCCATCGCAGGGGATGCAGAGGGAATGTCTGTCTGTCTGTGTGGCCATCCCGGGGGATAAAAGGAGGGATGTCTTTCTGTCCGTCCGCCCCCACTTGTTGGCGCGGTGCGCCGGGAGGGCAGGGGGCGGGGATCTATCTGTCGATCTGTCTATCGCGCTTTCTGTCCGTCTGTCCATCGGTCTGTCCTGCTGTCCATCCGTCCAACGCTGTCCGTCTGTCGGGGGGGGGGGGGTTTCCCGCTGTCCCGGCCTGGGCGGCGGCGATTGGCTGGAGGAGCTGCCGCTCAGAATGTGGCCACGCCTCCTCCGTATAGGCACAGCCTCGCTAGCTCTGATTGGTTTATTCCTTTGTCAATCAGCGCCCGTCTCCTCCTATGACTGGCTGGCAGTGCTTGCACTCCACGTGTAAACCCGCCCCCTCTAACACCGCTCTCTAATCTACCCAGCGACAGCCTCTGATTGGCGGGGAGCGCCGGAGCGATTTTTTGATTGGCCGAAGCCACGGGAAGCCGAGGCCCATTCCCAAAGCGCGGGCGGGGCCGGGGGTGCCGGGCTGGGCGGGAGGGGAATGGCGGGGACAGCGCGGGGCCCTCCCGGGACCGGACAGGGCACAAGGGGCCGCTCCTGCACAGGTGCCACCCTGGGAGGCTGCAGGGTGTGCGTTCCCTGGGACACCAAAGCCACGCGGAGCGTTCCAGCTCGGGCCAATGGAGCTCCGGGACGATGAACCGCGATTCAAGACATCAAGGGAGCTCCGAGTCCCAGTTTCGCGCTCATTCCCGGCCCGGTCCCATTCCAGAGCCGCCCCAAATCGCCTGTGGGATGAGGAGTGACACAGCACCCCAAAACTGAGCCAAGCCAGGCTGACTCCCCACAGCCAGGCTCCAGGGAATGTCTGCCCAAGGGAGTAAAGTGCTCAAGCAATAATTTCATTCTGCCCGCAGGGACAGGTGTCGGATCCAGGGCCTCAGGCAGCACCTGATGATCCAATTTGTTCCCTTTAAACAGCTCTGGAAGAGGAGATGCTCACGGGAATTCCAGGAGGGCTGTGCTGAATTTGAGCTTATCCAAGAACTGGTTTTCCAGACCTTGCTTCCCTTCCTGAATCCATCTGGCAATGGCAAGAGAGGGGAAAATCAACAGGGACAGGCATTCTTCCTTCTGGAAAAGGCAGAGGCTGGAGGTGGGGGGAGATTTGGCTTTGCCAACTGATGAAACACATTTCCTCATTTCCAGCATTATGTTGGGGAAAATGTCCCTATTTCCCAGGATAACCCTGTCTCAGCTAGATCCAGCTCTTCCACACCAGCCAACGCTGTTTGGTTCGGGGTGATAGTGTAATTTATCAAAATTACAATTAAATTGTCATTTAAAACTGTAATTTATCCTGGAATTTGATTTCCAGGCCTCTGCCCTTCCGAGGGCAGCCCAGAGCCAACTGCCAGGATTGAGCTGACTTTCCCCACACCCATGATTTTATAGGAAAATACTCTTTTAATCTTAATTTATTCCCTTATCAGACCCATCTTTGATTCCCTGACGCTATTTTGAGGGCACAGAGATTTCTGCTGGAGAAGAAAAATCTAAATGGAATAAAGAAGGAATTTTCTGGTGAAAAAACTGTCAGAATTCAACAGTACCTGCAGGATTTCAGTGGTGAGGGGCTGTCCCAGTCCATTATCCCTGCTTCTGCTTGGTGGGCTCTGATCTATCAGTTTTTATGGATTTTTTCAAGCCCTACCATAAGGAAACACAAACCCCAAGGCTGATTGTAGATTTCTTTGCAGGGAAGGAGATGGAGCTCCAGGGACTCTTACAGATAAAAAACATTGGAGGAGGAGGGAGGAGTGCACTGAACTGATTAAAACCTCCCATTTTTAAAAAGAAGGGTGGAATGACACTTGGATTTCCCCAGGGAAGCACCACAAGAGGGAGACTCGCTGCTGCAGCAGAGCTGGCAGTGCCCTTGGCACAGCTGCTGTCCTGACCCTCCCCCAGTTTTAGCTCCAAATCCCCACCTTGCCCTCCTGCTGAGGAGCCCAATGAGAGTAACAAAATGATTTATTTCATTCCCTCCTGGGGCAAAGCTCAGTTCTGTCCAGAAACCATAAAAAACCTCTGGAGTTGGCTGGAGCAGCAGATACAGCTGCTGTGGGGAGGGAAGTCCCAGGAGCTGGGTGAACTGGACCAGTTCCTTTGGTCAGGGCAGGGGTTTGAGCTTTTGGGGGTCTCTCCCTCTTTTTCAAATATCCTTGATGACCTCCTCAAGCTCCTCTTTTGTGTACATGTGGAATTTCATCCCAGGCTCCACCGTGGCAAGCTGGAAGAGAAGGAACAAGGGGTTAAATGTGGTTGAGGAAAGCAGGGAGCAGCTGTTCCTTCTGATCTGCCAGACCAGCAGGATCATTCCAGCCTGGAACACGCTCCATGACTCCCTAAAATAGCTGCCTGCTGCACAAATAGCTTTGAATTGACTCAGTCTCCTCAGAGGAGCAGCAGCAGGGAATTTCAGTGGCAACAGGCAGGCACTGCTCCCACTTGATGGGGGAAAAGCCATGAAAACCTCCCAGGAGAGAATTCCTGCCTTTCCAAATGATTCTTCTCCCCCAGGAACCAAGGGGACAGATCCTGGCCTGTCTGGGAGCTGAGGAGACTCAGGGTTAACTCAGGGAAACTGAGGCAGAGATCTCTAAGGAAAACAGGGACAGGGATAACAGTGTCAGGGCAGAGAGTTGAAACATTCCAGAGGCAGCAGCAAGGATGAGGGTACTTGAGTGCCAAGCCTGGAAGAGAAACGTGAGCAGAAATATTCCCACCTGGTCAGGGATGGGAGCCCAAAGCAGGGACAGCTGTGGCAGTGGAAATGCCAAGGCTCCAGAGGGAGCTGGGATGCCCTGGAATGAGCTGGGGTATCCTGTGACAGGCTGGGATGGGGCAGCAGCAGGCTGGGATGCTCCTGAACTCACAGGCACTGACTGGGCATATGGTTTGACTCTCCAGGGATCAAAGTGTACGGATGCAACCAATAAAAGCTGAAGGAAGGCTCTGGAGCATCCCAGCAGATCCCAGAGCTCCTCCCAGCTGACTTCTCACAAACCTCCTCCTTCACCAGCACAAGGGGAAGGGCCTGATCTGGGGCAGGGAGGTACCAGAGGTGATTTTCCAGGTGGAAACATCCCAACATTTCAGCCTGAGAGCTCCTGCCAGCCCAGGTTTCACCCAGAGCTCTCAGACGAGGCAGAGACACTTGGAGATGCCACTTTGGACCCCTCAAATCATGGAGTGGTTTGGGTTGGAAGGGATCTTAAAGTCCATCCTGTCCCACCCCTGCCATGGGCAGGGACACCTTCCACCATCCCAGGGTGCTCCAAGCTCTGTCCAACCTGGCCTTGGACACTGCCAGGGATGGGGCAGCCACAGCTGCTCTGGGCACCAAAACACCTGTGCAGGGACTGAACTGATCCTGGGCCCAACCAGACTCAACAAGACCCAGATTTATGCACCAAACCCAGCTCTAAATACCAAAAAAACCTTTATGAACACCCAAAACCAGCAGAGATACCAATGCCTTTGCATTTCCACACCTCCTCAGACCTGTCCCTCACTTTCTCCCTATCAAAGCTTCACTCCACTCCCTGACAGGCTTCACAGGGAACCATTAACCTAAAATCGTGGAGTTCTTTCAGGCTCCCGACCTTTGCCATCAATGGATTTAACTCTTCCACAACCACTTTCCCTCTTTGTTCCTAGATGGAAAATGCCACAGCAGCGTGGCTGGGGCCAAGAAATGGGAGAGGCCCATATTTCTAGGAAGCAAAGAGCTCTTCAGGTGGCAGATTTTCAGCCAGGGGGTGACTTGAGTCAATAGAAACCTTTTAATCCTCAGCACATTCCTGCTTTCCTTTCCCCCAACACGATTCCTCCCCACTCCAGGGCTGTGCCAAGCACAGTTAAGCCCTGTTAAACAGGGATATGACATCAGGATACTGTACACATTCCTCTGCCTGCACTGTACCAGGAAAAAATGTATGGCTAAGGGCTGGAAGAGCACCTGGGAAGGAGATTCCAGCCTCATGGCATGATTTTGGGACAGAGTATCCAAGCTTTCATGTGCTGTTGGCCTTCCCCTCCAAAGGAAGTTGGTTAATCCCACCAGGAATGGTCCCCTGCAGCAACATTTAATACAAAAATGGGGTGAATACCTTGGGGCTCTTTGGGAAAAGGTTTCCCAGCACTCAGAGGGAAGGAATGGGAGGAGAGAGCAGCTCAGGAGCTGGAATGCCACACTTTGGAAAGGTCTGGTGTCTCATAACCCACCCGAAATAGAAGCAAACTCTATACACCAGCCTGACTTCTCATCTCCCAGTTACCTCACCCAGTGCAGAGGGTTTGTCTCTTTTCCACCCAAAAAGGAGCCTGTGGAGCAGGTTTGGGGGGCCCTGCATCCCCAGGGCTGTGGGCACTGCCTGCCCCCGGGGTTCCAGGGGCAAAGCCATTCCTGGAGGGTCCTTGTAGCTCCCACTGCCCAAGGGATTTTTGGCGCTGCCCCAGGACCAATATAGCAGCCCAAGAGCTGGGTAATTTTCATTCCTTCTAATATTACAAGCAGTAAGGCAAAAAAGAATGGCTACATCCAGGGAAGAACAGGCAGTCTGGGTGGTATGCTGGGTTCTGCTGACTGGAGAAGGTCAGAGGATCCCCTCTGCTCATCACAGATTAGCCATGAAAACAAACCAGGCTCTGTACCTCTGAAAAGGGGAAAACTTCAACTTTTCCAAAATCATACAGGGTATGATGAAAAGGGCAGGAACATCTGCAGCAATTGGCTCAGGAAGCCCTGAGCTGCTCCATTCCTTGCTCCAGGGGCAATCCTGACTCCAGAAGGACTCACCTCGATGTTGGTGGCATTTAGCTTCTCCTCCATGACCTGTTTCAGGATGACCAGGGAAGATTTGATGGCTTCCTTTAGCGTCATGGACTGGAAAACAAACGGCTCATGGATTACCCGCTGGAGGTTCAGGACGTGGTCCCTCTCCCTCCCCTTTCCCAAATCCCTTGAGCCAGGCAGCCAAGGGAGCAGCTTATCAAGGGATCTGCAGCATCCCTGGGAGATTGGAGCAGGCAGGGCAGGGATATCCACAGGGACAGTGAAATCCTGCTTTTCTCAGATTTAAAAATGGTTAATTTGGGCACATAAATCTGATAGGATTGGGACAGGAGGGGCTGTTTCTCTTCTCCAATTTCCTCCCAAAAAGCCAGATTTTCTCTAGGCAGAAGCCTCTGTGCTGCATTTAATCCAATAAATCCCATGCATCCCTAGAGCCAGAGGGATGTGCAGCACAGCTGTTTCACTGACTTTGCACTTGAAAAAGGGTTGACAATTCAGAAGTCCAGAATTTGGGTCATTTGGAGAATTCTAGTGAACACATGAGTCTTCCCAGCCACCACCACTAATTGTGCTTTTCATTAGGGTGTGGTTTCTTACCACCCAAAATGGGCGACTCTCTCCTCATGGGGGAAAAAATTCTGTTTAATATCAAACATCAGCAGAACTTCCAGCACAAAAGCTGCTCCCTCCCTTCCCTGGTGAGGTGAAGGTGCTGGTGTGAGCTCAGGATGCTTCCAGCTGCATTCACACAGAGTCTGATGCTGACAGCAGCACTTGGAGCTCAGTTTTTATTTATAGAGAACTTCCTGACATGGCCTTAATTCTCTCACAGGCAGAGAGTGGCTGCTGGGAGCAGCTCTAGTGGTGGAGATCCTCAGCACCTACTCACAGGATCCACTGCTGAGGAGTGATCCTGCCCTGAGCAGCTCAGGCACCTCCTCTGCAGCCCAGCCCTAAATCCTCACTGGGGGAGGGAATCAGGGGGTGCTGGTAGGTGGTGAAGTGCCCCAGACCCTGGAGATGTGCCCCCCAATCCCAGATGCAGCCCTTACCTTGTGGTAAACCTCCTGCAGGGAGCTCTGGGCTCCCTCGGAGGCGGAGCCGATGGCTCTGGCATCGCACTGCACGAACGTTCCCGAGGGATCCATGTGGAACCTGCGGGGACAGGGGGTGACCACCTGCACCCCATCCCACCTGGGCTACCCCCAGAACTCTCACCAGCCCCCCAGAGCTCCCTGCACTGCTGGAGCTGGGATTCATCCCCAAGAGCTCCCAGGCTGGCAGCTTCCACACTGACACCACCCTCTTTCCTCAGAGAACCATTTTCCTTTGGATTTCCCACCTTATCCTTTTTTTTTTTTTTTGGAAAAGGCAGACCTGACTGGTCTGGCTCTGCCAAGCCTTTCCCACTTCCAGTGGGGCCATTTGGAGCCCTGAGTTCAGGTTACAGCTGCTCCAACACCTCCCCAAGGAATGTCACATGGATTATGTTACTGGTGGCTCTGCCGGTCCTTTAGGGAAAGGTAAGAATACACCCAGGACGAGAAGAGCTTTACTGCTTCCCTCCTCCCCAGGAAACCACATTTTTAATTTAAAAAAGCAGAGGTTTGGGGAAGATATGATGTTTTTTCCATGCCAAACAGGCAGGTTGGGCTCTGGAAAGGGTTTAACAGGATTAACAAACCTATCAGGGACATAATGGGATAAACGCCGAGGGTTTGGCTTAAGGAAAATCCCAGAATCGAGTCGTTAACACAGCCTGGGAATTTTGCAGTGGAGGTTTGGTCTTTTCCCTGGATTAAGAGAGCAGAACTCACAGCTGGGGTCCCTTCTCATCCACTCCTCCAAAGAGCAGAGCGACACCGAACGGGCGGGACTGCGGGAGAGACGAGGGAAAGGGTCAGACAAGGGTAAGGAAAGGGGGGTTCCCCAGCACCCCCTGATCCCCCCAAATCCCACCATGGCTCCAGGGTCAGCATCTTCCTCCCCAAACTGCAGGGCCAGGTTAGACACAGCCTGTGTCACGCTCTCCACCGTCATCGTCTCGTTGTAGGTGAACCAGTGATTCTGCAGGAAAATCCAAAGAAAGATTCCCATTATCCCCATGTTCCCAAAACATGACAGCCCTGGCATGGCTGAGGTGGAGTGAGACACTGTGTGGACACAAGGATAAGTTCCCTATGGAACTCAGGGCACAGCCAGTTCTCCCATGGAAGAGTGGGATGTACAAAAATCCACAGAAAATTGGATACCCAGGCTTGGGATGCCAGTAGGGAAATGCAAAGCTGAAGGGCTTTATCCCAACATCTGCTTTGGAAGTTATGTTAGCCAGCCCTCTAGAGGGTGAAAAAGTGCTGATTTGCAGGGGAAAACTTGAAAATCCTTTGCAGCAGCACAGGTTTGTACCTGGAACCTCCAAGCACCTGAGGCATCCAGGAAATTTATGAGGATAAAAAAAACCCCAAATACATTCAGTATTTTTGCCAGAATAGTCAGACAGCCCCTGTGCTCCCAGCAAGCCTCCAGCCTCCCACCAGCTTCTCTGATGGAATGATCTTCCTTTTCCCAGGGCTTTCAAGGAATTCCTGGGATTTGTGCTGCTAATTTAAGAACAGAGATGTTGGATCTTACCTGAGTCTCCACCCTGGCTTTGTCAATTAAAGTCTTTGCATCAGCTATTAGGCCACTCATGGCACACCCTGGAATGGGAGAGAGGAAACAGGAGTCATTCCACCCATTACTGGGGATGTGTTTTCCCCAGACTGCCCAAAACACAAAGGGCTGCAGGGAGAAGCTGGTCCCTGAGCGGGAAGGTGGGGAAGAGATTTGTCCCCCTGTGCTGGGCACTGCTGAGGCCACACCTCCAATGCTGGGGTCAGTGTTGGGTTCATCATGACAAGAAGGACAAGGCGGGGCTGGAGCTGTCCAGAGAAGGGAACAGAGCTGGGGAAGGGTCTGGAGCCCCAGGAGCAGCTGAGGGAGCTGGGAAAGGGGCTCAGCCTGGAGCAAAGGAGGCTCAGGGGGGACCTTGTGGCTCTGCACAACTCCCTGACAGGAGGGGACAGCCGGGGGGGGGTCAGGCTCTGCTCCCAGGGAACAGGGACAGGAGGAGAGGGAACAGCCTCAGGCCAGGCCAGAGGAGGATCAGGTCAGATATTACACAGATTATTTTTCATGGAAAGCGTGGTCAGGCACTGGCACAGGCTGCCCTGTGAACAGTGGTGGAGTCCCCACCCCTGGAAGGGTTCAAGAACTGTGGATGTGGCACTTTGGGACATGGATTAGGGCTGGCCTTGGTATGGTTGGACTCAATGATCTTGGAGGGCTTTTCCAGCCTTGAGGATTCCGTGGGATTGAAGCAGGTTTGCTGCAGAACAACCTGCTGGGAAGGGGCCCTGGCTGCTCCACTGCCAGCAGATTCTGCTCTGGGAAGAGGGAGCTGCATCACAAGCTCCTGGGAGGAGGAAACTGGACTCTTGGAGCTCTTCCCATGCCCATGGAGCAGCAACATGGGAATTTGGGAGGTTTCCTGCCTTCCAGGGTGACATATATGGTCATGAGCCCACTGTGGACCACTCAGAGCGTGGGTAGCTCCAGGGTGGCATCAGTGATCCTGGAGAAACTGGCCCCAGTCTCAAAGCAACCATAATTCCCTGCCCTCCCAGAGCTAAAACTGGGATGAGTTTTCATGAGGAAGGTCACTGAGGAAGGGGGACCCACGTGGCCTGCCTCTTTCTGCTTCCTGGAGCTCCGTTCTGCTGGCTTGGAGCCTGCAAAAGCAGTGACCAGGACCTGGTGTACATGGGGAGGGATGAGTGTTCCTGCTCCAGGCAGAACTGCCTGCAGGGAGGGCTCATCCCAAAACACAACTTCCCAAACTCCCAGGGGATGGACTCTTATCATAAATAATTCACAATTTCAGGGGTGCTCCCAGATCTGATCCAGAGGGACCCCCAGGGCTGATCCCTCCTCCATACCAATGTGGGAGTCGATCTCCACAATCTTCTCGATGCTGCTGGGCTCCATGAGGGGGGAGGTGATCCTCTTTTCCACAGCCAGGCAAACTCCCTCCGAGGTCTGGATCCCAATGGCTGTGGAGCCAAGCTGCAAAACACCAACACAGGCTCCAGCTCACACAAATATCAGTGCTAATTCTGACTTATTTGCAGGTGTGTTGGTTTGAATTCAATTGCATCACCCACACACAAACCCACTCTGGTTTTGCAGGCTGGGTTTTAAGGTTTATTCCCTGAAGGAGGAAATGAGGAAGGTGAAATCCATGCGATTCCCATGAGAACCCAGTGGGGCTGCTGTACATCCTTCAAGCAACAGCAATTTGTGGAGCCTGGTGAGTGTGAAAGGCCCTGGGAATTCTCCTCTGCCAGAGGGGACAAAAAGAGTTTTAAAGGGTGAGAGAATTTCCCCCATCAGTACAAATCCCACTGCAGCTCTGGCTTGGGCACTTGGTTTTCCATAAGCTCCTGTTCTCCCCAGAGTCCCAGCAGCAAGTTCCACTCTGGGATTGCAGAACACCTCATTGTCACCAGGGCCACAAGCACAGGGACAGATCTCAGGGGCTCCTGACAAGCCTTGTCTGGCTCCTGTCCTGATCCCATCAGCCCCTGCCTGGATCCCAATCAATCACACCAACTCCCACCTTCATTCTACCTCGATCCCACAAATCCCTGGCTTGATCCAAACAGTCCTACTTGATCCCACAAATCCCTGCTTTGATCCTACCTTGGTCACACCAATGACTGCCTTGATCCAAACAGTCCTGCTTGATCCCACAAATCCCTACTTTGATCCTACCTGGGTCACACCAATGACTGCCTTGATCCCACTTTGATCCCACCACGATCTCACCAATGCTTTTCTGGATCTTACCAGACCCTAATCTGGATCCCACCACTCCCTGCTGTGATCCTACCAGCCCTTACATTGATCCTATTTAATCCCACCAATTCTCACATTGGTCCTACCTTAACCCCACTTTAATCCCACCAACTCCTCAACTTGATCCAGCCTTGATCCCACCAACAATTACCTTCATCCCACCTTGATCCCACCAGTCCCTGCCTGGATCCCACTGGGATCCCACCTCCCAGCACTCACAGCTTTTCCACCCCACAGGATTTCCCAGCAGAAGTGTCTCAGCTGCAGTGTGGAATGCTCAGCCCCAACATCCACCTCAAGACACAGGGTTTAATTTTAACCCCAAGATTCCCTGGAGCTGCACCTACAGCCACAGGTATGGCAGGAGATCTGCCTGCTCCAGGAGATCTATTTTAATTTATCAAGCATGGTCACCAACATCCTCCTGGGAGCTTTAGTTTCCAAGTCCTTGCTAATTTCATTACTTTTTCTGTTACATTATCACTTCATTCCTTTCTTTAGTGCTCCATGGAACTAAAGCAACACAGGGAAGATGAAGTCAGGATCCTTCTCCTCAATCCCAAAAACTCAGAGCTTTTTCCCTTTCATCATTTGACCTGTTTCTTCCAAATTAAACTTATTACCAATCAACAATCTTCCAAATTTAAACTTATTACCAATCCCACATTCTATCAATATAATAAACAAGAATATTTATCAATTAAGGACATTTATCAGTTAAAGAGATTTCATCCCCAAAGGCCTTTTGACCCTGCCAAGGTGGGTTTGATCATAAAAACCTTCACCTTCACATTTAAATCCACCCAAGAAGTGTCTTAGGTTTGATTTGGGGATAAACAGCTTTGGATTGCATTTTGGCTGGGGATAAATCACTTGGTAGGACAGGGGAGGGAACATTACACAGAACTTCGGGGGAAATTTATAGGGGTTTTTTTCTTAATGACCCATAAAAGATCAGCTGTGGGATGTTTGGCTGGAGGAAACACACACAGCCTGGATTAGTCCTGAGCAATCCATACCTGGGGTTTGAAGGAGCCCCAGATGTCACAGTTTGGAAACTTTTTAAAAGTACCTTTATAGCCTCGATGGCATATTCCACCTGGAAGAGCCTCCCCTCTGGAGAGAACGTGTTCACACCCCTGCAAGGACAACACAGACAGGGTGAGAAGGGCAGGAAACCAAGGGAATGCCAGTCCTTGCACAAGGGTGAAGCCACCTGGGCACAGGTGGGGCAGCAGGGACATGTCCCCCTCAGCACAGGACACCCACAGGGTCTGGATTCAGGATGTTCATGGATGGAAACACAAGGAAAGCTGGCAGGTCAAGGGACAGGTGAGAAGGGACAGGTGGAATGTCCCAGCACATTGGTGCTGAAAACCTTCAGAATCCAAAGGGTGCACCAGGAGCCAGAAAAATATTGTTTTACCATGGAATCCTCGAGGTTGGAAAAGTCCTTTGAGATCTCAGAGTCCAACCTTCCCCCCCAAGGCTACCCCAGTAACCCCTGTCCCCAAGTGCCACACCCACGTGGCTTTTGAGCCCTTCCAGGGATGAGGACTCCAGCACTGCCTTAGGCAGCCTGTGGCAGAGCTGGATAGCCTTTTCCACGAGAAATAAGCATCCGGGGCCCAGCCTGAGGCCGTTCCCTCTCCTCCTGTCCCTGTTCCCTGGGAGCACAGCCCGACCCCCCCCCCGGCTGTCCCCTCCTGGCAGGGACTTGTGCAGAGCCACAAAGTCCCACCTGAGCTTCCAGATCTCCAGGCTGAGCCCCTTTCCCAGCTCCCTCAGCCGCTCCTGGTGATCCAAACCCTTCCGCAAACCCCGTCGGTCCCCACTGGACACTCTCGTTTCCCTGGATATCCCATCCCATCCCATCCCATCCCATCCCCACACACCACCCAGGGGTTCACGAGCTCCCCCCCGTCCGTCCCATCCTGGCAGCCCCCGGTCCCGTGGTAAGTCCCAGCAATGCTGCGGGCTCCCGGCAGCTCCCGGTGCGATCCCAGGGCGGGAGGCACCGGTCGGGGCGCCCCGGACCGCTCGGGCCGTGCCGGGCGCAGGCCCGTGACTCAGCCGCAGGTGCGGGCGGGTACTCACCGGTCGTACTCGGAGCGCGTGAGGAACATGGCGACGGCGGGGCCGGGTGGTGCCGGGGGATCCCGGGGACTCCGGAGGTGCCGGGGGGACTCGGGGGTTCCAGGGGCACCGGGAGCGCCGCGGCCTCACCGGGGGCTGCAACGCGGCTTCCGGCCCCGAGCAGCACTTCCGCCCGCGCCGCCCGCCCATTGGGCAGCGCAGCTGCTGTCCGACCAATGGGAGCGCGGGGAGGGCGGGATCAGCGCACAGAAGAGGGGCAGAGCGGGGATTGGAGGGAGCGGAGAATGGGCGGGGGCAGGGATTGGGGCGTGGCCGACTCGGGGGGCGGGACCGGAGCCTCGGGGGTGTGGTCACAGCGCTGGGACC
>VWYP01008180.1:10127-23090 GCA_013400435.1 Pycnonotus jocosus
TTTCCTTTCAAATATCTTGACAATATTTTTTTAAATGAATTAATATTATATATGTTAAAAATGTCATTTCATTGAGATATTTTTAATTGCAAACCATAAATATGACAATATAATTAATTTAGATGGGTTTATTAACTGAAGTATATTGCATTGACCAAGGCAGTTCTAACTCTGTTATTTAGTCAGTATTCAACACATGCAAAAAGATTTAAAAGAATTCTATGTAGATTGTTGTTTCTCATCAAACAGTGTAGAAGCTGAAGCTTCCTAGTATTCATTGTTAAAGAATTTTTCTATTTAAAAGAGATTTTTTAAATAAAGTTCCATTACAAGGAGTTATATGGCAAATATCAAGCTAAAAAAAAAAAAAAAAAAAAAAAAAAAAAAAAAAAAAAAAAGGTGGGGAACACCAAAANCAGACCTAAAGAAAAGGTGTAAATGTTACAAGTTCTTTTCACTGAAAAGTAAAAAAACTGTTCAATTAAAATTGCTTATGTCAGACTTTGTTATAATCATAAATCAAACACAACTCTGTCACAAGGTTTTGAAAGTTCAGATACATACCGTTGAATGTTCTAATTTCTGCTAGTTTGAGTTCTGATGTGGTTTATAGAACTGGATTCTTTTGTGTTTGTTAGGTTGATTTTTACCTTATGCCATTTCATCATTTATGAAATTGGGAAATATTATTCTCTCCACAGTTGAATTGGTAAAATGTATGGCTGAAATATATTAAAGCAGTTATGATTTTATATTTGTTCTACCTCTTTTCTTTAATGCTGCTTGAGTATTTTAATTTCCCATGGCAACTAAAGTATATATTCATTAATGAAACATAATATTTTTTTGCCTTAATCTTTATCTCTTTCTTTTTGTATATATTGTTTTCTTGCTAACGAGTCTTGAACAACTTCAAGAATATTGACCTTTTGATGTCCGAAATAATTTTGCTATGTCTATAAACGCTTTTGCCTTCTATTGTTTATTATATTTTCTTTTTCCTTACTGATTATTCTGTTACAATTTTTCATTCAGTACAGCCTAGTTATATTTTATTCAAGTGTAATTTTTTCTTGTGTTAGAAATTCTCAGTAGTTTTCCTATGTTGGAAAAAGAAAATATACAGACCTTCTTTATATTCATGCTCTGGATCTATTCCACCCAGATGACTTTTCTGCCTAATTTCCTTTTGTCCTTTACCACTCAAAACCTTAGTTACAGTCCTGCTTTCATCCTTTTACTTAATTTGAATAGAATCAACTTAAAATCATTCTATCCAGAGTTAATTTCCATGCCCGGTTTATCTTCTTGATTAATCACTACCAAATCTTCCACTCGGATCAGAAATCTTTTAATTCTGGCATCAACAAACCTGTAGGTAACAAGGACTGATATTCTATGGCAGTGAAATTATTCTGAAGAAAAGATATGGCCAGCACAATGTTGATTTTCCATGGTACAAGGAATGTTTCCACAAGTGTAAAAAAAGAATCAGCTGCTCTAACCAGGATTAGTATGGGAGAAAGCTAATTGGTCTTTCACCTTATTTTTGCTGTCATTCTTTCAGGGATTAGGTTAAACCTCAGTGTATGTTTCATCCGGGAATTACAGAGATTAGATTTTGTCTCTCTGTCTATCATTCAGACACTTCCTCTAATGTTGACTAGATTTTTCCAAGTCTCACAACTCATCATGTAGTTCCTTTCAATCAAAAATAGGTATATAATTTATGGTATCAAAGGCTGCTCCTATGTTAGTGGAATGAAAGGTGTGAGACAGTAACATGATTGCCAAACCTTTATCAAGTTTCCTGATTTTTCACCTTTCACCCACACCAAGTCTCATGTTACCTATGGGGTTTTCATATCTTTAAATTAAGAAGATGGTAATGAGATATCTACAAGTCTGACCTCAGACACATAAAGTATTCTAGGTAGAACTGAGATTGCGTACTACAAAGTAATATAACCCAAAGTCATGACCTGGTCCTTTAAAATAAAGCTCCTCTCAATGACAAAATAGAACTGCTGTAGGAAAATGTCAGTTACTCAGCAAAATTTAAATGAGGCAGAGAGACCAACCCTGTTTCTTCAAGTTCCAGCTAGAAAGAAATCTTCATGAGTATTGTAAAATTGACTATCATAGTTATATTTGAACGCTTAATTATTCACAGGATTTCCTTTCAGCCTAAAGGCCATAAGAAATTGTATTAACTAAGGATGGGATTAATCTTATACAGCTGTAACTCTGAAGGACTGTAGGATCTGCAATTGGAATGATAGTGTTTTCAATTTAGTGCAATAAATAGATATTTTTAGGGAATAGTTCCTAGGCCCTGCTTAGTTCTCCTTAGGATGAGCTGAGTTACACACTAGAAATACCTGTTCTGGTTTTGGTTTGAAGGTGGACCAGTGGTAAGACTAAGTGTAAATCCCTATGTTTGTTCAGACAACACTTACTCACAACCTCCCTCTACAACCAGCAGAATGAGGTACATTTTGATGGTGGTTCATCTAACCAAAGACCCCTGTCTAGAAAAAGTGAACAGCCATATGAAGGTGTTAGTCTTTATCCACTGGATGTTGAGGAGAGTCTTTCTGCATGGCCAGCTTAGATAAAACATCCAATTTCTATTTGATATTAAAATAAGTTAATTGAACTTGAAATTTTAACTGCACTTCAGGTAAAGACATTAATTCCATGAAGAAACTCCAGTTTTATTTCTGTGATCTATGCTTGTACAGTACTACAAGCAAACCTTATTTGAAAATGCTAGATGTTGACAAACCTTCTATAGTTCTTTGCCAGTCATTCTACTGGGTTTTTTTACAATTTTTGTTAAAAATGAATATTTCTTTTCAGAATCAGCTTGCCAAGTTTCAATCCCTAACCACTGGATCTTTTCAAGTTTTTCCTTCTGAGACTGAAGAAACTTCTTTTATCAGATTTTTTTCCTTTCAGGAGATATTTATAGACCATGTCTAGTTACGCCTTTATCTTCCTTTTGAAAAATTAAATAGAGCATGCAATACTTCATTGCACAGTGTTTTCAAACCTGTAATAATTCCTGTAGAACTTTTCTGAACCCTTTCCCATCTTTTTTCAATATCTTTTCTCAGCTGCAGGTACAAAGACTGGACAGTTTTGCTATAATGGTCATATCAATGTCAAGCACAAGCTAATAAAAAGATTCCTCTCTCCCATCTGATATATTTTCATTTATGTGTTTAAGGATCATATTGGTCCTCAGCAACATAGCATCTCATTGGATCTCATATTCTGCTGATGAGCTATGACTGATTCTCATTTTCTTTTTCAAGTCTTTTACAAGATCACTGTTCCCAAGATAGAGTTTTCCATCCAGTAAATGCAACTTTGATTTTCTAATCTTGGGACAGAAATGTATCTGACTGAGGTCGGTGTAATTGCGTTCTATGGTACTTTCTGCTAGATCAGGATCTGAGCAAAGATCTTATTTCAAGATCTTGCTATATGAACTTGATAAAGTCCTTTGCCTAATTTTACACCAGAAATTAAAACTAACCTTAATATGGTCCTAAAACCATTCCTTCTGAATATCTAAACTATATTTTCAACTTTTACCATCAAGAGCCAGCCATGATTGTTGCTATAAGATACGAAAAAAATGAAACTCACTCCAGTTTGGATTTCAGAAGGCAAAAAAAGCCTTTATTTTTGTACTTGGGGTTATATAGTTTCTAACAAAGACTATGGGTTGGAGGATGAGGTTGCCACCTCTTCAACCCCATGGTTCAAATCACAGTCCATCATCTGACTCCTTCTTATCGAAACGAATGCAAACAAGAAGAAAGCAATTCAAATAATATCACTTTGTTTACATAAAAACTGTGAAAAACTCCACTATAAAATACAAAAACATCAGAAAGCTAAAAAATCAAAGCAAGGCCTGGTCATCTTGGAAACTCTGCTTCGGTTCTGACCGTGTTGGTCTTATCCCTTATTTATTGTAAATCTTTTGTGTCTGAAATGTGCATGTAACCTTCATGTTTGAGACAACCTTTCAAACCAGATCGCCCTTCATCAACAAGAAGAGATTTTCCTATTCCTCATTTTCTTTCATCTTATATCTTTTCTTTGCTTTACAATTTTTCCACCTAAGAAAAAAAGTTAATAAAAATAATTTTAAAAATATCCACCTAATGAGCAATTTCCAGAAATGTTGCACTCTACAAATAAAAATCACACTTACAAGTAGCACCGGTTTGATTGTAAATTGCTTGGGTAATGATGAGCCCTTACTGCAGGACTGGGAAGAATAGTTCATGTGGTTTTAATATTATGGAGGCCACCAACGATTCTATGTAACATATCCATGTATACTCTCATGATATCTGTCAAGCTTCAATTTTTTAATGATGATACTTTCCCATTTCACAGCTTGATTGCTGAGCTAAATCAACTAGGAGATTGAGTGTAAGAGCTCATGGTGACACGAGCTAGGAATTAACTCCCAGTACTGGCCTGTCTTTTACAGCTGCTTTGAAAGACTTACATCTTTCTGAAAAGGACATGTATGACTCTTCTTCCATCTTCTTCTCCTTCCATTCCAACAGAGAATACTTAAAGGAGATGTTATGGTTTCCAGAAATGTGGATGCTAATTCACATCTTATTGGCAGCTACCTAATGTTATCAGGTGTACTAGGTGAATCTTAATAAAGGAATAATGAAGACAGCATGTTTCCTTTTCCTTTTATTATTGTTCCACCAGACTTTCAGTGCATCACATTTTTTTTCTTAAGCCTCCCTGCAGCCCATGAACAAGCCACAATCATACAGAACCAGGAACATCAAAATTATATTTTCCTACCAATTCTTGGAAAAGTATTTTTTTTCTCTTGTCATACAGAAATCCCACTCTTTTTCTTAAAATATAAGAGGTTCTTGGAAAATCCTCATCCAGGTGTGGATGAACCATTGCAGTCAAACCTGTCGGGTGTATAATAGTTTTCCAAATATAAAATTCTGTTAAATTCATCCCAAAAACATTTTGGTTTAAATTCTAAATTCATATTGTTTATGTTCTATATTCATATCTCTTTTAAATTTTAAATTCATCCTAATAAACATTTTGCAAATGTATCTGGACCTCTGCTGTAAGAGACAAAATGAATTCTGAAATGGCTAGTACTTTTAAAGCAATTTTTAGCACTTTGTGCATGCTTTCAGAAAGTACAAATTAACTGGGGAAAAAAGGGTTTTGTAATCAGTCTTTT
Source organism: Pycnonotus jocosus (assembly GCA_013400435.1). Classification (NCBI taxonomy): domain Eukaryota; kingdom Metazoa; phylum Chordata; class Aves; order Passeriformes; family Pycnonotidae; genus Pycnonotus; species Pycnonotus jocosus. The sequence continues at coordinate 15,385 of VWYP01008180.1, forward strand.
AAATAAGCTGTTAAAGCAACATATTGTGCACCCTTTGTTACTGTTAAGATGTTCTCATATCCATCTGACCTCTTCTGCTATAGAATTATAGAAATATGAGGGCTGGAAAAGACCTTCAAGAACCCCATCATTAACCCTGCAGTGTTATGTCCACCAATAAACCATTGTCCACCAACAAACCAAACTTTAAGCATCTTTGGGGCTGGTGACTCCACCACTTCCATGTGCAGCCTGTTCCATTGCTTGACAACCTTTTGGTGAAGAAATTTCTTAATTCAATCTAACACAATTCCATGGTGAAATTTCAGCCTATTTTCCTCTTGCCCTGTCACTCAAGACGAGAATGACACACAAAATTTGACTACGTGACACCTGCAGCCAATTCAAGATCCAGCACTCCTCATCCTGTACACATTTCTTCTAACAATCTACAGAAAAATATCCTATGACACTATTTCTGCAACTGCAGGAACACTACAGAATCTGTTGACTTTTCATATGCCGTTCCTTCAGAGCTGGCCAGAGCATCAGGCCTGAGCAGATATCAGGGCAGGGTAGACAAGGAGAGCTAAAGCAGAGCTCAGGAAAGGGGTTCCAGATGGTTGGAGAAGGGGTTATCAGCCAAAGAACTCTTGATTTTCCACAGGACCCAGCGTCAGGACCCTGACCCTGACACTGCCAGACTGGGCTGAGTTCCAGCATGAAGTTGGAGGCAGAGGCAGGGAATTTCACCAGACAAATTTTATAGGTACAGGCATTGCTGCTGTCTTTTCTGTCAGTAAATGCTTGGATCTTGCCTGGTGACACAGCACACTCACTAGAAAGGGGTAAGAAAGTGGCACAAACACTAAACACCTTTAAGGGACCTGGAAAAGTGCTCCTGAGGGATTTCCCCAAAAGGAGTATCTTTGTCTTGCTGTGTTACAAGCAGGGCTGGAAGTGTGGAAAGGAAATTTGGTGGCTCTAGAGAGGAAGGAGACATTGAGGGAATATGTTTCACAAAAGTCATAGATGTCAATGATCCAGGCAGCTGCAGGAGAGGCAGGAGGTGGTAGTGGCTGGAGAAGCTGTCCACCATATACTGGAGGTCAGAATGTCTCCTCGTAGCTTGGGTCAGTGCCTTCATGGTCACACACCATGTTCTGCCTTGATCTCCTCCCCGTGCTGATTCCTGCCCTTTGCTCCCAAATGACCCTGAATTCTGACCCCGAGAACTTATTTCTTACTCTTAGTGATTTGCTGTGAATATCTGCTTAGCTTCTAACAGGTTGGGTCAGGAAGATGAGAGGTCTGCATGAAAAGTTGTCCTTGCTGAAGTGAATGTCAGTGTTTCTGAATTTTGGGAAGCACAGATCTCATCAGGAGCTTCTGCTCAGCCACTGGCATTGACTTTAATTTCTGCTAGTCCACAGATCCCAATTGTTTGTTTGTTCAGTGATCTCTCAGGACTTTTTATGAATCACTATGGAGGTTGTTCATCTCCTTCAGCTTTAGGCATCTGGCCGCTTTTTATTTCTTTGTTTATTGATTGATTGATTGGTTCTTTTATAGATGATGAGAATAAATGACAAAAATGTGACTAATTTCATTTTATGAACATATATGGCTTAGGATGTGTTGGACCACCCTGTAATGAGATTATCACATTGGCCATGGGAATTTAGATCTAGTCAAAGATAAATCTGAACCTACATGAATGTCTGAGATATCATCATGGATCCCTTTAGTTCTCCGAAGGAAGGAGTAATACCATCTGCCCAGTATTAAAGATCGTTTATGATTTCTATGTGAAAGCAACACAGGATTTTTCACCCCTAAGGTGATGACAGGGCTTTGTTTTCTCGCCAGACATTATACCCGATTACTTGGTTTATATGAAAGATGTGTGTTTGTGGACAAGTGATAAGAAAAACATTTTGAAATGCTGTAAGAAATACTTACAGAAATTCCTATCTGGTAACTATAACATTTATAGTTAAGTTATATAATAATGTTATATATTAGTTGGAAGCTAAATAATGCATCTGGCCTGACCCAGGAGATCACTTGTCTCAGCAAAAAAACCTCCACTGTGAGCTTCAAAGCCATCTTGACGTTTAATGAAGAGATTTTTTTTTAATGTTTTGACTGACTACCTTGTGTCAAATGACCCATCACTACTTTCCCCAACAAAGCTCTCAGCGTGAACTTCATGTTACCAAAACTCTGCAGATTGCTGGTCTGCTTTTTGAGGCTCCTGTTTCTTGATATCAGGCTTCTGTGTTGCCCAAAGCTTGCCTGCCTGGATCCCATCTCTGGCACGCTGTGTTACACAATTCAGCTGCATGGGCTCTCCAAATAATACAGCATCACTCACCCGCCGGCCTCCCACCGCGGTTCAGCTCTCATCGTCAGCTTCAAAAAGGCACACAGCATGACGTGCATTTCTGAATGTGCATAGACTTCAGTGGTCAAGCTGAACAGTCAAAAGCCTGTGCCAGTTCTTTCCTGGCATTTAGATCCCGTTTACTGCCAGACCCTGTAAAAGAAATAATCTCCCAATTGAAGACAGTTTGTGGTGGAATATGGTGATGGGGTGATTGTTGAAATAGCTTCATTTGTCTTTCAGAGATGGAGCTCTACACTGTCAAAGTCATTGATTATCAACTCAGCCAGTGTAGGAGGCGTTTTTCCCCCCTCTGAGCTACAGAATATTAAGTTCCATAATTGTTTACAGTCAAATGCCTATGCAATACTTAATTGCCTTCTGTAAGCTGCTTGGCGATGGAGCAAGAGCAATGGTTTGACGAGTAGAGCTAGAGTCCAAAACACTGTGGAGCTTGCAGCAATAGGATCCCTGCTGATAAGAAACAAACACGTCTGCTTCTGTGTCATTGGTTTTTTGGCTGCATCAGGCAAGTTTTGGGAAAGTTATTGTCTCTTAGCAGGCGGTGTAATGGGCAGCCACAATGTGCTAGTTCACCAGTCTTTCCTCTCCAAAACTAAGCTCAAATTTTGGCTGTAGTCACTCTTCAGAATTACTTTAGTACATCCACATTCATATTCATTTCAGTGTCATGGTGGCTGGCATAGGCAGAAAAGTTTGCTTAAGGTTGCTGCAGACACACCCTAAAAGAGTGCCACAATAACTTAATGCCGAAAGCCTGAGCAGAGATATTTTAAGAGCAGTGTGTGTGTGAAGAGGCAAGAACCAGACTAAAACAGAGTCCAACAGGCAAGTTTTGGGTATAAATCCCAATATATATGCAAGGGTGCAGTCCTGGCATAGCCAAGAGCTATAAACCAGAACTGAAGTTGTATTATTTTTCCAATATAGTTTTCAAAATGAGCAGCTTAGATGGAAACAAAAGTCTTCCCTAGTTACAAAAACAAACAAATACACTATTTTTTTTTTTTTTAACTGTAATACAGAACTGTGTTCAAAATTCCTTCAGGGATTGTTTTTGAAGATCAGGAGATTAACAATGTTATCCTATATCCCGAAACCTGAACTTCTTAAAATGATTTTTCATGCCTGTTTCTCTTAAGGAATCTTGTAATTTACAAAGAGATCAAGGAATAAAAACAAATTAAAGAAAATTTAGGTGAAAAATAAGTCACAAGGTACTTTTTAATGACAAGTCAATGTTATATGGTGATACTATTTCTAGAAGAGAAGTTAAAGATTTTTTTGTCTCTTGCTGGCACTTAGCTACATAATAGGAGCATATTTTTAAATATACGTATTCTTAGCTTTAAGTAACGAGTAGTTTCATTATTTTTATAAATACATCATTATTTAGTTCCATTGCTTTAAGCACATTACTGGTTCATTACAATTTTAACTAAATTCTAAGTAGTAAGGGATGTAAGTAAAGCAAGCAACTATGTCTTTTTAGGAACTAAATTTTACCACTCTCATGCTCATTGTACAAAAATCTAATCTTAGACTTCTTGAGTAAATCAATAATTCAGTTAGTAGAAGTTAAAAATAAAAACTAAAAGATTGTTATAGATTTTTAGAAAATACTATTTTGCTTCATTTATTTTTGCAGAGGACATATTATTTAAGATTTTTTCCATTTATTTTCTAAAAATGAAAACAGAAAGTATGACCTTTGATATAAATTTGATGTTATAAATTAAGTGTTTGACTTTGTTAGGTAACGGTAAAGAATTTTGGAGGACATGAAGATAGTGAAAAAAAGAAAACACTTTAAAATATCACCAGCACTTTTGAGAGGTCTAAATTGCAAAACAAAAATCAGGTGCTTCTGGAACTCTGACAAGGTTGGTGATGTGGCCACTTCCCTGGGAACCTGCTCCAGTGATTGGCTACCCTCTCAGTGAAGAAATCAACAGTTTCCCACACTGATGGAGAATTTCAANGAATCAGTGTTTGGGCAACCGAATCACCCTCCTAAGATCTGTGACTTTGAAGTGATTTTTGTAGTGATTTAGGCACCAAATGTCTGTGTTGAAATCAAAGAGAACAAAGAACTTCAAGGGTTTTAAAGATTAGGCTAAAAAGCCTAAATCTAATATTTTTCGCTGATATTTAAGTAATAATTTTCAAAGTTATATAAATGCAATGAAAAACAACAGGTTCNATATTTTTTGTCCATTTTGGGGCATTTTGAAATTCCAGTAGAGGAGGGAAAGTTGTTTGAAAACTCACAACAAAATTATTTTAACTTTTCTTTTGGCTACTTGCCATCCTTAATGATACAGTCCATTATATGGAACATCTCCATTCTAGTGATCATCTTCCTGAAACAGTGTCTCAGAGTGGTTGAGTTTGCAAAACACCATTTTGGCAAAATAATTTATCGTACATTCTACTTGTTGAAGAAAAATTTCATAGTGATACTTAAACAAAAAAAACTTTTTTTTTTTTTCTTTTTTTTTTTTTTTTTCTGNCACAAAAAAAAAAAAAAAAAAAAAAAAAAAAAAAAAAAAAAAAAAATTAAAAAAAAAAAAATTTTTTTTTTTTTTTTTTTTTTTTTTTTTTTTTTTTTTTTTTTTTTTTTTTTTTTACCAGCTTCTGTCATGCTGGATGATAGAAAAAATAAGTGCTGGATAAAGTTCTGAAAAGCAGTGGAAATTTCTCCAGGCAAAAATCAGTTGCCTGAATGTGGATGCCGAATGCCCTTAATCCATTTTCCAGCAGTTGCATAGGGGTGNTGTTAAAGACTAAACGCCCCCCTCTCCAACCCAGTGAACAAAACCTGAATGATTCTGTATACGTTACATACTTTTTTTCTTCTTTTCATCTTTTAATCCGGGACATGTCTATTTTAGACCTCAGAAATAGTGTGTGGGTTAATTTTTTATCTACTTAAGCACTGTGAGCTGAAAGTCATTATTGTAGTGATTTATGGCAGCTACTCTATTGCCAACCTTAACACAGTATTTTTCTTATTACTTAATTGTTCTATTAGGGCTTCAGCTATTAGTTTCTTAGTTCTGAAAATAGGAAACAGGAGTTTTCTATTACAGATGCTTGGCTAATTACTTTGGAGGCTGTCTAATGGGGACTATTAAAAATGCAAATAAGGAGTGATCAAATAGTGCAAAGTTTTGTCCTGACAGAGTATACTAATAAGTTGCTGCCAAAATAAGAACATAAAATGATGGAAGAGAATCAAGCTTGAAATGGCACCCTTAACAGTAAATGGGATAGCACAAAGATAACATGGATGAAAGCCAAATACCTCCTGACATTTAAATTTGGATATAGCAATAAGAATATACCTTGGGGGAAAAGGGGGGTGATGAATCCTGTGCTTTAGAGTATCTTTTAATTTGGAGTAAAGTAATCCTTAACTTTTGAGTTTAGAATCATTTTAATTAGAATAAAAGATAAACAGTAAGTAGATGTTTCTCTATCTATGATCTGATCTGATTCATAAAACTTCAACAGGACATGAAAACTTCGCATTTTTTATTGTTGCCCCATAGAAACATGTACTTGCAGGTAAGCAGAGAACAAACAAAGTGTTGTGAGGGAGCAATAATCAAGCATTCACAATTTAACCTATTCTTTTGTAAGATGAAAACCATTGTGAGAAGTCTGTATAAGATATCTCACATATTTTTTAGGATGCTATTTGAATTTAAAACAGTTTGAAAAAGCTGGTCTAAAGGATTAACAAAAGGAACTACAACTTTCATGATGGAATGAATATACATTTCTTCAAATCTCAAGAAACCAGTACGAAGGAGCAGAAGCTAACTGGATGGGGGTAAAATGTTATCTGCAATTCAAAACAACAAATTTTAATATAGTTTTATTCATCTTAGACACGGTAATAGACTGGTGGACCTTTGTGAACTGCAATGTGCTAATCAACTTAAACAAAGGATTTGCTACTCCTTACACATAATGAACTGTCGAGAGAAGAAATGGGTCATGTCATATGTCCTGCAAGGAAATTACATGGCTATATGTTTCATGGTTCTCTTTCTTTACAGTGAAAATATTTTTAAGTCAGAAGCAAATCACTGCAGAAAGAGTCTAGAAATGGAAAATGCTCAACTGCTCTAGACTGATCTGAAAGAAAAGCTCAAGGGAACAGGTAGAGCTGCTAATGGATAGATAGAATGGACCTTTGCAATAATTTGGGACTTGTTTTTTTGCTTTGGCGAGCTTTATCTCACCTTTGGTGACAACTTTCTTGTCATCTTCTTGCTCTCATACCATTACTGAGATGTCTTTTTATTGACTTCCATGTTATTTTTAGGAAATAAATTTTGACATATTTCCCTTCTCTTCCTTCCTGCTCTGCTTCAGATAAATCCCAGTCTAATGTTTTCCTCCGCAGTGGTCCTTTATTTGTTCCCTATTATTGCTCCCACTGATAGGGCAGTGTTATTGATTTTCTCTTCCCATTGCTACAGCGGGATTGTCATTTACATGGCTGTCATAAGCTGAAACCTCAGGGCCAAATTCCTGCCCATTAGCAAGCTGCCTTGCCCTATTTAAAAGACGCATTTGGTGTCCTGTCTGTCTTCCAAATAGGCCTCTTGCTGGCTATAGCTCCTGTTGGAAGTGCCTCTCTCTCCCTGTGCTGATTAGAGTCTAGACTGAACATTTGCTAAGGAGGTCCAAGACAAACTTCTTTATGCACAGAGTAAGTCATGCATAAGATTGGATCCCAAAGGCAGCAGTACAATCAGCAATAGTTTATATACGAGCTGAACAAACACTCAGAGGGGAAAAGTATTTACGGGGGTATAAACATGAGTAGATAACTAGGCTCATGACCTCCTTTCATTGTAAAATGTTACTCCTCAGCTGTGGTCATGAGCTAAGTGACTTTGCCTTCAAGACTTTTCCTTGAGCATTAGTCCCTCTGGATTATTTTGGTAATTTCTACTGAAACAAAAATGAACAGGATCTGGTGGATTTGAGAAGAAGGGCCTGTAATGAGCAAGCTGTTCCCACTGAAGATTTCAAATGCCTTTCTGGTTCAAAAAAAGGCATATGGTGGCTTTAAGAGGGGACATGACCTGCATTTGCTTAACCATGTTCAGCAGACTATCATCTTTTCCTCAATTTTACTTGTTAAAACTCTAATACTCAGTTCTTTATATATATACATATATATAAGGAAATGTGCTAAAAATTTTGATGCTAAAGTAACTAACACACCTACATGAGAAAAGAAACAGTTCAGAATAATCAGAAGAGAAACTTAAAACCTGAGTGCCCACACATCCTCTCT
>VWYP01008186.1:0-63674 GCA_013400435.1 Pycnonotus jocosus
AGATCATCTAGTCCAACCCCCTGATGTGGTCAAGAGAAACCTTCTCCTAGACCAGTTTGCTGAAAGAACTATCCATCCTGTCATTGGACAGTTCATCCCCTTATTTCTAAACCAGATTTGATTTTGGAAGGGAAGTAGCCATAGCTGTGCAGGGATATGACTAAGCCAATAATTAAACCCTGCTGGGCCCAGACTGAGGTGGTCCTGCAGAAGCTCAGCCCATATGTGCCTGTACTTTGAGCAGAATCTTCTGCAAATGTAATTTTCTACCTATGACAAGTAACATGTCAGAAGACTCTGTGGATATTTCATCTTTAAGAAACTTCTGTGCAGAGATTGCTGGTTTTTATGAACTGTCAACTTGAAAGATCATAAATTGTTAGTGGATGTAGATGATATGCAAAAACATGGACACGTTGCCACTTTGGCATCAATTATCTAGGCTGACTTGTTTACTGGGATTCAAGATTCCAGGAGACAAATACTGATTAAGAACCACTGGTCCCCAGTGAAGCAATAAACTTGTAAGCCAGTCCTCTTTAGAGACATGGACTTCCCACATCACGAATTTAAAAGCACTGACTCAGTCTTTTACAGCAACTGCAAGGGTATAATGATTACACTGTTTGCATATACAGCAGAAATTGCAATTTCTTTGTTCCTGTTTGAATGTCCATAGCACCTTTACAGTGGAGAGGGATGGACTGTTCTCTGTAGGATGCAGTACAGCAGAGACTGCAAGTGCAAACTGACTTGCTTTGCAGAATGCAGAAACTGAAAAATATGGTTGTCTATAAGATGTGTAAAAGTGCTTTGCTGAGTGATGATAACTTCCATCAAAAAGAGTTTTTTACTTCTTCAGCAATAGTCAATATGCGACTGAAATTTTACTTTGTGGTTTTATAAACACTTATCATGTCAACAGTTAAGCAAATACTAGTCCCTGTCTCTCTGTAATTTATGTCTTCATTTTTATCTTAGTACTAGTTCAGTTTCATTTAGCTAAGATAAACAGGTTAGAGAAGGGACTCTGTAGCTTTATGCTCACTTTGGTGAACAAAATAATACTTAATTCCACATTTTAGCACTGATTAAGCAGGCTTCTTCTGTACAAGAGTTTGAACAAGAAAATGTACTGTGCATTCTCTTGTGTGAAGAGCTGTGGTGTGTATGGTTAATTTTGTTTTGGAAAAACAAAATTAATTTGAAAACGTTAATCTATTCCACAAATTTATACACCTAAATGTTTAAATTACATTTTCTTCCTGCGTTCTTTGCTTTTAGCAGTTCTTTTTCCAGTAAATATTGGTATGCTATTATTGTTTTAGGATAGTTTGACTGGCCAAGTTTTAAAGTAACCACTCTTTCTTTTGTTCTTTCCTTTCTACACTCTTAGTGTCTATCAAATCGTTGTTGAGGAAGAGCGCCCACGGAGGACCAAAAAGACAACTGAAATCCTGAAGTGCTACCCTGTGCCCATTCACTTCCAGAATGCCTCACTCCTGAATTCCCAGTACTACTTTGCTGCAGAGATTCCAGCCAATGGTTTACTAGCTGCTCAGCCTTTTACTATTGGTGATAACAAAACCTACAGTGGTTTCTGGAATACTCCTCTTCTTCCTCATAAGAGCTACAGCATCTATTTTCAAGCTGCCAGCAGAGCCAATGGGGTAGGTCTTGCAACAGGCATGATTTTATGCAGTGTTTGTGTGTAAATAAATGATTGGCATCAACTAGCAGGATGCCCAATTTAGTTGCTAATGAGAAAATGAAGTAACCGTGAAATCTAACACACTTGAGTTTAAAAAATAGCAGTTTTCCTAACACAATATTGCTTAATGATTAAAGGTTACAGGAAAGAGGAGGGGAAAACCACACGTTTTGTCAGTAGTGAGCAGGCAAAGTAGTATGTTGTGATTCTGTCTTATTTGCTAAAAGCTGTCCAGTGAGTGTGTTTGACTGGCTTTTTTTTCTTCCTGTTTGGTTTTTTTTTCCTTGCTTTGAACAAGAAAATGTTGTGATTTCTTTCGTTATGTTTAAGCCAAACATGATTGTGGATTTTAGCACATCTGTCTTGGCGTGTCCAGTCCTGTTACCTTAGTTTGTAACATCTTGATCTCCCTTTCTCATTTGGTTGCCCTAATTGAATTACAAATTACTTTTTTGTGTCTCCTTCTGCAAATAAAATAAAAGAGAAAAGGGAAAAGAATGAAAGGAACTGAAATGAAAAGTATGTAAAAAGATCCTCACAGATCATGTTTCATCAGACTAATTCTTCCTGGAATTGTTTTCCATTTCCTGGACAGACCTACCCAGAGCCCTTCAATTCTTGATAAGCTTTGTCTGTGCTGACAGCCTGGAAATGTTTTCTGCCAGAAACCATAATGGTCCCTCGTTCACAGTGCACCAACAGTGCAGAAATGTGAAACGCCATTGATTATTTTTTCTTTCTAAAATTGTCTAACATGATGCCTCAAACTATACTTTCTTTAAGAAAAAGAAAAATCTCCCAAGGTCATTATGTTGCCAGAGGTAAAAGTCTTGCCTGTGCTCCTGCAAATATCTTTCACATTTTCTACTTTTAGAGGAAACTTAAGTGAAATGTTTGTATGCCATATCCAAGCAGTACTTGTCCATATTACGTATGCACTTTGGAGTTAGCTAATAAGCAGTTAAATATGGAATGAGGCCCATTCTGCTCAGACATTTTATCAGTACTTTTAAGAATAGAATAATAGATGACTTTCTCTGTTTAGAAACACAAGATGTGACCTTTTTCCTCTTTATTTGACACAGGAAACTAAAATCGATTGCGTCAGGGTAGCCACAAAAGGTATGTTTGTATTATGTCATGTATTCTGTACTTCAGCTTGTTGACCTTCCCCTCACATGGTGTTTGGAAACTTCCAGAAGTGTGTATATTGCTAAAACAGATCACTAAATTTATTATAAAATTTTCATAGAATCATTTGCATCCTTAGCTGAGATTTAGGAAATTTGTTTGTTTGTTTGTTTTTAATCATTAAAGTATTAATTACTTTTGGTTGTCTGCTCGAACATAGGGCTTTTAAAATATACTCTGTGGGTTTTTATATGATCTCAAAATAGATATTTTCCATTTACATACATATATGTATGTATATATAGTAGAGTTGTAAAATTGCCAGTTGCAGAGTACATACCTAGCTGCTTATACATCTGTAGTGAAAAATTGCCCCTTACTTGTAAGCAATTACCTTAACTTAATTGCTGTATAAAAGAGAAGTAGAGAAATCATGTTCTTCATTTTAATGAGACAGATCAGCCATATTTACTCAACTGTCAGCACATGATACTACCATTTGTGAGACAAATATGTATAATTGAGAGAGTACTGGCTATAGGTTTTGTATCCAAACAGGGAGAGATAAACACACTGCTGATCTATTTATCTTTGGGGGCTAGATCTATCTGTGATTACCTTTGTAGTCTCACCTTTTTGTACCTTTAGCTGGTGGCAAATTAAAAGCCTGAAGAAGAAGTGGTGGAATAGTACAATTTACTTAGAGATTGTAGTAGAGGAACAGGAGAGAACATGCTGCTGTGAGTAGGAACAGAAAATACCACCTGGCAGTTTAAGCACCTGGCAAGAGCATGAAACCAAAATTGCTTCATTCCTGTACCACTGCACCTTGCAGGAGATCATGCTTGTCTCAGTGACTATCCCTAATGGAACTGATTCCACCATGATTTCCTTTACGTGTAGACTACACAATTCCATCACCATCTCTAAATCTCATCTGGGGTGGATGAGAATGTCTTTACTTAGAAGTAACAGAAATGTTAGCATAAAGTTCCCCCTGTTGAAAGTTTTGATACTCCCTAATATGACAAATACACTTTTCTGCCTCTTTGAAGTGACTCCTGGCTTTTTTTCTTTTCCAAATCAAAGGAAGTAGTTTTAATTTTAATTTACTAACTGACTGCTTACTAAACCATAGAAACCTTTCAAATATCTGAACTCAACCCAAATATAATACAGATGAGAGTATTATTCCAGATGCAAGTGAAATCCTGTATTGTTTTCAAGTAGCTTCAGAGATATCAGGAGTGAACTACATTACATCAGAAATCAGATGATCAGAGGAATGGATTTCAAATTTTTTGAAGATTTGTATTCCTAATCACTAATGGATGTTCAACTATTTAAATTACTTGACTGACTGAAATTTTTACTCCCTCATTTGTGAAGCAAGGGTGACTTTGTGGATTGGAATAGCTCCCATAGCAACAAGCTACTTTGAGCTAACCCATTTGGCAATGGAGATGTGAGAAATGCAGCTTTTATTTTAAACAAATCTCCCTACATTCCTGTTTTGAAAGCATGCTTCAGATTTTTTCATAAAAAAATAGTGTTAGAGATTGTTGTGAGGATTGTATTTTTTTTTTTTTTTTTGAAACCAGAGGTTTCCTTGATTTATAGTATTTATAGTCCCTGGTGCAAAATTTTCTTGGGGGGCTACAGTAGATCACTAATTTCCATAATTTTAAACTGAATGCTTGTATTATGTTTTTAATCTGTATTAATTTAAGAAAATTAAATGGAGACCATGACATATTTTAATGTGCTATTAAAAGTAGCTGTCTGCACAGATGTTTTCACTTTGGATCTAACAGAGATATTTAAGGGAAAAGCAGAATTCTGTACCTTCTCTGGACGTCCCACATTTGGGTTAGAAAAAAGCAGCAAAAATGCTCTATGTCTGTAGGTCAGAAATCACTATACCTGCATAAAAGACATGAAATTATCCTCTCCCATTCTCCTCTTCTGTTCAACCCCCACAAACAGCTCGGGCAACAGCTGCTCTGACCACTCTGTCAGATTTCTCAGATTTGCACCATTTTCCACTGAGCTTTGAGACTACAAAAGGGACCTTTAAGTACTACTAGACAGTAATCTACTTAAGCTCTATGTGCTTGTGATGTCCATCTATTTATGTGCTGTAGTGCTCGTGACAAATAAGATTGGGAATGCCCTCCAGTACTACATCCAGTTCTCACAAACTAGTAACATTCCTGAAATATTCGTAATCTGAGCTTCTCTTATCTTCAGAAGTTCAAGTTTGGTGTTTTTTAAAGCTAGAGGAAGTGCTTTAGGCCATTCCTGTATAAAACTAGTGCAATCTTCTTTTGTAGTAAGGTCTGATCCTGAAAATACCTGCAGCCTTGTGTTGGCCATTGGAATCAGTAGACACACTGGAGATTTTACTATGTATGTGAGAAACCATTTGCTTGCTTTCACAGAATCACAGAATATTCTGAATTGCAAGGGTTCATCAAATCCAGCTCTTAAGTGACTGGCCCATATGGAGATTGAACCCAGAACCCTGGTGTTCTTAGCATCCTGGTCTGAGCAGCTAGACCCTAGTCAAGTCAATTATGTACCTAATTTTGCACATAGAGAATAATCTCATTGACTACTTCACAACTATTCCATTTTAAAGTAGACATGTAAGTATTTTACTGAATAAAGGCCTGTGCCATTCCTAGGATCAAGAACCCATCCTAGGATCAAGGTCACTCAAGGCAGCTTTCAAACTGCTCCACTGAGCCAGCTGAGATTGGCCAAGCCACTTCATTGTGGTTAGCCTGTTTGAAGTCTGCCCTGAGGACCAGTATGGGGATTCAGAACATGCCACGAGCAGAGCTATGTCACTTGCTAGTTATATTCCCTTTAATTATCTCACCTCCAGATAATAAAGCTGTTGGTGCCCTTAAGAGCTTAAGATCATTGAGGGTTGGTTTTATCACTGTCGTGCAGTGTTCATTCCATGGCCCATATACACTTTTTAAATTTTTGTTAAAAATACATAAAGGTAATATAAATATGATGTTCATGTCCCAGATCCAGCAGAACTGTACCTTGAGCACACCTTTCCCTGCTGTTGAAGTCAGCAAGAATAATGCATGTGCTTTACTGTCAAGCATGTGCTCAACTGGCAGACGCTAAACCTTGTTGCTGTATCAGAGACCAAGTGGGCCAGATAGCTTATTATCATATTGACAGGTTTCCTGTTAGATGAGTACAGCCTATCTCCAGAAAAGTGCAGCCTACTTCTACTGGGTCAAATGCATGTCTGGGGTCAGTAGCTACATAATACTTTCTCATTCCATCAAGTATATTTTAAACAATCTCAATTTGTACCTTTTTAAAAAAGGATCTTGTTTTATGACCATTACATTTTTACAAATGAAACCTCTGTCAAATGTGTTCTTTTAGAGATCATATAAAAATCCTGATTGCAGTGATTACAAGTATAAATTAGGACAAGAATGTTTGATTTTGTAGAGCTGAAATTTCTCCTTCTGCTTCTGAAGCCTTTGCCACTGACTTTGTTAGTAGAAGGATCATACAGCACATTATTATGATGTAGGGTCTCCTGATCTCAGTTTTATGTAGAGAAAGGCTTCTGGGACCTCTGTGACTATTTGGTGTATATACAAATGGGGAGACTGCAGGGTTTCCACTCGCATTATTTTTGACAAGATAATTAAACAAACAAACAAACAAAAATCAGGAATAGCTTTTTGTACCAGTGGTAATAAGGGTTGTCATATATTACTTGAAATACGACTTTCATATTCCTACTCTTTCTTCAAGCTAAATGACTGTAAAATCTCAACAGACCAGGTTGAAAACATTCCAAAACTCCTCCAAGTTTATTACTATCAACTTTGTGGTGGTTTGTGATTTGTATTAAGACTATATTTCCTGATATGACTTACAACACTGTCTGGATAGAAACATCTTGATTATCTCCTAGGAATGCAGTTCTCAAGAGGGAGGCATCATTGTTCTAATTTTGCAATATTGGAAGGCTTTCATTAATTATGAGAGAGAAAAGGATATTATAATATTTTAAATCCAATAGCAACAGTACTCTAGAAGCTACTATCAACACTGCATTTCAATGTTGCAGAGGGATATTTCAAAATATTATGCAGCAGCAGTTTTGAGTTTAATTGTCTGCAGATGGTAGATGATCTATTTTCCTCTCTCGCTGCCACATTTCTAATAGCACCCAGGCTGTTCTATGTAAATGAGTGATCTTTCATATAATTTTGTCCTTAATTTTCCAATATTTTTTCTTTGCATCATTCTCCAGCTGCATCATGTTGGATCTGACCTTTTAATTTTTTTTATATTCCGTAATATATATGTATCACAGCGTGCTTAACCATTTAGAGGCAATCATAGAACTGCTGGAAAACAAAGAAATAACAGATTCTATTAATGTGAGCCATGGTAATACTTGTCTGTAGCAGACAGTGGTTGTTATAACTCTGTCAGAAAAGTCTGGATATTTCAGGGCACAAACAGTTCAGGGTTTTCAGCTTTTTCTTGTGAACTTGAAACTCAGACCTCAGACAGTTACACACATACCTAATTAAAAGTGTGCCACCTCTCAGTGGTCATTCTCTGTATGCTGAGCACTAAGTATATGTGTGGTATGCACATTTTAGAACAGGGACCCAAGTGGATGCAAGAAAAATTAATCTTAACTAGCTCAAAAATCCTTTGCAAAGAAGTTGTCTTTTAAAAATTGTAGGCAAAAATGTAGTATTATGAAATAGGAAAATAAAAATTAAACTAGCTCAAATTACTTGGAGAAGTTCATATGAGAGTAATGTGACTAATCAGCTTGTTTTCACTTGGAAAGCTTAGTGCTTTGACTAGGAGAGCCGAAGAGTCCCCGGTTTCCTCAAATGCAGTAAATAATGTGCTTTGACTCCTTTTCCTGAATGAAAATCACATGCAACAGCTTATTAATTTGCAGAATAACCGCACTAACAACTGAAGATTAAAAGGAACTTGTGGGTGTGTTTTGGATTTTACTTGTGAAGTTCAGACAATAAACGACTGATCAAGATTCTTCTTGCTGGCGTAGCTTCAGTCTGGCTTTTTTTTCCCTCATGCATGCTGACCTGGAACTCTTCCTTTGCCTTAGCTGCGATAATCGTGACTCAGCTTACAACACCATACATTCGCATCGCCCCTGCTGCAGGCGACGACCAGCTAACAGGTCAGATGTTAAGTACAGACCAGTCATCATGCCCATTCTGTCCTTTCTTCTTTGGCTCCTTTTCCCTGACAGCGTCTTCCTACTCTGCTCATGAACAGTTTCCTGTGTTAGCAGTTTCTTTCTGTTCATAATCCTCAGGTCCATTAAATTCAGTGGTGTGCTTGGCACCAAAACTTACACATACGTCCCTGTACGTACGACTCCGCTGCATGTGCTCATTGTGTGTGTGATCTGTGTTCCTTCAAGCCTGATGTTGTAAAGAGATCTCATCCTGCTCCATCCATAAATTAAATGAAAGTTTGAATATAGATATATATCTGTGTACCTGTTTATTTTTTTTCTCTGTTATTAGCTCAAGACACTAGAATTTCTAAATAATTTACTCCCAAGAACTGCATGTGCAAGTTAGGATGGAGATCTAATATTAGTGGATTCAGGTTTCTTTCTGTGTAATGGTAGGAAGATCATGTTTTCTGGCAAAATTTCAATATGAAAGAAATTTTTAAAAAGAAATAAAATAAATGCCTTTTTATTATGTCATACATGAGTTCTAGGATTAAAATAAAACAACATAGCATGTGACATGGGAATGAGCAAGACTTAAGGATTTAAAATCTAATTGTCAAAGTCAACTCAGTACTCAGGTGGAAACATTATTAGGCTGCATGTGGCATGAGGGATGGCTCACAATATGCCAAAAAACCTTTATGAACCTAGGGAAATGATTGATTTTGTCAGAAAAGAAACCCATGCCTAAAAGCTTCCAGGGGTTTGCAAACATTTTTATTTTCAAACAGAACAAAAGAGCACTATAAGCTCGAGAAACTGAAGTGATGAAATATCTAACAGGAGAAGTAAACCTATTCCATCAGCTTTTAGTGTGTGATTAATGCCTTTTTGAAGAATACTGGCATAGTTCCTTGGGAAAGCACGTTGTAACCACATTTATACCAGAGTCTAAGAGACAAGTTCAGATGTCTGGTATCTGGATACCGTTACAGTCAATAAGAGGCAGTTAAATGATTCAGCTTACGATAAGAGAATTAGTGACATGTCTGCTGTAGCTTTTAATTTTGAGTATGTGTTATAATAATGAAGCTGAGTGATCCACAATGGCCAAGTTACCTTGTCAATCAAGACAAAATTGCTGCATGTGTACTTCTGTTTTGTAATAACATATGAACTAACCAGTATAACATACTTATATGATGCCAATAAGTAGCTTGTTCTTGTTACTGCTGCTTGGCAGAAGCTGTGTCTGCATACATTTTTATACCTCAGTTATTTTTTTACATGACAATTCAAGTAAAGCATTGAAGAGACAGGATGTCTTCCATATCCTTGAACTCAACAAGTTTTGATTTCTTCATCACAGGATTCAAATAAGCTTCTATATTTTTTCATGTAGGGATTGAAATGTTTCTCTTCTCATGTTTTGGTTTTTCTAATTGTTTCAATGCAAAACTGGGTAGCTATAGGTAACACTGGAGACATGCGTGTTCCACAGTACTTAACAGAGAGAGAAATGAGATATGGCTAGCATAGGATAGCTGGCAAAGTATTTATTTAATTGCTTTGTCACTGGTGGCATTGACAGTCTGTGGTTGTCTGTCAGATCTGTGAATTTTGTTTCCTTTTTCTTGAAAAGAAAATAAAAAGGTTTTACCAGAATCTAATTTTGTAGTGAAAAGGGAAGTATTAGATTATACCTGCCAACAGCATTTATAGCTATCTGTGAAAAGTATTAGGAAGCCTTTGAAAGACCCTCATCATCTTCCCAATCCCTTCTCATGTCTGAAAGACTCTATGCTCAAAAGGAAAGAAATATCTTCCTCGTTTGCCACAACTGCAGTAATTAGCAAAGAAACCCCACCCAGCCCACATGGCATGTCCCATGACAGCAACAGGAATTCCTGTTTTTCTAGGGAGACATCCTGTCTAGGGGTCCTTAGAACAGGCTTTTCAACTTCAGGGCACTACAGCAGTATTGGGATCTGCAGGATCCACAAGAAGCACAAAGGTTTTCTTAAAGGAGGTTTAAAGAAACTGGACCACACATGAGGAAGCTGGGAGTGATACACATTGTCCCCACATTTTTCTCCTATTAATTTCAAGACCATGGAAAGGATTTACATGTAAAAGGATTTGTTTATGTGAAAGTATAGCGCTGTTTGTAACTGTAGTTACCACAAGCCCTACAGCTGTAACTGTTAAATGTCACTTAGCATTTTCTGTTCAGTGTGTTTTCCTCACTTCTTTGCTCAGAACCAAAGTAATTACATTTGAGATCAAGAAATTACTTTCATGTTTTAGCATTTGAGGAGATACATAAGCGGCAGTGGGAAGGTCAAGGATGGCATTTTCAGTTTCTTTACATTGGAAGTTGATGCTTCTTGCATAATGAAAATTTAAAATCTTGGCTGCATTCCTGAATATCGTTTCCAAATTTGAAAGGTCTTCCTCTTCACAAATATCATGATAATAGAGCTCAGCTTTCAAGCCAATTCTACTTGCACTCATTTCCTTCATCCTTGTCATCAACTCATCTTGCCTCTTACTGGTGCAGTTTATAAACAATGCATTATTAGTTTCTCTTTGTCCTTCTTTCTCCTTCCTTTTTTCTGTAAAAATAACAGGTCTTCCATTTATAGGATTACCAGCTAGTTGCCCTAAGTATCTTGACGGCCACTCCAGGTTGCCTTTGCAGCCTGTAGCCAAGAGAGCTTTTCCTTGCAGTTGCACTTAAATACCTACAGGGTAGTTGTCCTTGAGTTATAGCATAAAATAACCTAGTATGAAAGCAACTGTGTGATGTTGACACTTAGAAGCCAAAACAGGGAAATTAGTGTTGTTAGTCAACCTTATTATCAGTGATCCAATAACTAAGTAGCTAAGGAATTCAAATTTGGGGGATAGTGTTTTAGCATTCAGTGTTACCTTACAAAAAGTAACTAACTTGAAATCCACTCAATTGACCCCATCCTTCAACAGACAGGGAGAATATCTAACTATCTTAGACACCTGTCTGCCAGGAAAAAAAGGTTATGTGTACATGAAGCATAGTAGTACTCATGATACTGTCTCCAGGTTTTCATGACAAATATGCTTTAACATACAGTTGAAATCATGTAGAATGTTATCAAAAAACTTGCCACATACAGATGTGACTGTATGATCTTAACTTCAAAGTTGAATAATAAATCCATCTTTTTGAGAAAGACTGAAATAATTTGCAGTTTGTCTCAGTGTTTCGTAAGAGACACTTCATCTAATAGGTTTAAATTGGCCATATTTGGTATTCACTTGGCCCTCATATATTTTGTTCTCTCTGCATTCTGATAAAATAGCACGCTTGGAATCATGATTAGGGTGTTCATTCTGTCGGGCATTTTCTTAATTGTTGAAATATGTCTGAGCTACTTGTATTTAAATTAAAGTATTTCCATTTGTGATTTAGTGGAGCAGCCACTACTTTGCTGGATATTATTAAGACTGATTTCCATAGAACACCCTTATTACGACCCATTGTTAATTACACATCCAGCTGCAAGAGAGAGCTCTGTATTGTACATTCTTCATACGTTAAATTCTTGGTACAAATCAACTGCAGCAAGATCTTTTAGAAGTTTTGTAAAGTAACTGATGCTTAACAGTTGGGAAGTTTGGGTTTTTTTAAAGATAAAAGGGTAAAAGCTTTTAAATTATTTTTGTCCTGTACACCTTAAGGTTTAGATGATCACCATATTTTATAAACAAGTTAAATGCAGACATAAAACAATCCCAGTTGGTTTTTTCTCCCTTATGAAGTTAGCACCATAATAAAATATACCCATTTCTTCAGATGTGCATTCAGTACATAGCAAGATTTATTGCTGTGTTCTGGGCCACATTCTGTTGTCAGCCAGACAACAGTAAAAGTGGAAAAATAAACTGAAATCTTTGATTGATTAAATCACAACTTCATGGAATTCTTTTATGTCAAGAGATTTCCTCCAGTTTTGTACTGCATTACTGAAAACACAGTTTGTTTATTAACACAAAAACCCACAGCATAAATTTGAGAAGGGGTGTTTTGCTATTTACCTAGATTGTTTTGCTTTACAGTGCATCTGAGGTATAACAACATGTGCTGGACAGACATACGTTCATTTTTTCTCCATCCTGAACTATGTAACATTGATTTAGATATGTTCTGATGTGCTAAAACTTGAAGTGGGCAATGTAGAACCCACTATTTCCTAGTTGAGACAATTTCCTAGTTGAGTCTGTAATATCAAATCTATGTGCAGACACATCTGTCTGCAGATTCAGTACACTATCTTAGAAGTCTATTCTTGTCTTGATACTTCTGGACAGCATTTACATTTGTTGAAGTTGTGGATAGTTATCCAGGGGAGAATAAGCAACTGTGTGCTGTAAAGTCAAAGCCATACTGCAGTGCTGTTGCAAGGTCAAGTAACAAGGAATGAGAATGGATCTGACTCTCCAAAGGGAAATTCAAAGCCTGTTTTTATGTGATGGCCCCAACGATTGTTGTACCAAATGTTCAAAGATTCTGGTCCTCTTGCTCAGCTGGGAAGAATGCAAAACAGGGAAATGTTCCTACTTTCTGCAGCACTGGCTGGATGCATTTCAATGGGATGGAGTGTCACTTGTGATTTATTGCCCATTTTTGTTCTTTTATGTGTTATATTTGTCATTTTTGCAGTGACAGTTTCATCTATAAAACAGTATAGTTACAAGAAAATGTTAAGAGGATACAGGAGTGCCATGGGAGCTGCTGTTTCCTTTTCTCCCTTTTATTTCCCCTAGTACATTACAGAGTCAAATGTCAGGTTTTCTGTAAGACAGTGCAGCCAAAGTATCTATGCTTTTAAGCGTAAGTACATTTTCCACAGAGCAAATGAAGAAGAGCTGAAGTTAAACGAAAAGACAAAAAGGCCTAAAAATAATGCTAATAACATTTCACAAGTGGTGAAATAACCCATAATACAAATACAAGCCTTTGCCATCTGTACACAACCAACCTGATCAGAAGTCAGTTACCAGTGTGATTATATTAGTTATATTAAGTACTCCACCTGATCTTTTAAAATAGTAGTTCTTTTAACATTCTCTGGAAATGGGACCCTTCCAACTCCCCTGTGTAAGCAGGAAAATGGGGAGGATAGTGCATTGGTGCTTCTGGTTGGCCAAGGGGTTTGGGTTCTTCAGCTGTCCTGGCGCTGCATCGCCAGGACCAGTGTGTTACAGACCTGGGACAAGAGCAGCTGGACAAGATCCCACGAACTAGAAGAAAATATCAACCTTTCCCTACNTGGGGAGGATAGTGCAGAGGGTCATATCAGCGGTTTTGCTCTGGCCATTGGTGCTTCTGGTTGGCCAAGGGGTTTGGGTTCTTCAGCTGTCCTGGCGCTGCATCGCCAGGGCCAGTGTGTTACAGACCTGGGACAAGAGCAGCTGGACAAGATCCCACGAACTAGAAGAAAATATCAACCTTTCCCTACCCTTTAGGAAGGAAAAGTGGCCTAATTAGGTATGTTTTCCACTGTAAAAAGAGTCTGTCTTTTATTCGGAGTTGAAAAGGTGGTTGCCACAGAAGTAATAGTCAGTCGTTGCAGCAGCTGTGTTACATTCCTAAAGTACAAGACAGTCTGGAAGTTTGAGCATTCCTGTACATACCTGAGGGAAAAATATGATTCCAAGTACCTAATATCTCTTTCATAGAGAGAGTCATCCAAATTTAATGTTAGCCACTAAATATGGCTCTGTTTGGTTCATCCTAGCTTGAAAAATAATCTATTCTCTTAGTAATGTGTAATCTTCATGTCAGGATACCTGTGAGGCTGTTTGAGGTTGTGCTGGGAGGAGAGAGAGCTTTTCTTAATCACATTACAGAGAACGGAAGCATAAAACCCAGTCGTGAAAGTAATGACATGAATGAAATGACCAGAATAAATTCTTAATAAAAAGAAGGAATCTCTGCCATCTGTTTAGTACTGGTACTGGTCAGTATCAACCTACTTCAAAATGTTTCAACATCAGCAATGTTCAGAGAAGCAAAAAAGCTAAAACAATGCAAAAATACCAGTAGGTAATTTTCAGAGCATAGCTGTCATAGTGTGTTATTTCATTTCTGTATTAAAAAATATGCCTCTGATTCTTACATTTGGAAGAGAACTTGTTTTGTATGTACCACAATGAAAAATTAAGGAGAGACAAGGGAAAACAAAGAAACTCTGAGACATAAGAAATAAATTTAAAAAAAAAAAAAAAAAGTGGGTTTCAGTGTTTCCCATCTGTAGTTTTTGACTGTATTTATAAATTGCTAAGCAATTTGAATTTTTAGTTGAAATAAAATGTGGAACTAGTTGTGGATAAAATAATCTGTATTTCTTGAAATCTACAAATCTGGTGTTTGTACCACTGACAAATGTTTAAGGCAATATTATGTGGATTGCCTCTGTTTTAATGTATGGGTGAACATTCAGATGTGTTACAATTAAACAGAGTAGTGCAGCAAAGAGGAGAGTAATACTGTCAATGTTAAGCAAAAGTTACAGAACATACCATCTTGGGCAAAATAATGTTTCAGCAATTCACTCAGTTTAGTTTCCTTGAAATAACTTAAATCTTAATAAGTATCTAAGCTACATTTATCTGCTTGGGTAACAGTTCAGCACTGTGCAAGCCATATATGTAGTTACTGATGAGTTTTTAAGACCTTCTTCAGACAATATATTGAAAATGTTCTTCTCTGCAGTAATGGGACATCAAGAATCAAAGATTTTAGAGCTCTGAGAAAGGCACTCAGGTGTTTTCAAGTCTTCACTTATCAAAAATTTTGAATTTTCATTTCTGTCCCTTCATCTGTTTTTCTGTCAGTGCTCAGCACTAAGAAATTTTTCTGTACATAGAAAATTCCCGTGCAAATGAAAGTTGAGTCACAGTTTTCCATAAAAGCGGACAGAAGCTGGTGTCTTGCATGGTTTTAAGCTGTCAAAAGGGGAAATAAGTACTATCAGGTTCTGTTGAAACTTTTGAGTTCACATCAGAAGCACAGAGGGAAAATAGTAAATTCTAATTGGTCAGAGGCAAAGAAAGTACTCTATAAACCTTTTTGAAGCAAAATAGTTGCACTTTTCAGTATGCTGTCATTGAATTGGACTGCTTCTGGTTATGAGTAAATGTGTCAATAATTAATAGTGAAAAGAGCTGATGATAAAAATGACTGTTCAAGGCATTCTTAATCAAAATAGGACAAGTAGAGATCTTCCTTTAACCCATAAAATCTCCAGGAAATAAATGAAGAACAAAATGTAAATCAGTGATAACTATTCAGACCTAGTCTGTTCTTGTTCCTGTACTAGAATATTGGTGCGTTCGACATTATTTCGTTCTGAATAGGTTTTTTATTGGCAATACTGTAAACATTTCTGAAATATGAACAAAAGAACTGCTACACTGTATTGGCAGAAAGACAGATTTAGAATTCTGTGGAGTTTTATTTCCTTTGTTGTGCTGATTCTCCTTTCCAGTTCTTCTAGCTGACCTTCCTGCCCCGAAACAGTGTTGACTCTGAAATGCTTTAAAAGAAAAAAAAAGTTTTGATTATTTTTTCCCACTTTTTATAAATTTATCACAAACATATTTTTCTATTTCTTCATGCATCATTACATGTATAATTCCATTTATTTGTTAGTGGAATGAACTACATTATGCTTTCTTCCAAGAAAATGTGCGTGTAATGAATAATGAGAAGTAAATTCCAAGTGTGATTGTTTTTGAAGGACTTCTGAAGAATCTTGCGTAAGGATTGGAGCGTGAAGGGAGGTTGGTAGTGCAAGTCACCAGGAACGTCAGCCTCGTTTGTGAGCCAGTGACAGCACAGGCCAAAACATCCATGGGTGTTCAGACCTCACACACAGGGATACCTATACTGCATTCCCTCTGCCCCCCTCCTCCTAATGGCAAAGTAACCAAGCCTTCACTGACTTTCCATTTGGAACTGTTCATTAGTGTTCCTCTGCTTATGTCCTTGGCTGACAGGGAGATCAGAAGATACCTCACTCTGCTACTTCTTACCCATAGCTCCAGGTTGCTTTGTTCCCATGCTGGATGTGATCCCTTGCATTCGGGGATGGAAAGTAAAACAGCTGTGTTTGTCGAGGCCAAAAGCATCTAGTTCTGTAGCTGAGTTTCACCCTGAGTAGGTCAGCTCCAGAAACGTTACTGTGATCTGATTTCACCTCTTCCCTGCTTGGTAGAAGCCAGTTGAGTACTAGTACTTCATATTTTATTTCCCCTGAAGAGGGCAGAGTCCTCTTCAGTCTCCAAATCCACACCTTTCCTGTTCTAGAAAACAACTGAAATAAATTTTCAGCAATGTCTAATATTTCTTGTCATGTTTTAGTATACTTTCAGGAGTAGATCTAGTGTTGAAAGCATGGGAGTCAGGAAGAGCTCTCCTTCAGCAATAGGTTGAAAGTCAAATACCCTTGGTGGGGCTGATGATAAGTTGTCCACTTCTTCTATAGGGATGGCCTGAAAGTGGCACTGGCTTACTTAGAAAATGTATTGGGTATGGACAGGATCAATCCAGAGTGCTTTCATTTCCTTACAGTTAATTTGAGGGAGTAACTCTTCTACCCTGAGCACTATTGGTTTGAGGTTGTGTAGAGAGAGAGAGAACCATAAAATCATATGTTTTAGGTCTAAAGGTACCCTTGTTGTACATGATGTACGTCTATGACTTCTTGTTCACAGAAGTCAGGGCTATAAGATGCAATTGCACTTACAGTGGTTGCAAGTGGGACCTCTTTCACAGAGCATCAGCTGGGAACAAGCCCTGCATTCAAAGTACTGGGACACCTGCAGTTTCAGCCCTTATTGGTGCTTCTTTTCTCATACCTCTTCATCCTTATTCATTATGAGACCTACATGCATACAGCTAATTTGATGCAAGTATATTTTCATTACTCCTCCGGCAACCTTGATTAGAAATGCATGTCTCATCATATTGGTCATTGTTATGTTTGTGTAATGGGAGAGTAGTTGGTAAAGAAGCCCAGTTTCATTTTTCCACAGAAGTCAAGAGGATTTCAACTTTTATTTCAGAGTCAGGGTCTATTTTCAGATGTGCTGCCGTGGCTTTTACATTTGTTGGCATAGAGGTCTGTGATGGGCACCATTGTGGCTGCTTCTTTGGGCACACATAGTGAATACTTATAAATATGTAACCATCCTTTTTTCTTCATAAAATATACTAAAGTGTATGGGAGTACCCTTCAGGGCCATTTGAAAGTTTAAAGTTCCAAAGACTTTTTTTTTTTTTTTCTTAGTAAATTATTTATTTCCAAGAAGGAGATACCCTGTGTCTGTAAATTTGAGACTTGTTAATAATTTCTGATTATGGTCCAGCTATCGAGTGTGCTTTAAACATCTCTTAATGATCTCAGTGCTATTAAAGTGTGAGGGCTTACGTTTTTCTCCAGAATAAATGAGGGCTTCCAACTCCTTGGGTGCCCACTAGAGAGGCAAGTTTTTATGAATTTTAATTATTTCAATTTCTTTGCTTAAAAGAAAAAGGCAAAGAAGAGCTAGCAGAAATGATAGTGGCTTTGTTTCAATGGAAAAATGAGCTGTTTATAAACCCTTTCTTGGTTTATGTTCTTTTCTTGGTTTTTTTGTGTTTTTTTGTTTTTAAACACAGTCTCCAGAAAAAAAAAAAAAANAAAATAATCTGGACTAAAATCCTGTTAAAAATACATTGTGATGAGACCAATAGATTGTGATGAGACCAAAAGTGAAACTGGGAACTTTATTTGTTTTAGGCATGTTTTGTAAAGAATGTTGTTATTCCTGACAACCAGAAATGTGAATGTTTAACCAAAGAAGTCTTTCTGCTCACATGCACCAACACGAATCATCCACCAGTGAGAGACACAGTTCATGTGATAGTCAGTTAAATGAGTTGTATTCATCAGTGAAATAGTTCTTTGAATGTCTTTTCATGCAGTTCTTTGTCACTTATATTTACATTTTCCTAAAGAATATCACAAACAAAATTAATAATTCATTACTATTGTTACACAGCAGAGCCTTATTTCGATACTCCCTTCTTACCACAGACCTTCTAACAAGTCTGTTTTTTCCTGTATTTAAAAAAAACACCAAATAAAAATATACTAGATCAACATGGTTGTCCTAGGGAAATACAGAAAACATTTTCTGGGAAAAGAGGATCTGTACACAGCAATATTGTGATAGTAATCATAAATTGAAGAGAAAATACTCTCCTGCTGAAACGTAAGTGCTGCTTGCCCTCTTTCCCAGACTTCAAAAAATTAGAACAGTGAGCACATCATAAGAGGGAAAATCAGACTACATTGATTTCAACACTTAAATTACTTCTATGCTTAGCAAAACAGAAGTCTCTGCCATGTAGAAAAAGCAGTTTATACATGAGCATTTCCAAGAGAAACTAGGAACAGAAAGGAAAAATATTGTAAAAAGAGAAGTAAACAGACCTTACTCTTGCGACATTTCCAGAACTAATATATCAAGACATGGGCTAGAGAGAGAAAACTGAAAAAATGCTGATCAAAACCACCTTCTGGCACAAAGCATACCCTGCCCAACAGCACCTCATAACTTCTACCATATGGACAAAAACCTGCAGTTTTGAAGGAGAACTGAGGGGTGCTGATTGGAAAGCTAACAATGAGGATGGCAAGGGAGAATTCTCTCTCCTAGCTGGAGTTCTACCAGGAGTAATAAAACAAAGACTTTGTTAGCAGAATACATGTTGGCTAGCAGATGAGGACTGAATGCCAGTCACTTACAGTATAAACAGAAGAGCCAGGGTGGTAATTCATTTCATCTACAGATCTGTATGTGTTTTGGGTCTTCTCCAAGACAGGCTCAAATCCTGGCATCTGGAATGAACTTGAAACTGAAATGAAAGCGTGTCGGACTGGCTTGTCTCTCACAGCATGCTGCTGCTACAGATTCATAAATGAGGGTACCATTTTTTGCAGCCATGGATTAGATGAAGGGAGAAATGCTGTTTCTGGAGGAAATAGGACATTTTGCACTGCTGCCCTGTTGCAGTGTGTTTTGCAGTTTGTGATAGAGGATTAGGGTTTCTGTTGGTCATTTGACATCTATAAGGACCTGCCTCTGCTAAGCACCTGTTTTCATACCAGGACAGACACATCAATATTCTTTCTTACTTTGTCATACTGCCTTTTATCTCAGCCCTTTTCATTTGGCAGCTCTGCTTTTCCAGCCTTTTTGTTAATGAACCTTTATGTTGCTTCCTTCCTTGAAACACCCCAACCAACATCATCGATTAAAACATTTATAAGTCTCTCAAATCACTCCTGAAGATCTGTTTCTACTGTGGTAGTAACTGGAAATGCTGAGTGATACCAGCTAGTTAAAAGAGCAGGAATGATAGAACTATCTGGGTATTGCAAATGCATCTTCTTGAGGGTTTTTGCCTCCCCCTTCCCCCTGTGGTTGCTACACCTGCCTATTACAGCCTAGCTCAGCCAGGTGGTGTGCTTTTAGTGGCAAAGATTGCTTAGCAGTGTGCCTGCCCTGTTGTTAGCACAGTGGGGCTCCCAGTCTGATTTACAGCTTCTAGCTCCTACTATCATACAAATAATGGAGAGTAATAATGATAGTAGCCTCTGTAATTCATGTTGTCCTTGGAGAGCGTGGGCAGAGTCTTTAAAGCCAAGTTATCTGATCTCTTCAGTCTTTTCACTTTGTGGCAGGGACAATAGTGATGGGTGTTCCAAGGAAGCATCATACCTCTCTGCCTCTCTTCTGCCTTGTACCATTTTGCATGATTTCTGCCACCTAATCATGGTGCAACTGTCACACAGGGGTATAATGTTTCATTTCCCTGACTCACCCTGTGAAATAACTCAAAAGTAAGTGCTGAGATGTGATAGTTGAATCTCACTGCCTGAATAAAAAAGTCACCGGGTAGTTACTAACTCAAAAGTTAGTTTGAAATTTGACTGGAAAATAGGATGAGCTGAACTAACTGTATTACTACTTTAGAGCCTTGTAAGGTTAGCCATTACATCAGTCACTGGAACACCTGTGGATGAAATGTAGTTGGAAAAGTTTGCAAGTGTCTTACCAGGCACGTACCTTTTGAGAGTGTAAAACTGCAGAAAGGAAGTACAAAAGGCAGGAGCTACGGTCAGCATTGAGTGGGAGAAATAAAGTGAAACTGGTCTAATTAATTAATGGAAGGGATTATTTTTTGACTCAAATAGAAGAAGAAACATCTGGATTTTTTTAAATAACACTTTAGACAAAACAACCTATAGCTAGTTTTTACTGCTAATAGCCTTAATCTTACCCCTCTCTTTGTAAGTATTGCCAGCAGCACCTAGACTTTCGAGACAGGATGATTTTATTGATTATTCTATTCTCTAAAATGGTCAGTCATTTGAAAGTACATTTTTTGGGGGAAAGAAATACTGAAAAACAAGTCCAAACTTTGTTGATTTACAAAGAGAGAAGGAGAGAATTTTTTCTGTTTGGTAGAGGTCCATTTTTTTTTTACTGGAAAACATTTTGATTTTTCTTGAAAAACAAGATAGTTCTTGCCTCTAAGTTAAAGAAGTGATTATTTTGCTCACGTAATTAATTCACCTTAGCTTTCATTTTAGTGAAAAGTAGTTCTGCTGCAAAGAGATTATTATTTATGATGTTTTGTGGTTGATTATTACATGATACTTGTTCCTTCTGAGTGAGAAAGGAGAGGGAAATTTTCCACCAAAGGAAGTGGAAGAACTAGAAATTCTTCAAATAGAGAGTTTTTTTACACACTCTTCTAACCCATTGCATGGAAATAGAAATCTAGCTGCACAAAGTCATTTAAGAATTCAAACTCTGTCAGACACTAATACAGCAATTAGAATATAATTCGGTTCTCATTTTGAAGAGGAAGTAAGATGCCATGAACTGGCAGAGTAATGACTAAACTTCAGAGGACATTCCAATATTTTAAAAAAGTTAATGGAATAGATCTGAGAGTAAAAACTAAGTGAAATACTATATTTAGATGTTTCATAGGTACTACTTAAAAATATTTCCACTGGGGCTTGCAAAGTATGGAACAAAATGGGATCCATGAGGAGGAGTCATGAGTCAGGCTGGCTGAGTGCCATTCTTTCTAACTGAAGGAAAACAAACGTATTTCACATTTTAAATGCTACTGTTGGGAAAGCCACAAAGAATGGGAATTCAGTCAGCAAAAGGGAAATTGTAGTTGCTAAGATTTACTATAAAAGTAAATATCTAAGGGTATGGAACCAAGCAATGTTACTGTCTTCCACTCTATTCAGCACAGGAAGCCTGGGGAAATACTTTGCTGGGTTTTGCAGCACCTTAGGGTTTATCTTTAAGTCTATCTCTGTTTTTCACTTCTGGCAGGAAGCACTATAGTTTGTTTTCATCAAGTAAAGACTTTCCAAAGTCAGCACCTTAATCTTTTTTAAACTGGCAGGAAACAACTCCTTGTCCTTTCATTTTCTAAGCAGCTCCCTTGAGCTATCCTGCACTCACTGCTCTTTAGTGACCTGTTGTCTTTCTAGAGGTGCACCACAGTGTATATGTCAGTTTAGCCTTGATTCTTGCAGCTCCACTAGCCCAGACAATCTCAGAAAAACAGAAGTGAGGTTTTTATACAAGGCTTGAAGTCAGTCGTCTGTATGCAAGGGTAGAACCAAAATCTTAAAAGTAAAACAAACAAAAAAATCCAGATAAGTCATTAGGTTCAGTGTTGTGAGGAAAATGCAGTGGGCATAGCTCAGTTGTTGGCATCAACTAAATGACCTGTTTTCATTAAATACAGATATTTTACTGGAGGCATAGAATTAGTCTTGTAGCTGTATATTCTTAAAGGCTCCAGGGTGATAAAGGAAATCTAAAATTACTGTGTCAGACAAAGAGGTTGAAACAACAGTAATAAAATAAAGAAATAAACCACTAAGACTAGATCATCGTGATAAAATAGTGTATCAGTAACACTGTTTCTGTAACGAAAAGTTACATTTCACTCAATATTTTTAGCATCTGTCAGTACAGCAGAGTAAAAGAGAAATCAAAGCACCCCTTTTTTTGGCTTTCAATAGTACTTTTCCACATCTCTCTTGAAAACATACAAACAAAACCGTATGCACAGATGGACATTGCAATTTGTTGGGAGACAAAATGAATTTCAGAAATACTGCCCTGTGTTGCCTCCCTGCCCTTGGGCGCAGCTCACCCTTTTCTCCATGGTGCCAGTGCAATTGCCTGTGTGGACATGGGTTAAAAGTCAGTTAAGAAGTAATTATGAGGTGAGAGGAAAATATTGCTTGATCAACATCTACCTATCAGACAGAAACACAGGAGAAGTAAAGTGACACTGCTTGTCATAGCTAATGCACTTTAATATTTAATATTAAATGCTGCATGGTATGTTTATTAAATGCATGGAACAGTCAGTGTTGGGGCAGCAGCTCTTGATTACAATGCTAGATGGTATGAGTTAGCAGAATTCACATAGTACTATGAAGAATTTCAGTGGGACAAAGGCAAACTGAATGAAGAGGTAGTACCAACTCAAATTTCACTCTTGATAAATGCTAAAATGTAAATTTGAATGGCTTTTAACTTGGAAAGGGTTCAAAGCTGAACACTGCACTAAAGAAAAACGCTGCAGTATGGGAGTTGGAGTGTCCTGATGTTAGGCTCTGTTCCGCTTCCTGTGAAGGCTTTCTTTGGAGATTTTTTCATCAGTGGTAGATTTGCCAGCTTGTTCAATACTCCCAACCCAAAGGATTGGGATGCTCCTATTATCCCAAAAGATAATGCTTTGTGTGATGGAAGGCATTTCATGAAAGTTACGCTCCATGGTATGCAGAAAACATGTGTGCTTTGAATGCAATTTTGATACTCTGTTTAGTGTAAGTATAGCTGGTTCCACTGAACTGAGGACCATGAGCTGCTAAAGAGAGACATGGTGCTGAGATAGAACACATTGGAAAGTACTGTGAATGGTTGCCTTTACCTAATTCCTGTCTTTAGCACTCATATTCCCAAAACTAACACTGGAAGCCTTAACAAAAGTAATGAAACCATAAGGAAGAAACTGTTCTTAGCAAGTCATTACTGATGAGTATTGCAGTTGGCAGTAGCCTGAAGGAGATAATGAAGAATAGGCTTTGGAACCAATCTTAGAAGCTGCATCTGAAAAGATACTACCTGCTATTGACTTAACATTCCTTCTTTCTTGGGTTTTAGATTTAAAAGAGAGCTTTGGAGTCCTTCATATGTCTTATCATTTGCATCATAGTTGATTCACTGCTTCCTGTTGGCCAAGTTCAGTTCAACAGCTGCGTTTTGCATGAACGTGCTCTTGATGTCTTCTAAATGTGTAGTGCAATTTTGAGTGCTGGGAAGAGTACAGCAATATAGAATTTTTAAAACATATTCGTATATGATACAGGAAAATAAAAGTAGAACTGTTCATTTGTACACAGTATGAATCATCCTTTATTCATACAAAGTAAGGATTTTAACAATTCAGGAAAGTGTGTGTGTATTTTTATCAAACTAGAAATTTCTTGTCCCACATTCTTGTGGAACTGGGCACAGGGACAGCAAGCACATCATCTTCTCTGATTTAGCACTTACATAAAGTACTTTGGCCAGAATTTTCCAAAGAACCCAGTTCCTGCAGTTATCTCTAGATATGTTTTGATTAATGGTTATCACCATTTCTGGCAGGTTTTTCTGGAATTCCTCTTGGCAAGGAGTTTTGAAGATGTAGGCCAAAAGTGTAACTATGGGCACTCAGAACAAGTACTCTTCATCTTAGAATATCCTGGTTAAAAATGAAAAGTAACATTGGAAATGTTTTCATTCTGTTTTTTAGAAAATAGCTCTTCATGTAAATTGGCCATTAATTTGCTTCCTTTCCAGAAAGGGAAAGTGAAGAAGCAAGTAAAATATGGTTGGTGCTATAAGAATTCTCTCTGAAACCCAGACAGTGAACATGGTCTTAAAAGATTACACTTCACTTAAGCTTTACTCTTCCTTCTCCCTTCCCAAAAAAAGCTAAAGCAGGAAAGCAATCCATAAATTCCTGTGTCCACTTTATGGCATGGTGCCTCAAATGATGAATGCTGACACATTTTGATTAAAAAAAAAATGGAAGTCCATAAAAAAATAAAATCAGCTTAGTGAATTGAATGTTGCTTCCTTAATGTTTTTCATCCTGAATTCATTTAGTAGGGGAAATGGATATTTCATCAGACATGGATTTGACGTTCCATCACATTATACAGTAAACAGTACAAACGATGTTATTTTTTTTAAATGGAGAAGCTGGAGGAGCTAAGACAGTAGCTGCTGTAAGGCACTGGTTATCTCATTTAAACAGATATTAAATGTAGGTGCCAGTGGTGTGATCATCAGCTGCTTCCCACTTTGTGAATAAATTGCTTAGAAGGAGTCTTTTTTCCTACCAGATGTGACCTAGATTTAGATTTCCAAAGGCAAAAAAAAAAAAGTCTATTGTGTAAAAAAACAATTGTGGATAAAATGCATGGTAAATGAGCTTATCTCACTTTTCCAGGTGTTTCAGCTAATATGTTATGGAATTACAGCTTCATTTATGAAAAATAATTGAGGAAAATGTTCCAGCAAATCAAATTTGGATAAAGGCTTAGTATAGTTATTGTGTTGTTAGCAAGTTTCTAAATGGAAGAAAGAAAAAAGGGAGCCAGCACAGATAATAAAAATACAGAAATTTGTGAATTTGTGAAGGGTCAGGGCTGGCAGTGGTATCCCGCCTATATTGTGGTCCTGCAAAATGTCTTGGAACAATATAAAGAATTACATTCCCAACAATGCATATGAAAGCAGGATTTTTTCTTAAAAGACCAGGCATTGATATCTGTTGGCCCTGGATAAGATTAATGACACTATTAGGTTAAGTGTATAAACATCAAAAGAATAACACCTTTATTCTTTTTCTCATTCCTTTTTTCCTTTTATTGGTTCTATAGGGGCTGCCACTCGAAAACCAGACCCGGAGCCGGAGAAGCAGACAGACCATACTGTTAAAATTGCTGGAGTCATTGCAGGCATCTTGCTGTTCGTCATTATCTTTTTGGGGGTCGTGCTGGTAATGAAGAAAAGGTGAGCAATTAATGGATGTTTTCTATGTCCATATCCATATTGTATCTCTTGCGGCAGTACTCAGTTTGATATTGGTCAAAGTATCCTGGCACCTCGGTACCCACAAAGAATTAGTGTTTGTGTCTTTGTTTTATGTATAACAACTCGAGGTTAATGATTCTAGCACTTCCTACATCAGTACTGCATGATGGGCTCTAATAATAGGAGAGTGTCTTGTCCTGTGTGAGTCTCCACCCTATTCAACAAATCAGCTGGAAGCTAGATGTAGTTTCATTCTTGCATGTAAAAGAAATCCTTAGTCAAACAGGAGCTAGAGCTAAGGTAATTTGTGCTAAGAATGAGGTCTGTGTTGTTCTGCATAAACTTCATTCCCTGAAAACAAAGGAAAATGTTACAGTGGTGCTGAATGTTTCCAAATGCTGGTTCAACACACTAATGCATTGAGATTGTTTTGCTTTGAATGTCATTTGAAAACTGCTACATTATTAGAAGTGGAAGCCTTTTAAAACGA
Organism: Pycnonotus jocosus; assembly: GCA_013400435.1. Lineage (NCBI taxonomy): Eukaryota > Metazoa > Chordata > Aves > Passeriformes > Pycnonotidae > Pycnonotus > Pycnonotus jocosus. The sequence continues at coordinate 25,792 of VWYP01008186.1, forward strand.
TTTGCCTTTCTTAACACTGTAAGAGGTAAAATAGTAAGGGGAAAAATATAGCTAGGGAGGTGGCACAGATAAGGAAAAAACCCCACCCATATGATCTTAGAAGCTTAGTCTAGATTGGGAGAAATTAATTAGCAAATAGAATTAAGGTTTTAGGTTCTACAACGAGCAGTGTGGGATTTGCAGCTGTTAGAGGTGGAGTTGGGAATGTGCAAGCGCTGTGTAAAGGGTCTGAGTGACAAATTCTCCTCCACTTCTGCCACATTTTCCTAACTGTGTCCCATAACCCCTCACCTCCTTGCTATTCCCCTTGAATTATCCCCTTTTTCCCTTGGAGAGTAATCTTGGCCTGATTTGGCTCATCCCAACCCTGTGTGGTTTAATTGTATGTTAACTAGTTTGGCAGGTCTGAGATAGTCCAAACCCCTGAGCTGCCTGAATTTCTTCAAGAATTTGAACAGTGGAGGTGCACAGCAAAGGAGGCAGCTGTCTTGACAGTGCCTCAGGGCAGGCAACAGAAGTAGCTGCTTTTCAGGCTCCTTGAAGACAGAGGCAGGGCCATGAGTTAGGAGGGCTCTGTGGAGAGAAAGGCAAGCTGTGGCCAGGGCTAGGGGCTAGGTCATGACAAGAGATATGTAAAGCACTCAAAAGCTGCCATACAGAAGAGACTGAGACTTAAGCCCCAGGGTAAGTCTGACTGGGGCAATGGAATTGACCCAGTAACCAAGTCTGCTCAATAAAGTACAGTGTAGCAGGGTTGAAATCTGTTCTGACTTTGCAGTACTTTTTTCTTCCCACTTCCGATTTCTTGCATCATTCATACCTTCAATTTTAACAGTTGAACTCCCAAACTTCTCCCTAGGGCCAGACAACAGCACTTGGTATGCAGGGAGGAAGGCTTCTTGGATTTTCTGGCCAATCCTTCTTCACACAATTCCTGACTAGCATTCATCATTCTCTCTGTTAAGTTTTGAGCCTCTCTTTAAGTGTTTCTGCCAAAGGTAGAATGTATTCACCCAAGGGAGGAGACAAGTTATTCTTAATCTTGAAGGGAGCGAAATGATCCAAATAGTTTCAAAGTGAATAAGGTGTCCGGGTCTCTGGCTAAGTGGATGCTATGCCAGCTCCTGCTTAATTCTCTAGAGAAAAACTCTTTGATAATCTAATTATTAGAGGCAGGAGGGCTCAGATCCTAAGTGTTTGCATTAATGCAGAAGGATACTTGATTCCTTCTGTCTACCACAGCAGAGTAATTATTATTCATAGTAATTCTGTTGTTAGAGAGAAAGTGCATTATGTGAGCTTCCTTGGTTTTTGGAATAAATCTGCTTGTGACAGAGATGGAACTATTGAAAATACAAGTCCAGGAGCTCTGTTTCCAAATAGACACAATTTCATTGTGCAGTACGGAAAGAATGATACCAATAACTTAAACATGTCCCAGTATGATGCTGCAGCCTTGAACAAAAGAAACTGAAATGAGTTGAAGCGAATATTAAAAAGTAAGAATGGTTCATTTGTGTAACAGGATGTGACTAGGCTTTAATGAGAGTTTTGGGAGGTGGGTATATTGTGTCTCAAGCCTCTAAAGCATCTGCTGTAGCATAGGAGATCTTGAATACAATTACACTCATGACTTAAGTGGAAGATTATTCAATAGATTGTTATTGGTGCGTTAATTCACTAGGCTGCTGAGGGCCTCTGTGGTTTCACCTTGGTTCAGTTACTGTGTATACATTATGCATTTGAAGAAAACATATAAATCATGCCACAACCTTAGTGTGACCATAGTGGTTTTGCAGTTCTGGGATATTTTAGGTGCTACTTTGGGAAACAATCTTACCAAGCTAGTGTGCCGTTTGACTTCTGCACTTCATCACTTTATTTCATTTAATTTATCAGGAGCTTTACTGGTGTAAAGATCTGAGTGAAAAATAAAAAAGCACCTTGCAATTCAGTGGCACCTTTCCCCTGAGAAGCACTTTGTTCTTTGCACTATTATGTGCAGACTCTCTGGGCTACAGTGGTGGGTTTCACTGTGCTGAGTCTACGTGCTTTGAAGCTTGTCTTGTTTGGAGTTGACTACAGCAAAATCCCATTCACGTTCTGCTATCCCAAGGCATATCCCAAAGCAAATACTATGTGTTATTCATTCTTCACAGAAAAGAGTCTTGTGTACTTGATCTCCAGATCGCACCAGTAGATGAAACTGACTCTGTCTCTGGGACTTCACAGTGCTTAATTAACTTAATATCAAACCATTTATTTCCACTGTCAAGAGATTTGGAAAGCAGTTTCACTTGTGTGATGATAACCATGACTTTGTCCATCACATTCCTTAAATGGCCACCTCATTTCAATCAACAACCATTCTTTGCTTGGTTGGTGCCAGGCACCACAGATTTTCACAGATCAGTTCTCTTGAACTTTTAATTCAGTAGCCAGGTAGAGAAGACCAGCATTCAAGGAGGTTTTCAGTGCAGCACACATGTGCTTTGGATATGCCCAATATCAAAGCAGTATGCAAAAGTTTTGCAAATATTAATGGTCACTAAACAGCATTATTTAATGGTCTTCTGAAGTTGTTATATCATAAACCAGAGAGATTAGGTGGCCTAGCAATTCAGTGCATGGTTTGAAGTCACTAGTGAGGGTAGAAACATCGTGGATGCTGGAGCACTTTTTGTATGGACGCTCAGCTTTTGACTGAAGTAAACCAAATTTGTAAACTTGGCACATGGGGCAGAGGAAGACTGTTAGTGCTTTCCTCTTTATCTCTCTACTTGGTTGTTCATAGTTCTTTATCCATTCTCTTCTATCTTTTCTTTATCTATAAGCATTCCTGCATAAAGGTGTTGTGTAATGTAGTCTAGGAACCTGCAAGCTATTCCTATCACCAGTATAGTCATATCAACGAGATGATTCTTCTCTGTGAAGTTAGAATACTGCCAATAGGCTTTCCTCTCCTCAGATACGCTCTGTATCTCTCACACAAGAATTAACACAAAGTTAGATGGAAACAATACATGTGTGTCCACAATGAAGTGGATTTTGAATCTGATCCTGAATATCAAACCATGGGCAAGGCCCGGTCTTTGATGTACTTGCATAGAATTTTATAAAAACACTAAAAATAAAGAATGCACCAAGTTATTTCATCTTTTGGTCAACTTAAAGTGTAGCAGTGAAAATGAGAGTACTGTTGCTACAACCTTTGGAAAATCAATAGCAATTAAATCAAGACTTGCTAAAATCAGACCTTTACTACTTTATTTTCTCCTTTTCTTTTTTGTTTCTTTATATTCTATTCAAGTTAAATTTTAAAATTTTTCATAAGTTGGTAAGTTGATGGCCCAAAATTTGCTTAAAATCCCTTTATATGTCTTTGGGGCAGCTGTTTCCAATGGGGCTGCCATTTTGTTGCTGCTGTGGGAGTGCAGTAAGGAAGCAGTTATTAAAATTTTATTCCATTGGCTTCTGAATCAGTTGTAGAATGGAGTTTTTCTGATCATAAAAAGGCTATTTTGTTTTGCCTGTTTTTAGTTTCTGTTTTCAGCTCTCTGTGCCTGAGCCTTCCATGAGTTTCTAATGTATGTAATTGTGGCATCTGTTTAAGTCAGAGACCTTAGTTCTTGGCAGTGGATAAGGAAGGGTTTTGCACTCAGTGGAGCTGGGCTGGGAATGCATTGTTCCCATTCCCTGATAGCAAATCAGGCTGTTCAGTTACACATACTCCTTTGCCAACAATTTCAAACACTTAGGATACAAATTGAAGATAAGAAGGCTGAAGGAAAATTCCAGCCTCCTCTCCCTGAACCTTGTTTTTCCATGTAGGCCAACTGCAAGAGAGAAATGATGAAAGAAACACTGAGGTAATGACATGGTTCCAAAAGTTTCCGTTCTGATGGGTCAATCCTTCTGCAGCCAGCCTGCTGTGCTGGTTTTGGTAAACTTTATAGTGGAGACTTATTCTACAAGTGGTATTCATGAAATTAATTTATGTCTTCAGTCCTAAAGGAGTTAAAAGTGTTTAATATTGTCACTCTATGCAGAAACAGTTTCTTGACATAAAATAACCTCACTACTAGGAAGTGACTGAAGAGCCATGCTCATAAGAAAATTTGGCCTAAGTTGGCCAGAACCTTTGCATCTTTTTTTTTTTTTTTTTAACAGAAAAAGACTTTGCATACATAGACAGAAACTTCAATTTGTATTAATTTTGTAGGAGGAAAAATGGAGCTTGTCCATGTTTCTTACAAAAGCTGAATCCATTCAGTTATGAATGGTGCTTTAACATTGGCCTGAAATGCTTCTATAAAACTTGAAAGTATAAACCTTTTTTGTTTCTACAGGATTTTAGTGTATACTTTTACCTGTTTCTTTCAGTGTATGGTATTCTTGAGAGTCAAAACCTTGATGCTCTTTTTCAAGGACTTTTATATGGAAAAATCTCACAACTGTAGCAATATAAAAATAGCTGGAGCTTGAGAGTTCCAATTTTTCTCATGTTACTCAAATTCTTGATGGGACATTTACACACAATAAAGTTCCTGGATTTTCAGCATTTTTTTTCATAAGGAATAATATATCTCTATAACATATTTGGCAGAATTCTGTATATAAGTACCAGCAGTGCTTCACTGATTAATTGTATTTATTGTTGTTTCTCAAATTATTATACATCTTTTAGAAGTATGAGAACATTTGTACTAATTACATTAAATCTCTCTCGTGGCAACATATGGCAAGAAACAGGGTTGGCAGTGTCATGAGATTCTAAATCAAAGTGAGAGAATGCGTAATTCTGAAAGGAAAGGTAGAGGGAAATATAATTATGACTGAACTAGAAAACAACTGCTTGCTTATAGTGCAGGTAAATGCTTTGATAGAACCTAATCCCATGCTCCCTATGAAATGCAAAGAGGCTTACAACTGTTTTGCAGCTTGCCCCTTACTCTATTCTTAGATATCTTTTAAAACTCAGCTTTAGCAGGTATACATTTTCCAGATGTGCCATGTGATTAAATATGCAATGTGTAGCCTCTTGTTTTTGAACAATACTGTTTGCATCAGAAAAATGGGAATAAAACTGGGAAATATTTCTAACGGCATCTTCACACAAAGAAGATGAGAGAGAAAATTTGATGAAAGCCTGGTTTTCAAAGGGATGCCTGAAGCATGTAGCCAGAGGCAAGTTAACATTAGTTATAGTCCTTTGCAAGGCCTGTTTACATGTTTCCTTTGCAGTCAAAGGGCTGTATGCATGTGCTGTAAAAATTACAAATGCCTACATGGTTCCTTTCAGTCTTTTATCTTACCAACATGTGAATGCTAGTTGACATTACACTCAGAGATGTTTCAAGATCTCCAGCCTTTTTTTAATTGCAGTCAATATGTGGAATTCATTTGGGTTGAAACTTGCCCTTTCTGGAGGGTTGCAGTCCTGCTTGTAGTGGGCCCATAACTGAGGGAGGGAGGGAAGGATGTAAAGCAGAGGAGCATAGCTGGAGGGCATCTGTACTTTGTGCTCACACGGAGCATGCTTAGGTGGAGTATCTGGCTGTGCAAGAGGTTATGCGAGGATGACTGAGCCCATATTTGTCAGGGCAGTGATGCTAGGTCTCCCAAGCTGTTCTTTGTGGCTTTCACGTGGGCAGGAATAACATGGATACAGGATCAGTTCATATTTTTATCTCTGCCACATGGGGAAATACCAACAATATAATTTTAGCCCATAAGGATAGACTTTTTATGTACATGACAGTAAGTATCTTTTCCTTCTGAATTTAAAGGGTTATTTAAAAGCTGAAATATTAAAAGAGCTGTGGCCATTGATTTTCCCCCTCTGGAAACAAGTCTTTTCAAAGGCAGAACTGACTGCTTTAAGTAGAAAAAGGGATAGGCTAAGATTCTACAGTGCTATGACAGGAAGAGGAGCTACTTAAAGCGTATTCTGAAATTCTGTATTGCTAAGCTTCTAACACCATGCTAGAATTTCTATATCCTTACTCCTAATGCAGCTGAGATGTAATCAGAAATGGTTTAACCCTTTTATTGGGAATATTTTTGTGTGTAGTGTATGCAGATATGAACAGACATTAAATACTTAACATTACTTAGTAGGTGTACCTTAAGGTGGTTTGATTTAACAGTTGGAGATGCATTATATATTGTATTGCTCAAAGTTATGGAGATTGGATATGTCACCTGTCTGTTCCAGAAACATTGCATGATATGCCCAGGTATACATTCTTGCTATCTTTCATTTGTGTCACCAGTTCAGGTCTCAGTTTCATCTTGATTTTTCATACATTAATATTTGACTTTTCTTTCCTTCCATTTCATCTTTTCCACCACTGCCTAATCCTTCCACCATCATGGCAGAAGAAGCTATCACTCCTACACTTACTACCTGTAAGTAACTTCTTTGTCATCAGAGACACACTTTCTGCCATGTTGTTCCATGCCTAAGTAGTGAATGCTAATACTGAAAGTTCCTTTAAAAAAACATACTTTGTAAAAGTTGCACAAAGATAAAAACAACATGGTCAATAATGTAATTAAATATTTGGCTTTATAAGACTTTCTTATGTTTCATACTGTGCATTGGAGTCCTTTGAATAACGTTGTGTAAAGAATTTTCTTAATTGAGAAGTAGTAAGTGTAAATATCACTACTATGACAATGAGAAATTTTCATGCCTAAATAACTGTTTTAGAATTTGTTTTGTAGTTTATTTCTCATTTGTACTCTTGAAATTACAGCATTGGTTAGACATGTACCAGCATTTCCATTTGTTGCTGTGTACATATTACTATTTTTTTATGAATAATGATCATACATAAGCATCATAAGTTACCATTTCTGGAGTGAATTTCAAAGGGGAGAGCACTAAAAAATAAGGGCAGGATGAAGCATAACTTTCAGTAACAATTTTTTTTGTTTTGATACACTCCTTAGTAATACCATTATATGCTTCTTTATTTACCCAAAGCCTCGCTTCGTTCCCTGTTGTCAGCAGGTGATGAATGAGAAGGGTTATTACGTGAATTTAGAAAATCTCTCTCTGAGGTTGTTCACTTGTACTTGCTTTCCAGGTACAAGGAGTACATAATAGATTAGCAAACTACTAGAGATCTTGCTTAGTTGCAAAATGAGTTGCATTTAATCTCATATAATCCTGTTGGCCAGAAGCAAAAATCAGCTATCCAGTAGTTACCTGTTTGCTTAAACCTCAGATTTAGAAGTCTCATGGGAACCTATGAGGTGTTTTTACAGAAGTTACAGTTGTAGAAGTTTAGCTGTTAGATAAGACAGATTTTAGTACCAGCTTTTAAGTACATATGGTACTTAGAGTACATAGAGTAGCATGCTCTGGAAAAGAACGCATTTCAGTAATGTTTTTATTTAAATGCAATATGAAGTTTGTCATGTTCTTTCTAGTTGCTCTTCAAACTTTTTAAATACTTTTTTTTTTCCAGTTTGTATTTTGAAAAAGCATCAAACATTCATTTAGGGAATTTATTGAAAAATTATTAAATGTTTTCTATCTTGAAAACTTGGTCTTCAAGAAATAAAGCAGAACCATTCTTCAAATCAATTAAAGCAACTAAAATTTAGACCTCATAACTGAAATTCTCTAAAACTTCATAATATATGGAAACTGTGGTTGGTAATTCCAGTTTCATATTCCCTTATTTGACACTTTATGTATAGTGCAAGTTTTTTAAACTGTTGTTTAATGCAGAGTATTAATGTGGAGGTCAGAAAAAATAAGCTCTTCCACAGATACAGTATTCCAAAATTTGTTTCTGTTCCTGAGATGAAAATACATAGTTTCCATGAAATACACTTTTAAAAAAATAAAATCCGTTTGGGACCATTTAAATGCAGTTCTTCAAAATATCAACAGAATATAATACAGTAAGCCATGTAGCATGGTCTTGCCTTAATAAGTAAATATATTTAAATTTATGTTTTAATATGATTCATGTCTCAGGGCTAAGTAAAAAAGAAAATTGAAACAAATGGAAGTTAAATGAAACACTGTAAATTGGATTTTTTTTTTCCTCTTTTTCCACAGACAAAGGAAAATGCCTGAATTGAAATGGTTTCTTTAGGTTTTACAAACAGCTTTTGTCCCTAGTTTTGCAGTCACAGGGACTGTTAATAGTGGATGGAATAGAGCATCTCAGGATTATTTGAAGTTCTCTCCTAGTGACTTCAAGAAAAGATCTTTTTGTTAGTGTGATACAAATTCAGTAACTGTGTAGCTTGGGTTGATGAACTATTCCAAAAGAAATTGTGAGATTTTGACCTCATAGTGTTTTGTTGCCCATCTGGCAAAAAGAAAGGAAGTAAGAGCCCTGAAAAGTGCAGTGCAGTCAAGATTGGCTGTCAGTAGGAGGAAATATTTTGGACCAAATTCTCCACCTGTTTACGCATCACACAATTTCACTGAAATTGGTGGAAATCTTGGATGAATGCAGGATTCATTACAGTTTTATTTTTAGCTGAGGAAGTTGGTATGGATTATAAAATGTTCTATATTTTGAGAAACATAATTTCAAGTACTCTGCCATTGCTAATTTACCACTTCTATACTGAGTATCATATTCAAATTTACTGATTAGTCATTGTAAATGCAAGCTGTAACATCCAAGTGAGCATCTATGCACTGAAATAGTTACTATTGTCTTGTGTGCTGCTTTCCTTGTGTGCTGTGGGCTCCTTTTCCCTAGCAGACTGCAATCTCTGCCACTTCTAGATCCATCCTAAATTAAAATTTAAAAAGAAAAAGAATTGGCAGATGCCTAGAGCTGCTGATGAATCATCGGAGGTGGACCTACAGCTGTGCATATTTGGCAGAGAATTATTTCTATTTTATCTTGTGTTTACTAGCTAGCCAGTCAATAGATATTACAGATAAAAGAGTTGAGTACTGCTATTGAGAATTCTTTTTAATGGGCCTAAGTACCTCTGCCAGTCTTTCCTCCCACTCTTGCATTCCTGACATCTGGTGCATTTTTTACCTTTTGCCTCTGTCAGGCAGCAGACTTCTTTTTTTTTTTTTTTTTTTTTTTTTTTTTTTTTTTTTTTTTTTTTTTTTTTCTTTTTTTTTTTTGTCTGGACATAGTTAGTCCTCTAAGTTCTTTTGTTCTTAAGATTAGAGCAAATTTCATAGTGCTCATTAACTTTGCAGCAGGTCTTTTGACTTGGCAGTTGATTCCAGGTGGGAAAAAAGAATGGATATGGTGTCATTAGTTACTCTGGCAATGAGTGATGTTCTCAGCATGGCAGGTGGCACTGGCACGACTGCTTGCTCCTGACACATTTTCTGATGGGCAAAACCCCTGTGCCATGGGCTGAAAAAGGAAAAGTGCATTAGTATTTTGTTGTGTAATTATGGTTAAATGGACTAGGCAAGCCTGTTGGTGAGGTGACAGCAAGCACCGCTGTGCTGACCATTGGCCTTTTGTATTTGAGATTTTAATTTTTATAAAGATTCTGCCCTTGGAGCTCATTAATCATTTGTCAAGAGCTAACAACTACATCTCATGAAAATTAAAGCATCAGAAGAACAAATTGAATGCTTGGACCATCAGAATTTGCCTGATAGTTTGGCCAATTCAGTTTACCCCAGATGCTTGGGCAGATAGTTACAGACTGTAGCTTTTATAAGTTTCTTTCTAGAGAAGATTTCATTCTATTGCTATGAGTAGGATGTATACCAAATTAAAATGCAAAGCTGTGAAGGCAGCTTTTGATGCTGTTCCTCAGTTTGAGCTTGATATCAAAATGATATGTTATGATTATTATTGAAATTAAGTCCTTATGCAACAACAGTGCTGCACAGCAGTTAGGTGCATAATGTTATTATATTTTTGTGCCTTTTCACAAATCATTTCAGCTTGTGAAAGGTGAAGTAGGGAAATAGGAGACAATTATTACCCAATATTCTTATACAATGCTAATCATGTTAGAATCTTAATAGTGTGGAATTTGCTATTGTGTATCCCAGCACTAATCATCTAGATAGGTGCCCTAGAACAGAAGTGCATCAAAGGTGCATCGTCTGTATGGAAATATCAATGCCAAAGCCTAATACTATGTTAAAATATTAATATAATAGACTGTATAGGCTCTATTGCCTGGTACTTAGTGTATGGCACAGGGGACAAAATTCCTTCTGCAAGAAAACTAATTCCACTAACATCAAGCTTTTTCATATAAATGTGCATGAAAATATATCCTACTTTTCAGAAAAATTTGATAGTTTGGGGCCCAGTTGACTTTTCTTGTGTACCTCAGTTGAGTTCAGGAGCCTGGGAGTCTGTTCTCAGTTTAGTTCTCTTGCTTCATTAGCAGATAGTCAGTGTTGGCTTCTGTATCTCTGTATAGAGACTTAATTTGTAGCTGTTTGCCCGATCCCACTGCCATTGACCTAGCGCTTAGGGCAGAAAGCACAAGGTTAGTAGATTTGCAAAATTACCCTAATAATTAAAGTAATAACGTTTCCAAGATGTCAGTGGTGTCAGAACTCTAAACAGTGATTTCTGGGTAATTCCAGAGAATATGCAGCCTTCACATTTAAAACTTCTGTAGCGATTCAAAAATAGTGAAAGAGGTTAGAAACAGTCCTGTTTTCTCAACTGCAGCTGCCCCTGGAACCAGAACAAGATCATGTTTGCATCTTGTAGGTGGAGGAGAGTATTGAACAGAAGAAACACGAATGTGTTTGAACTGTTTGATCTGTTAGACTACACCATAGAATCCTGAAACCAAAAATAACCGTGCATTTCTGTAACTGTCTTGTAAGCTAGATTTAAATGATATGGGGATGTCCCAAGAGTTTTGTTGCATGTTGCAAAGTCTACTATGTCTACTTACTGAAATCTTCAGATAATATTTGGTGTCCAAAATAAGGCAAGTAGGGTTTTCTACTAAATCACCATTACTAAAAAATACATTTTTGTGCTATATGCTGTATGCTTTGTGTACAGATGTGCAATATCTAGCTTTTATGCACAGATAGCAAGCAGGGTCAGAATTGGGATTTTATTTTTAATCAAAATACATGATACAGGTTTTTTTAAATCTACCTAAGGTCATTGTTTCTTACATTGATTCCTTGTATCTTCTGATTCTTTTGGATCTGGTTGTATTGCTTTATAGCCAAGGCTTGCATTCCCATTTCACTGTAGAAAAAAATTGTAAATAATCCTTAACACACTGGCCAGCAGTAAGTAATTATTTTTTAAAATTTTATTAGCTCTATCTGAAGAATATGAGGGAGTGGCTGGTGTTTTCAGGGACATGTCTGTGTTCCCTCTTTCTTGTGCCCTCTGTCATTAGTGCTGTTGCTGTTACTGTTTGTTTTCTTATCTCGTTGCTGTTTCCAGTAAGTTGTTCTTACCTCTACCTTTACCTTTTGTTGCCTCCAATTTGCTCTCCTGCCCACCACAAGGGGAGAGAGAGTGGAGCTGGGAATGAAGGAGTGTCTCTTTGATGTGGAGTGGTTTCAGTAGAAACACTAAATTGGAGAATGCCATTCCTAAACCATGACACAAATTACTGTTTGTGCTCCCTTAGTGTCAAGCAATAAATTTGCAGATGAGCTGAGGTTTGGAGATTTTCCTGTCCTTAGAGGGGACACTACTTGCTTGATGAAGGTACCAGCCATTTAGTGAGGGAAACAATGTTACTGTAGAAAAAATAAATGCTTGTGCAGCCTAGAGACATCTTTGTTCTTTCCATGCTATTAAAAGCTTTGTGTTGTTTTCTAAACTAATATATGGGATTTGAATTGAATACTGAGGTTGCTTTTAAAAATTGTGAAATCCATATACTCTTGTAGGATAAGCCTGAAAAAAGCCTATCTTTACTATAACGCCGAGACACGATGCATATACTTGGGAGAGAAAGAGATGATAGTGACAGCTATGTGTATTGAAGAAGTTACCATTGTATTTGAGTATTTGTGTTGCCATCCCATGTGATTCTAGGTGAGGTACTGTTACCAGGGTGGCCTGTCTTCTCTATAAAACCATGTATTGGATAAATTTTCAATTAGCCTGTTGACATTGGCTAATTGACATTTAGCTTTCTTAAATATTTGATTCCCATTCAACCATGCTTGCTGTCAACAGCAGTCATTCTGGGCACTGAGATTTTGCCGTTATCAACCATCATTGTTGAATTATACTTCCAAAGATGATATAAGGTGAACCATTTTCATTCACTTTGTTTCAAACTTTTCCCTCAGGGTGCTATTTATGTGTTTTTTACTCTGAAGTTGTATTTCTGTATACATAGATAGCGCAAAAATGACTTTAAATGCCTCCATTTTAAATACACAAATAGGAAGGTAAGTTTCATGTTTTAGTATTAGTATTTCTTTTACAAGGGAGTAATGGTGTTGAAAACTGAGTTTCTCTAAAAGCCAATTACACTTTATGTGATTGTAAATGTGTTAACACATAGTAGAGAATTTATGCTGCATATTAAGACCAAAATTCACTTCATAATTTATGTTGCCCTGTATTTTCTTTAAAAGATTGAAGTGTTAGTTTTAAAAATGGCATTATGAAATATTGAACTGATTGACAGAATATGTCTGCAAAAGATGGGACTACAGGGAATAAGGTAAAGGATGCTTTTTATTTCTCCTGGTCTCAAGGAGGACAAGCAGAAGAAAAATGCTCAAAGAAAGATGGGCAGAAGAAATCATACAGTGAATCTAACCCTAAGACTTTGTAGCTCCAGTAAGCCACAGGCTTAGTCACTTCTGTGATACAAATAAGAACAACCGTAACAAGATGTTCATGTCTGTTGAGTGATGCCAGCACAGGGCACTGAGGTGTTTCAGTCATTAGTATTGTGATAGCTTCTACTGAGTGATATTTGTTTAGCTGAGCTTGTTATCTGAAATCTGTTCTCTGTTGCTGAATCCTCCAGGGGATGCTTCACCTGAAATACATTTCTTGAGTCTACCTGCAGTGGTTGTGGCCAGGTTAATGATGATCCACCTCAAGGTGGCATCTATCACTACTGAGTGTTAATTTCACAAGGAAATGTTCTAACCTTGACTTCTTTTCCTACTTCTCCTTTACATTTCCTTTCTTACCTAAAGTACACCTTGAGGTCCCTTGAAGAGTAGACTGACAGATCCCCAAAGGGAAGATTTGCTTTCTGCAGTGTCTAAATGACCAAAATCATCATTCATTTCCAAATTTTCTGTCATTTTTCTTGGTCATTGATTTCCTGCACTAATTACCTGTTTCTAGCATGAGAGGATAAGGAACCATATCTCAGGTGCTTTCTTCTTCTACTCCTGATGACTCTCACCTTCTGTTTCCGCTTCAGAGTCTGTGCAAGGATTCTGTCTGACCAGGGTCCTTCCAAATTTCAGGGCAGTATTGCACTTGCAAAGTGTAGCTGGGAAGATTGCCTCAACTTTGAAACTGAACATCACAAAAGCTAATCAAACAAGGAACCAGAGGAATGGACTGTGCTGTGTGCTAGCATATCTAGCAAAGCCTGCCTGGCATTTCTTCAGCCCCAGACACCCTGTTGCAAAAGAATATATCTTTTATGAGACTTATCATAATATATTAGAATCATGACTCCATTTCATTTACAAATGTGCAAGAAAGGATTTGTTATTACTGCTGTTATTATTACTAGACTGTAACATTTCATGTATGCTACAGAGAGAAATCCATAGGGCTGTCAAAAAAGTTTTGCATAGTTCTGTCAGTTCCTGTGCCAACCTGACACAATGATCCAAATAAAAAGAAGCAGTAGTTTGAGCAGAGCAGGGTGAAATATCTGCTCCTGTGAGTGCTGAACTAGTGAACATAGAGACGCACATTTATTTTTCCTTTTAATGGCTGAAGCTCAGGGCTGTTTCTGCATTTGAACTGAGATCCCTCAGTGAGATACTGAACCAAATGTCTGGGGGTGTCTTGATTATACTCAGTTCACCTGCAGAGGGAGGTAGCTTCTCTCCTTCATTCGCATTCTCTGATCCTCTGATCATGAAAACAAAAGTTTGAGCTACCAGAGACATGTGTCTTGTCTGAAGAAAAGGCAAAGGGAAACATTTGCCAACCTGTGCATTTCACAGCTGAACAGGAATGAGAGGATCAGCTGTTTAGAGCAGTTATGCCACTCCATACCTTCTTTTTCAAAGTGATAGTGTTCTTTCCTCATGTGTTGACATCAGTAGACCAAAATAAAATCTTCCGGTATGGATTTCATCAACGTGTTCACATTCAGTATAATAATGCAATTTACAATATTTGCTGCAGCTACCTAGTTTTTCCTTACATTTTAGGTAGAAAGGCTTGCATTTTGCCATTTATGGTCCTATTTGGAAATTGTCAATGGAAAGGTCACTTCAGATCAATTAAGTTTCTGGCTTACAGTGTATTTTCAAAAGCAGATGAAATATGGAATGCTTTGTTTTTACTGGCTTTTTCAGGTCAGATTGTCATGTTTATGATACATGGTGGATTACAGCTCTGGTCCTTAGCTATAACATCCAGGTGTTACTGGCAGAAGGACTTTCCTTTCTGCTTACCCACATAGAGAAGAGCCATGTCTGCACTTTAGTATGATGAAAATTATATAAGATAATTTAAGCTAACAAAAGAAGTGATGCCTGTAGAAGTGTTAGTAAACCAAAGAGATTACCTATTCTGTGCTCTCAAAAAACAAATTAAATAGATAACAGATTTCATTGATTGCATGTTAAGTCCTGATACATGTTCCCAGCAAGAACAGAGGGTATGTTTGTTTTATTAATAGGTAAATGCAGTTTCAATATTTGATGTCATCCCAAAGCACTATAAACCTATTCTGAGGCAGTAGTACTGAGCATTCATGGAAGTGTCTTGTCCAGTCCTGTCTAAAAAGTATTATACCTAACTTACTCCTTAGATCCTACCATTGTTGTCTTCCTTCCAACTTCTTTTTGAACACTACTGTGAGCAGCTCTTAAGCCTGCCTCTTGTTCTCCTGGCCATTTACTTTTTCATCTGTTTCTCTTCTTACTCTGCTCATTCTTTTACTTACTCCTCCTATTCTTTATCCCGTTCTCCTTTACCCCTGCCCCAGATACCAAAATGTCTGTCATAGCCTGAAAAATATTTCTTTAGGACTGCCTTATTTTCATTCTCTGAGCTTTGCATTTTCTCTGGGGATTTTTGCATTGAGGATTGTTTCTTTAGGTTCCTAGGAAAACGCTGCACTGTTTTTATTTGTTTGTTGTTTATATTTAATTTTATTTGTTTATTGTTTCTCATCTAAAAATTATTTAAGCTTTTAAAATATTCACCTCCAGGTTTAAGCATAGCATGCAATATTTTATATCCAAAAAATGAAAATAATTACCTTAAGCAACTGAACACTAATTTTATATAACATTAATTTTAAGAAATGCATATAAATACTGCATATTTGCTTATGTCAAAACAAGGTAATGCTTACTGTATTAAGCACAGCTTTTCATTTTATGCTCTCTTGTTCTTCATTGAATCTTAACCTTCACTCGTTTCTTTAATTTAGGAGAAAAAGCCATTAAACATAGATACTTCCTGAAAGTGTGTGCTGCATGAAAGCTTTAATTAAATCTACAAGTAAAGCTTTAAAAGAACAAGAATCAAATTAATTGCAACAAGGACCATGCATTTATTTCTGTGACAGGCCCTTGCACATTAGAGAAAAGGCAATCTGTGTACTCTTATCTGAATTAGCAAACTCAATATCACTTTTCATTAGCATGGTAGGTCATTGCCATGCGTCTTCAGTGTGACACTGTTTACATGTTAATGACCTCACAAATAGAGTCTGTTCCAAATGGTTTGCAGTAGCAGAAAGTTGTAAATCCATGAAGTGGAATAAACTGTCCTCTGCTTTCTGCATCATTGCTTCTTGTGAGTTCCCCTCTAGACTGAGCTTCATAATTAGGTAACAGTATAATTAAGGCAAATTCAGTAAATGCAAATAGGGCAAAAGGATTTATGGCTGATTATGGTTCTTACAGCATACCTGAAATAAATTAATTTCTAAGCATCACTGTTAGTTGACTTTTCAGTGACATGGAGTCTCGAGGTAGAAAGTATTGTTCACAAAAAACACTCAGAGCTTGAGTTAGCATGAGTCTATGATGATATATTCAGATTTACATGCTGACAAACATAAAAAAAACACTGAAAGATTCAGTAAAACATACTGCTTTAGTTGTTTGGGGTGTGATTGCTTTGTATGAAATGAGATTTTTAAGATTTTAAATATATCTTTTCCCCCACTGTATAATGTAATGAAACCAGCATGCTCCCTAAAATCATATCCTTAAAGAAAATATCATATATTATATCTGGTAATTTGACTAGACAGTGGAAAGCTTCACTGCATTAAAACCCTGGAATGATAAAGCCAACATCAAATGAGTAAAACAAACTCAGCATAACCACTTAAATTTGATTGCCTAAAATAGCTAAAACAAGACCCATTCTGATAGCCTGCTGTGCAAATTCCTCTAAGTGCTGAATACCCTCAGTTCCCATTGACATCACCACCATGCAGAATCTGGTCCTGTATTTGGGTGTATTTGGATGTCTCAGCCCTGCCTGAGCACAGAGCCTGTTTTTCACTGCTCAGGTGCAGCCCCTGCCTGCTTGGTGTTGCAGAGCTCTGTGGTTCTGCTACAGCATCCTTGGGAGGTGCTTTGCAGACAGAGAGTGATGGCTTCTACCTTGGTCGCTCACCTAATATGCAAAGCAAGTTTAATTATATGCTGTCCAACTCTCTCTGCTACGTATTTTTCCACTTGCTGGTTCTGAGTGAAATACATATTTTCTACGTGCAGAGGTTACTAGTGAGTGTACAGTGCCCCTGGAAGCATTTATAGTTAATCTTGCCCTCAGCATGCATAATGCAGCTAAGTACTAATTAAAGGTTAAAGAATAGGGGTCCATCTTCTCTGTGCCTGATGATTAGAGGGTTGTGTTCTGCATGGAATCAGGTGAACACTGAACTGGACAGAATTGCTGGGGTGTTGCAAAACTTAACTATATAAGACTAAAATGTGAGAGACTCCAGATTTTCTCGCAGCGTGACAAAGGACCAATAAATCACTGTCTTGTGTTTTGTAATAAATTAGCTGGTTTACTGTGTTTCATATGAATATGTGATGCTGCAAGGCATACATGGGTAGAATGTAGATTTGATTTCATAAGGGACATTTCTTTTGTCGTACATACAGACTTCTGGAAATTATCCATGGCCCAGTTGTACAATTTTTTTATTAAATACAAAGAGAGATACACTTCTGGTAAGGCAATAAAGTCACCATGAACATCACTGCCATTTCTCAGATTTAAATAAGTAATTAAAGCAAGTTTTGATGATTCTTAAATATTGCGATGACTGCTGGCATTCATGTAAGAGAACTGAGTGATAGAGCTGTGGTGGCAGATAAAAAACTTGGCTGTTCAGTGTCTTTGCCCAACAACTTCCCCCCAATTTCCAGAGGTTTTGTAATTTTATTACTTCTGCAGAACCTTTCAGACCAATACTCAGTCTATAGCTTTGCAATTGTTTGAATTTATCCTTTCAGAAATCCTATTGTTCCCCTCTTTCCAGGAGGCTTCTTCCTGATGTAAAAACCTAATAGCAATTGATTTAAAAAACATCTTCCAAATAAGTCATGGAAACAGCATGGGAATCAAGAAGTCTGGTTTCTGCTGCCAGTGCTGATGAAAGTTCTTTGGGTGCCATATTCTCCACATTAATTACATTTTGATTGGCATTAACTGCTGCAAAGTTATCAGAGGTCTGATAGTCGGAGAGGCAGAGTACTTCATGCTTCCCCAGCTGTCAGTTGGATTTTGGAAAATTTGGTCATTTCTAAACAGAGAGCCAGCACTGCCAGAATATATATGGTGCTGGAATATTAGCAGCTGAAAATCAGTGATGGAGACATCACCAGCTCAGTCAGGGTTACCAACACACACTTGCAAAAACACATGTTCTCTTAGGAGTAGCCCTTGCAAAAGCACCAGGGGAGGTGTAAAGTGTTTTCTCTAACCCTAGCTGCTTTGACACTTCAGTGGCTGCAGAGCTGCATTTCCCACAGTAGGAATAATCAGCATCCAAGCTTTACTGTGTGAACTCTTCAGCACTTGGATTACTCTTTCAACAAAAGAAATTATTATGAAAAGCCCACATATTGCAATAGAAGTTCCTTTTGATAAAGGTCTGGAAACAGTAAAACAGCATGATGCACTAATTTAGCATCTCACAATTTTCAGGAATGTATGAATAAATTAGCTAAGCCACTATGCCACTTACAGTCCAGTAATTTGCTGTCTGGTTAGAAGAAGTCATATAGCCATAGGGTGAAAATAAGATGGAAAAGGTCATATGATTAAATTAGCTCCATTCAGACAGGCAATGCTTACTCTTTTTTTGGCTCTGATTATAGAAGATCAACATTAACTCAAGCAAATATGATTAAGTTAGTGACCCTTAGAAATGGGAATTAACCTCAATGATAAATGAAAGATTACTGTCCACTGCAAGCACTCCAAGATACACTACTCTTGGTTAATCACTTCTTTCAGCTATTAACTCTGCATTTAACTGACATTCTGAGTATTTACAAAGGAATGCACATCCTTAATACAGGATGCAAATATTAAAACTTACTTTCCTTTTATTTTTGACTCACACTGTTTATTAGTAACACAAGAAATGCCTACTCTGGTCCTAGTGCTCATTCTATTTAATATTCTATCAGGTTTGCCACTATTTTCTTCTTCTGTTGTAAACAGGTTCATCTAAGAAGTGCTGTTTTCCATGTAATTTAGTCTCTTGTGTTTCCTATCACTGCATTATTGCCTAGTGGGTTAAAAATATTGACAACAGGTTAAAATTTTGGTCATATGTTTCTCCTTTTAAAATATTTAGTTTATTTTAATTTAGTAGACTTTCTTAGGAGAATGGGTTTTTCTTCTGCTGTGTCCTGCCAGATTCTAGTGAAAATTTGGGCATAATTTATAGGATATGATTTTCATAATATATCTCTTGTATTAGTCTACTCATGGAGAATCTAGACTTTATACTCAATTCAGTTTTCTTTTTCAAAGTTTTTTAGTATGAGTGAGAAATTGCAGTGGTCCAAGAAGTTGTAATGTACCGTGAAGACTCACTTGATGTTATTTTGGTACTTGTAAATTTCTTTTGAAGGAAATACTTTTCTGTCTTGCATCATCGGAGAACCAAATGTATATAATGGAGTAGCTAACCAGGAACAAAACTCAGCAGGAACTCACTGTCCTGGTTCGTGATTGCTTATGAGTCACCAAAAGTTCAGAGCTAAGTTGACCTGTCTTCATCTTCCCCATATCTCACTGCCCTCCAGAGTACCTGTGATCAAGGATTTTACCATTGGACTTTGATGATCTTAGAGGTCTTTCACAGCTTTCACAATTCTATGTTTCTCTGTAAATATTCATGCAGGTCATGGCTGTGACAAAGGGAATCTCCATGCAACTTTTAGCCATTTGTTGTAATTTTATTAAATTGTGTGTGTTTGGTTTCGCTTTGGTGTTGAGAAATGACCACATTGCTGACTTTACAGTGAACTCTGGCAGAAGGAAAGACAGTGAAGGACTGTCTTTTTTTGTTGCTTGTTTTGCTGTTGAATACTTATCAGAAATTAAATCAGAACAGCTATTTTAAAAATCAGGCTAAACAGACTAGTTTGCATATTTAGGACAGCAATGTTGTTAGCAAGGAAACAATAAGTAGTTAAATGGTCACTTAGGGTTTTTGCATTTTGAAGTGATATCATCCCCTCAATTTTGAGTAATACTTGAGAAACTGAATTGAGAAACTAACTAAATCTGTCACATGCTACTTCTTCAGTATCAACTAACATAACATTAATGTCACAGTTTCTCCTGATCTCTGCAGGCGCTTGTTGTATTGAATTATGTGCTACAATGATATTGTCATCTTTACAGAAAAAAGTCTTTGCTTTCCTTATCCGTTCAAGGTCAGCAAGAAGGAGAATGCTAGTTTGTGTCATGTGCGTGCAAGTCAGGAATGAAATGTTAAAGAGAGGTTGAATAGACCAGCAAATGTCCTAGAAGTTCAGATGCAGTTAGTTTGCCCTTGCTTTAGCTAGTGAAAGTGATTCGACAGCTGTACTTTGTAGTTTCTTCCTTCTGGAGCATGTGATCATGCTTTGATAGCAGCCCTTAATCTATTATTAATGTAGTTGTATGTAGATCAAAACTGAAGAACCTTGGTCATGTCAGAAAGTAATGCAAGTCTATTTTTATATCATTTGAGGATGTATCTGAAGTGAAGGAAGTGAAGCGCCAGAGTACTGCCATCAGATACTTCATACCTCTGTCCCTCTATGCAAGCTGTAATCTGAAGCTCTGTAACTGTACCTGTACATGTGCTCTGCACAATAAACTTCCTCAGGTTTTTCTCCCAATACCTAGTAAATAAGTGCCTCCTTGGAATCTTTTCCATTTGTTGATTTTGAGCTGTGGCTTTTTATCAAGCTTTGAAGAAGAGACTTTGAGATTTTTTTGGATGATGTCTTACTAACATCTAGTTGCCAACATTTTAATGATAATCCACATGTACCAGCTTTCTAAATTAAGGGGGCTGATGTAGTCGTGTGTTTTTCTCTAATAACATCATTATTACAGAATTATTACAGAATTGTTGTAGAAGTAATGCAGTATGTGTGATGTTCACTCTCTTGTCCTGAAGTGGGCTTTTTATGGGTTTAAGATGATGTAACTGGCTAAAAAACTTCACTGTGAAAGAGCTCATGGCCTGCTATGACCTCATCTTCAAACAAGCTTTCACCCTCTTTTTGCATTAGTCAGTGTCTCTGCATGGATGATCTTTAAAAAATGAGCAATTCAGCTGTTCACATGGCTGTCTTTTAACTCAACAAGACTTTTTGAGAAGAAAACGTGGAAGCTGGTGCTAGGGTGCCTCAGGGCATTTCATTCTGCTTGTAACAAGTCTCAAGACATGAAGCAATTACAGCTCCACATCTTCACTGCAGGAGACAACTGAAGCAGCACATAGACACCAGATAGTAAGACATGAGACAAATGACTGTGAACTGGTAACAACCAATGGGCCGTATCATCCCCCTCACATTTTGATGCTTTCCTGCAAGACTAGTGCATCCTTGGCCACTAAGTCCTTCTTGCAGGAACTCCACTGCAAGACAGATGGACGTCATATGCACTAATTTTTTGAGTATGCTGGTTAATTTGGATCCCAAACCCTCTGGACTTTGGGATGATCATTCTCAGTTTCACCTGAGAGCCAGGATGAAGTCAGAGTATGCACCAGGCTACTGGGACTAATAAACAATCCTGGTTTCCTCAGTTTAGCCATAGTCTGGGGTGCAGCTCAGCAAATGTGCCCCCAAGGAATAGGTAAGCAAATGTCCCAGAAAGCAAAACAGTGAAAGAAAATATCTGCGAGACAGAGGATACACTTTCAGTAGAAGGAAAAGCATTGAAAATCCTCGTCTGACAGTGCCTCAGCTGCTGACAAATTTCTCTTACAGCCTAACATCCACACATACCCATTCAACCAGAAAAAATAATTAGCTGGTACCACATGGACTGTAATTTTTGGTGATACAGCAGCAAAGGTACTCTGTGGGAGGAGGAGTAACTGTGAGCCTTCTCTTCTTCAGAGTCAATACCCACACACTTTGTCACAACATTGTGCCAGACAGTCACCCTTCTAGTATTGCTGAAGTAGGGATGGGTACAGCAGGAACTTGAGACCTGCCACCTGTTGTGGCTTGCTGTGATAATGTAACTTACTCTTTTTCTGTATATGGCATAAAAAGCTCTGAAGAAGGAGGTGGCAGAGGTCCACAGAAGTTTCAGGATGGCCCACATTTGAAGTTGCAGCACTTGGTGGTTAAGTCTGTAACATAATGCAACAAGACATTCTGTTATTAAATTCTGTCTTTGTAAATCTGAGGGAACAGGACTGTGTTATGTTTCCTTCACCATCTATCAGCTCCACTACAAGACAGTGTCATATCTTTTATTACTAGTACTGGAAAATTCCTACAGTAGCTAATTTACTAGTGAAATATAGACATTTAAACATGTCAGCTGCATTTTTTTCCCTCTTATATGCTGCTTGGAGTTTATATACAGATGGCATTTTTATGCTTATATCTAATAGCTATTAAATTGTCCTATGCCTTATTTCTTTTGAATGTCTCTTTACCAAGCCAGTCAGCTTTTCATCTCTGAAGCTAAAAATAAATGTTTATACAGAAATCAGAAGAGATTGAAATTACGGGTTGATTCACAAACAGAAAAAAGAAATTACACAGCTTTCATTAATTATTCCATGGATACTTTTGTTTGTGGTAGTGGTGCATTGAGCATCTGGTTTTTTCAATCCTGAAGAAAGTGAAGTAGCTGAAAACACGAGATTAGAGAGAAACAAGCCAAAGTTGCACATTGCATTTAGTCATAGGAAATATTACTTCTTGTATTACACTGAAAGAGGGACTGCATATCCACAGCTGGAATTTTTGCTATCCTTTATTGTAGCACCAGCAGCTGCCATTTTTCTATTCCATAGCATTAAACCAACCCATAATTTTGCAGCAAATTCTACCAGAAATGTGCATGTGAATACTGATACTGAACTAGGCCTTGAAATCTTTTTTCATTCTTGGCAACGTGCGGAATGTTAAAGGAAATGGCATTTTCACGTCGACATGGAAAAATAATGGTAAAAAAACCATAATCTTGTGGCATTTTCAGGTGTTAAATGAGTTTACAAGGAGGAAGAAGGATGAGTAGTTCCCAAGAAAATGACACTGCAGCCATAAGAAAAGGAAAGAGTACTGTACTTTGGGCTTTTCAGTGGTCCTGGAGTTTAAGATAATGTTTATTTTCAGAAAATGCATTTTTCTTACCTTTACTTGGTTACATGTGATCACAAGGTTAAAAGTGTGATAGATGAATGAACTTTCAGAAGTAGAGTTGATGCAGCAGTATAAAAGGCTGCATTTCAGGAAGAAATTCCATGGAAGATTTTAAAAAGAATGATGTTCACAAAGAACATTAGAAGCTAAACTAGAAGCAGAATTCTGTATCTTAGTCTGTTTTTCACGTTAAAAAAAAAAAAACATACTTGAGCTGAATGTATCCCTCAGCCATCAGATGTTCTTTTTTAATGTGTGGCTTGCACATAGTGCAGTTTGTTTATTCAATGCCCAACCTTCATCCAAATATAAGAGCATTGACTCCAAAGACAGACAGTTCTTGACTATCAGTACAGTACCTTGCTTATTCTGAAGGTTCTTCCCTTTTGCTCAATTCAGATAGATGCAGCACTACTTTAGGCACCTAATGATTACTCTCACATATGCAATTATGCCAAACAGATGTAAGATAAACCAGAACTGCAGACGAACCTCACATTCAGGCAACTCTTTGGCAGGTTAATTTTTGCAAAGAAATGGACCATCTTTCTGAAGAGACCTGGTAAATTGCAGAAAAACTAAATCCAACTTATTAAGACAAATAATCCAACAAATAAGCACAAGTTATTAAGAAAAGCAGCCCACCATCTTAGTTCTGTAGTACCTGTTTTGACACAACTGTTCTCTCCATAACAATCAGCAAGTTCATGTTCACCTGATACTTACTCATTCTACGGCTGGCAGTTAACAGGCTATTTCTAAATTCAGGTGGCTGTATCTCATCTTTCAGCTAGACTTAGTCCTCAATCTTTGTCCTTTTTGTTTGCTAAACCCTTCACTTTGGAGACGTTCACAACTCTTGGTGATACGGCAAAGCTGCAGTATGTTTTCACAGAGATTATTTTTTCTATTGCATGGAAAACAGTTAATTATTTGAAGATCAGTTGTGTAAATGGTATTTGCACATCAAATATGTTCATATTTTTTATGCCAGCCAAGTAGAAATTGAATTTTTAATAATGGAGTTGAATGTCAGCAGATGTACAGAAAAAAAAAAGAGAAATCCAAAACAAAATAATTAATGATGTTTCATAAACTTATGTAACTCCACAGTTAACACCTGTCCTATTAACAAGTAAGAAAGCAAAAAGTAGAAAGCTTTCTGTCTATTCTGTTATGAACTACAAGCACACAATATGATGGAAACAATATACACCAACTGCTTTGTGAACAGGAATACCCTGAGTTCTCTAAAGTAGCAATGGTTATTTATTAGGTCTTGGGTTTTTTTTGCTGTGATTGCACCAGAGGAATTGTTTCTTGTCTACTCAGTCTGGAAATGGCACAGGCATTTGTTTGTAGTTGACAGAAAGATGATGTGGAATTTTTTTTCTAAGGTTTTTTTTCTCCCCTGTGTCTGAGGTACCAGCTATGTACAAATTCCTACCAAAAATTCAGACATCTAGAGAGGAGCAATGAAAGTCATGATAAGCCTTTTTGTAATTCTTCATTTACTTGTAGATGTTTCTTTGATAAATTTGGGCTATTCTGGACATTAGAATTATCAGTAGGTAAGCAGATACAGGCTTACAGAATAATTTAAGTTGGAAGGAACTTTGTGAGGACAGCTGGTCTGATGACAGTTATCCCCATATCACATCATCATATGGAAATCATTGGGTCTGTTCTAGCAAAATGTCCTGTTATATTGAGAAATGCATTTGATAGAGCAATCGCAGGTGTTTGGAATCTGGCACAGTAAATCATTCTGACAAAAGGTAGGAGCAGCTGTGGTATGTATTATGTAAGCAGAACATACTAAGATATTTAGAAATAAATTAGGAAGTAACTCAGCAACTTTTTGTCCGTCAGAATGACCTTTCAAAAAATTTTTGAAGCTTATCCCTCACATACAGTACCTTTAACCTTTACTTCCTCTCTCTTTTTTTATTGGATGATGAGGCTGTGTCATCAGTTTACAGCTGAATTACATGGAGCTTTTTCACTAATGAAATGTGAAAAATCTTATCAGTTGTGTTACAGTTATTCAGGATGTCCTCTGTATCTGTTAAAGGAAACTCTTGTGAATGTGCTTGAAAAAATATTGTTTCGTCCTCATGGTTTTGGACTGGGCGTATCCTGAGGTTTCTTCCAGAATGAACCATGCTGGCAATATGTCAGCTGATTTGAAGGAGCATGTACTATAAGGCTCCAGACCCAGATCTTTCTGTGTTCCCTTTTCCTGAAATCTGGTTTCACAAAAAGTGAAAGGAATTATATTGGTGCAATTCAGTATAGTTTCAAGATATGCACAAGAAGCCATGACCCTAAAATTGTTTTCAAGTCTCCTGTTTTACCTGTAGCTGTTATCACTTCTAGATGTAAGAGCATCATAGATACTCTGTGGTCATCTAGTGCTAAACTGGAGTAAGGACAAGACAAAATTTCTATGCTCTGAGTAGTGTCAGACACTCTGACACTGGCAGATTTGTCTCACAGCTGGTTGGAGTGCCTGAAGGTTTCTATAAACACTGATGATGATTGTTCCCCGTGCACTAAATCCATTGCATCACAGCTGGGATGTGCATACAGAGCAAGTGGTGTGTTCATCACATTCATTGTCAGATGAGTATTGTTGGGCAGATCTTGGGGCCTTTTGTGGCTGTGGACCTGGAAATGGGTCAGGTGGGTCTGTGTCCAAAGGCAGGCTGAACATCAGCTTTTCAGTGACCCACTCCCAAAGCCAGGTAGGTTGTGCACAGAGGCTCTTTGATGCAAAGAATAGTGAAAAAAAAGGAGCGATAATCGCTCTAGAGCAAGAAAGAGTTATTGTATCTTTTCGTTGAGGTGTATTGAGAATAGTATATCAAGATTATATCAAGCATGATCTAAGATCCCAGACTCATACATTCTGTTCCTTCTCAGCCTCTGATTTGATAGTTGCCCATCTGTTCAATATTTCACTAATCCACAGTAAAGTTGGAAAGTAGTATTAGGCAGTACCAATCTTACAGAAAATGTTAAAAATCACAGGACTCAACCATGGAATTCAGGATGTTGTTATTGTTTGTTAAATTTAGAATGTGACAACCATTTAAATAGCACACGTATATATTGGTGCGCTTTCCTTCGGTGATCAATAACACACCATCATGTGTACATGGTAAATGTTAAATTCCAAATGTCTTGAATAATTGCTTTTAGATAGATTCTCTTTTTTAATCGCTGTAATCACAGGTTTAATTAGAAACTGGAGATAGAATTTTGAAGCAGCCATTTGTGGCAACTGGAAGTAATATCACATTATTTCTTGCGGCGCTTGAAGGTGCTACTGGCCATTGCTCTGAAACCTTTGTTTTTATTTGAAGAAGAAAATTACACTCACAGGTCCTCCAGGGCGTACTTTACTCAGCACTGGATGTTGATATGCTCATAAATGTGTAATCTACATTGTGATCTAGTAATATGTTAATGCCGAGTTCACAAGATTAATTGGGCCACGCGCTGTCTTGTGGTTCTGCTAATATGGTTTTGAGGAGCATCAGCATTTTCATGCTTTTCATTTGCAAATGACCCTTGCATGGCAATACATTATGTAAGCAGACATCTCACAAGATGTTTTCAGGATCCATCATCCAGACTATGCTGCAGATTTCCTGCATCTTGACCTGCCTGTGCAGTTTGCCCCCAGTTGCTATAAACCTATTAAAGACCAACATTCACTGACCTTTAAAAACTGCCCTATTTAAAATAAAATACATAACTCAAGCAACTTTTAAAATAAATCCTCTATTAAGGGATTTTTTTGACCATCTCCTAATTATACATGTGAGCAACCATTTTCCATTTTATATCTGAATCCCCAGACTTCATAATCCAGCACTTGATATTTTCTTCAAAATTGAATTGCAGGATCTGGGAAAAAAATAGCTGCTTGTTCCTGCAGTCGGTGTGAAGAGGTGGGGAAAAAAAATTGAAAAACTAAGATACTTTGTGTACATATTAACTATATAAAATATAAACTGTGTCATTTTATTGGGGGAAAAAGGCTTTAGAGCCTTTTATTTGTTAATTTTTTTTAAATGACAAAATCCAATTCAGCATGATAAGTTTATCCCAAAATACTTCAAGACAGACTGGATGTTAAAAAGCTAATGTACTTTAGGCATAGGAGAACCTCATTAGAGTGTTGCTATTAAAGACAAAATAAAACTGCAAGTGTCAGATTCACTAGTACACTCCAACTGCTTTGTGGTGCTTTGGAGATTCCAGCTAGCCATTAACTGTACTTAACTACCCAGTTATGTTAGTTTTCCACTGTGAAAGCAGAAAAATACGTCTAAAATGTATTGATCCAACTGTTCTAAATGAGGTATCTTGGAAGTAAAGCCTTTACAACCAACCTTAGCTGAGATTATCTTTGTCCACTGCAGAGGCAATGGAAATACAATTCTGTTCTGTTTCTAATATCCTCTCTTTCTGTTCCTGAGTAGTAAGAAGGGAACTTTCTCCTTGATTCCCGTGAATAGTCAGCTTAGTCGTGGAAGGCCTAAATCATATCTTTGTATGCATCCCAAATCCACTTTAGCCCTTTAATACAGGCACAAAACTCTGGAAGTAGGACCAAACACCAAAGCTTCAGCTTAGGAAGCACATCCTTGTGCTTCACCCTGTTCGCTTACAGCTGGATTCAGTGTCAGGTTTTCCTTTTTACACTATTACTAAACCACCAAACTCCCTTCACACTCTATCTTAGGCAGCAGAGGGTGGGTAACTCTCAGTAATAAGTCAGTGGTGATTGCAACTATGCAATTCTAAGCCTAATATGCACTTAATCAGGGAGGAAGGTGTTTTGGTTTTTTGGGTTTTTGTAATTAATAATACAGAGATCATATTCTAGAATAGAGATTCTTTCTCTGACCTTTCAGGCAAGGCATTTGTGAGATGCAGGGGTTCATAACATGTCCCTTGATGTACCACATTAAATTACATCCTTATGAAGAAAACTGAACTGAATTTGAACCTTAGGTGTGATCAGCATTGCCTAACTCATACCGTGTTTATGTCTGCTGCTGTCTTTGGCACTAATATCTGTCTAAAGATTAGACAAGTTTCTGCTGAGATCTGTAAGGGAGGGTTGTACTCACTAACTTCTTACTGCAAGTCTTCTATTTGGAATAAATCAGACAAGGCAAGTACAGGGTGAAACAGGTAGCATCTGCACTTGCTTTGTAAAGCTACTCCACCTAACCAGGATGGGCAGCTCCATTTAACCCAAACACTCTTTGTTTAGGTTCTTTTAATTTAATTTGGTTGCAGAAATTGTTGTTGATGAGTGAAAGCTAAGTTACAAGCTAAAGGTTTAGCATGTTATCTATGTTCTGCCTTTTTTCTACTTCTATTGACTGCCTCTTTATTAGTTATGTACTAAAATGTTTTGGCCCATCTTAGGTGGCTTTTTCTTGATTTATCAAGAAAATAACTTGTAATAGTGTAAAAACTTTGTTCAAATGGACCAAATCTGCATGGTTACTTAATAGCCAAATACTGGTTCCCACTGAAATTCCAACAGATAGATATGAAATTTATCCTGCCACAAAAATACTGTGTACAGAAAAGGTGCACCTTCCATCTTGATATGGGATGTCTTACTTTGCCAAGTTGTATAAATCATGTGCACAATGTCATGCATGAAAATTTTGCTCCTGCTTTTCTGAATATCACGGCACATAAATTTCTAAGAATGTAGGATCTTCAGACTAGAAAGCTCATCAAATGTAATAACTTTCTCTGTAATAATGTCATAAAATTGCTTTCATAAATTTATATGTACTGGGAAGCTTCCTCTGCTCTGAAGTTTGGTCCATACATTCACCACTGGTCCATATTTGACTACTTCCAGCACATACACTTTATTGGAAATTTTATTCTTCATGGCAGCATTGACCTCTAATTTATGTGGTTCTCTTCATGTCCAGGTTATTAGTTGACAAAGACATGAATTTCTTCCTAGCTGTAGGTGGTCTTCATGTGTCTGCCCTGTGTCTTATCTGTATGTGTCCCAGGTGGAACTCATTTCCTTACAAGAGCTTTCTGAAAATTCTCCTCTGTTAAATAAGGTTTCTGCTCTATATAACCCAGAACACCTTCTTTGTATGTAATCTAGTTTGAGGAAGTTTTGGGTTGGTTTGGTTTTTTTTTTTTTTTTCAATCTTAAAAAATCAAGATAAGCTGTTGCCAGTGCCTTGTATCCTGATAATTCTGGCATTAATACTTCTCTGTCTCTGGAAATGTCTGTCCTGTTACAGCCAGGAATTGAATTTCCTTCTTTAAGGCTGCATCATATTGGTGGATTATAATAATCTGATGATAAATAATATGCCAAGGTCTTTTATTCTTTGTTAAATGTGCTCTCAGCTATTACCAGAAATTCTTGATACTAGAAGTAAGTGTGTAACTTCATATTAAATTGTAGGATTTAGAATAGGAAGGAATATTTACTTTTAAATTGTATCCCAAGGCTGTGTTAAAATATCTGCCTTGGATAAAACCTTTCCTGCATGTCCTGGGACAAGTCAGAGTTTCTGTGTCTCTCTGTAACAGAGCAGTGAGATATTTTACGTTAGAGCACCAGCACTAAAATCAGTAAAAACTCAGGCACAGGGATGATTGAAACCACAAAATAATTTCTTTTAGCTGTGAATTAAGGTTATTACCATAAGATTCTGTTATTACATAACTCACCAAGCAAATCATCAAAGATGTGAGTATAGTCATTTGAGCCATACAACATAATATCTGTTCTGCATGCATGATTTAGCTTTCTTATGCTGTTTTTTCCTGGTCTCCATGCTGAAAAGAGTTCCTTGAACAAAGCCTGTGTTTATATCTTATGATCATGGTTAACATGAGGATAAATGCCTGTAGGATGAATGACTGCCATGAATAAAGGTATGGAAATTACCATATAAATAAAATAAAGTAAAATAAAGAAAATAAATTTTAAAATGGAACTTACCCCTGCATGGTGGAAGCAAACTCAAAGCCCCAAGCTGGAGGAAGCAAATGATGCACCTTCTCAAATTCCAAACTAAATGTCAGATGAAATGGCAGGTTCACTAGCAAAAGCTTTTGATAGAGTTAGTGCATCAGAATGGTTGTGTGTGACTGAAAAATATTGAATGTAGCCCTTTTCTTCAAGAAAAAACACCCCATGGGCAACTGTTGTCTTAGATAATCCTACTTTTATATATTATACTTTATATGTATAAAAAATAATTTGGAAAAGAGATTAAAGGTAAACTGTATGACAGTAGGCTTTCCGAGGTAGGTCATGGTAAATTAGTAGGATATTTTTGTGTAATAGTATAAATTATCTTCTACACAGCAGGAATGTAATTGGTCAATCTGTCTGGTATTTAGTAAGACAACAGGTGCAGTACCTTTTGGATGTGTATTACTTCAAACTGGGCAGGATGGCAATTATTACAGAAATGGAAGCACACAAAGTGATCAAAGGAGAGATGGCAATGCTTAGTTACATTAGTGGCAAAACCCTTTTTTTGACATAGAAGCTTCCTAAGTATCACTCTGAAGACTGATCTGCCATTACTCATCATGTCACAGAAAAACCCAGAGGTGTGCTAATGAAGTTTACTGATGAGTAGCAAGCATTATAAATATCCTGGAGGACAGGGAAATGAGGGTGAACTGGGGACAAAAGTAGTGGGGAGAAGATGGTGGAGTTTAATAGTAGAAAGAGGCAATCTCTTAGAGAATACTTTCAGCATGTGCAGTATGCATAGTAATTGCTGTCTAGGGGACCGAGAGGTGACATGGCATGCTGGGTGGCAGTGTTGTTCTTTGATACATTGGTTCTTAGAGGTTATAATCACTGTTCCTGCAGTCCTGGGTTTTTACTCAGACATGAAGGTTTCACAGTGATGAGGAGAAGGCATAACTGGTTCATTGAAGCAAGTTGCACTGATTCCATCTTTGTTAATTTAGCTGACATGCAGTCTTCCTCCAGACAGTCTCCTGTTTCTGCTGGCTGTACATACAGTCTTGTGCTAATCTAAAGCTAAGTTAAAAGTTATTTTGACAGCAGAAAATAATAATGGATCTCTGTGTGCTTTGCAGTATTTAGATTACTCCTTTGAACTGCTTGGAATCATTACAACACAATGCAAACAATAATAGAATAAATCGCTGAGTGGTACAGTATATGTGTACTGAAAACGTGTTGTGTGATCTAAATATCTTTGCATTATAACAGCAGAGGTTTTTGCTAGCATTTTTGATGTGATAAATAAGCAACTAATTAAATATTGAAAATTGTATAGAGCATACCTTTAATAGCTGAAAGGCAGTTCTCCAATGTTTAGCTCCTTGCAGACTGCTCAAAATTATGCTTTCAAGACCAATCTTCATTATATACATATTGTTTCTTGGCTTATGTCTATGAATTCATTCTTAGTAAATATAATGTCATGAAAATGGCAGAAAAAAGACATGGAGGAATTCTAGTGGCTGGTATTGAAGTTGAAAGTGTCCTCCTTAGATTATTTTGGAATCATCTCCTTAGAGTAGAGGCACTCTTCCAAGATAAAGAAAAGAGGGAGGGAAAAAAACCCTGAAAAATCTTCAAACAGTTTCTCTACTTATTTAAACTGCCATTGCTATTTTTGTAGGAACAGAACACAGACAAATGCTATCGCTGTGTTGTGGATGCTGACAGAGACAATAGTGTACTCATTTCCGTTCCTTTAGTGTCAGTTCATATTTATTGTAGAGACACAGATTACAGTCTTAATTATCGCTTTTTTCCCTGCCCCTCAGGGGTGTGTATGTGTATAATTGTTGTCATTAGTACCCTCTTCTTCCTGTTCTTCCCCCAGGTTTATCAATAGCTCTCTACCTAAATGTGACATTTTTTGATTGGTAGTCACTCACTACACTTTGGGATATATTTTATCCCTTCTTTGTGTGTGCTGAATAGCATGGTAGGGTGAATTGAATCTTGACATTTTGAAGCGAAATAGGCTTGTTTTCTTTTCAAATCCCTGAAGTTGTTTAGTGAAATGCTGCAGTCTAGGCTTTCTTTTATTGATATATAAATAAAAAGAAGATTAGTTTTGAAAGCACAATGGCTGCTTACAGACTACAAAACGGTGGAGAAAAGGGACAAGCATACCTTGATTCAGTAACAGTTTTCTGGACTGGGGGTTGTGAAGAGAAGGAGAAAAAGGAGGGAGGGAAAGATTCAGAGATGAAAGGAGATGGCTCTCAGCCTGGTATCTGCATCAGTGAAGTGTGCTGAATGGAAGGTGTGGTAAGAAAGGTCAGTCTTTGCAATTAATTTAAAACTTACCTGAATTGTATTTGCATCTGATTCAGAAGAGTGATTGGATTGGAAGTTCCATATCTATACATCATCTTCAGCCTATTATCCATGTATGCTGATTTATTCTTTTCAACTTTCTTTCATCCCAAGTTACTTTTATTCCTTTGAATTCCCTCAGTTCTTTGTGATTTGTGATGCTCAGGTCTGGTAATGGAGATAGCTACAGTATTCAAAAAGATTATATGAGAACTTCAAAAGATATCTAATTTCTGAGGTTGCTTGTACCTGCACTGCTTGTAACTTTACTGCTGCTTTTATGGAGTAGCTTCTCTGCTGTTATTGACCCAAATACTGCCAAGTTAAATACTTCAGACTTTATTAAATTTACTTGTCAATTAGAAAAGTATTCTAGCCAAAAAAAGCAAAATCATAGAATCATAAAATGGCTTGCATTAGAAGGGACCTTAAAAATCATTTTATTCTAACCTGCTGCCATGGGCAGAGACACCTTCCACTAGACCAGGTTGCTCAGTGCCCCATTGAGCCAAATCTTGAACATTGCCAGGGATGGGGCATCCACAGCTTCTCCAGGCAACCTGTTTCAGTGTTTCACCACCCTTAGGTGACGAATTTCCTCCTAACATCTAATTTATATCTATCTTCTTTCGTTTTGAAGCCATTACACCTGTTCCTATCACTGCACACCCCAGCTGTCTGTACACACCCCTAGGTACTGGAAGGCTGCAGTGAAGTCTCCCTGGAGCCTTCTCTTCTCCAGGCTGAACAGCCCCAGCTCTCTCAGCCTGTCTTCATAGGAGAGCTGCTCCAGCCCTCTCGTCATCTTTGTGGCCCTCCTCCCCTGGATTCACTTTACAGGTCCTTTTTACACTGGGGACCCCAGGGCTGGGGACCCCAGAATGGGCTCTATTGCTGGGTTAGGGGACTTCAAGTCTCTTGACTTGCCCAGTGAAATGCAGTGATTATTTTCAAATGCTGAGTGTTACTGCATTTGCAGAACTGAGATACAGCATCCATTAAAGACTGAAATCTGGCAGGAGCCTTGTACACCAAGCCATCACAGTTGTATTCATTTGTCAAGGAAATCCATTTTGGTGCTATCTGAAACAGGCAAAATTAATTTTTTTCAGCACAATAGTTCTATACTGTTCAATTAGCTTTGTCTACCTAATGATTCATCCATCACAGACACACAAACATTGCCACAGTGTATACACAGTCTAAACACAGCATGCATGAGTAGGGCTTTAGTGGCAAGAGCTTTTTGCAAATTTTCCAGCTTTCAATTAGCTGCCAAGCATCTTAGAAAACTACAGAATCCCAGGAACTTTAGAAACACCTAGAGATAAAAGAGAAATGCGTTTACACTAGAAAAGGCCTCTGATGAGGAACTTTATCTATGTCACTCTCTACCCCAAATCTGTGGCCAATCCAATCAGAACAGCTTCAACTCACACCCTTCTTGGGATAAAGCAGTGAACTGATAGACAGTACAATTCCACCTTCACACCAAATTGAGATTTTTTTTGTTTATATTTGTACTGACACAAATCACCTCTGAAAGTATTAAAATGATACCATGGCTGTGATTGTACCATTCTTTGAAGATACAACCAGTTAAATCATAGAGTTTCCAAAATTTCTGAACAATAAATAAGTGCTTTTGACTTACTATTGTAGTGATAGATGCCTAAATTAGCTTTTTTGGAATGTAAAACACTTCCTTCAGAGCTTTCTGTGCATTTGTCTACCAAGAATTCGGGTTTGTAAATCACGTGTTCTAAAAGGAATATGAGAGAGTGTGGAAAATTTTGTTTGATCCCTAAATGTTCTTAAAAGGATTGATAAGTGGGATGAATGAATAATTTAGTATTGTAAGAGAGGTTCATGAACCTATAGCTATTTTAACACCAGATTTTCTCATAAAGGATTTGAGGTACAGACTCCTGGGATGTGTCAAGCATTTACACATATATGTCCCAATGCAAGGTTTTCACTCATAATCCCCAACTGTCAGTGGCAGAGCAGATTCAAAACATTTTAATGGGCTTTTGTTAAGGGAAAAAACAATTTACAGTTCAGCAATGTCCTAGAGCACATTCAAGTTTATGGAATGAATTAGTTCAGTGGGAAAGGTTTTAAAAAGAAGCTGTAAGCATCATCAAATTAAACATATAATGGTAAAGTCAGTTAACTGTTTGCGTATAATGTGAGTTTATAGTTGGAAAAGGTTGTTTAAGAGTTTATATAACAGAAAGATAGAAAGCCTTGTTGTAATTTATTGCCCTGTACCATTAGTCTGGTAATGCAGAAAGATACATGTACATTGCTCCGTATTATACATACATATGAAAATAATTTGACAGATCAGAAAAAAAAAAAGACATTTTTAGCTGTGATCTAGACTGCCAAAAATACCTCTGTTTATTCAGTTAGCTTTCATATTTAATTGCCTACCTAGTCATCTGTGGACATAATGTTGGCACAGTCTGTATAATATGATAGAGTCTCATTTTAGGTGTATAATGAACTTCAGTTTCCTAAGTGGAGCTTATATTAGGTGACATTTTCCATGTTGAGAAAATTGCATTTCTTTGAGAAGAAGCTTTAAGGCAAAAGATTAGAAATCTAAGTTAGTTCTGTCAGTTTTAGCAAAATATTTGCAATGGCTCACAGTTAGAAAGCAAGCTGACTGTTTCGATGGTAGATTCCCCCAGACTAGGCTGAAAAGAAATGTAAGAAAAAGAAAACGTAAGAAAAATTCTTACATTATCAGTAAGAATTTTATACTTTCTTGAGCTCCCATGAATTCTGTCAATTATACCTCAAAAGACTGGCACAGGTAGAGTCAAGAGCTTCTTGAATGACTCAGGAAACATGCTTCCGTTGTGCTGTTTAAATTAGGCAAAAAACAAATCCCAGAAATTTGTGTTAATTAGAATTCACTAGACTGTTCTTCATAAAATTCATCTCAGTGTTTAGAGTGCAAATGTTGAAACAAATTTTAGGCATCATTCAGAGATAGAAGCATTTCAAGCAGAACCTTCAAACTGGATGTTTTAGTCACAGTTGTCTTTGTCTCTTCTGAAAACCATTCTCACAGAAGTTAAAGGTCTCTTGATTAGAGCGTATCACTTAGAAGAGCATGAAAATGCCAGGGATTTAATTATTGTTGTTCTGTTGCCACAGCAATTGTTGTATATTTATTTCTCTTTTAAAAGTAGGGCAAGGAGAAAAAAAACAAGTGCATGTGATGCGAGTTTTTCTCCTCTTCTTCTTCTGAAGCTACAGAAAAGTCCTGACTGAGTAAGACAACCTGTGTTGGTTTCTCCAGCTTGTAGCATGATCAGAGCAAGAAATTTTGCAAAGAGGCAGGGCCATACAAAGCCCAGATAAAATAATTGCAGTGATTTTTGTGATGCACAGAGCAAACCTTGCCACACGATCCCAAAGATTCTGGTGAGAACATTGTTATTTTTGAAGTCTGCTAGGCTGACCCTAGGGGCCAATTCAAAAGGCAAACAAAAGCAGCTCTGAATAGTTTACAGAAAACCTTGTTATCTCTACCTCCACCACGGATACAAACCAGATTTTACAAGACCCTGACACTTAAGGAGTTCACTTTTGAAAAAAGTAAGCAAGCTGCGAGCATTGCCTGTATGTTTATTAGCTTTTCAAATGAAGGTCAGGTTTCCCCATTTTCCCCTGTCTGTGGAAAATTTGATGCCCTGAGGATGGAATGGATTTTACATCATTCTAGACACTCCCAAGGGAAAAAGCCCCTCCATCTTCTTGCTATGGTAATGCTGAGCCAATGGAATGCACTAATTACATGTGGGGGTACCAGTGTGTGCTTGTGCCTCTTTGATTTTCCTTGAAGGCCATCTTGTCTTTCCATTTACCTGCATGAGGGAAAGTTAACAGTGTTGAGCCAAGTGTTGCTACTTGTAATTTGGAAAGAAATAAATTCTCCTGTCATGCAAGTTTCTGTCTTAATTTGCTCTGGTAAAATCCATCCATTGTCATTAGACCAGTTCAGAAACACAAAAGGCTTTCAAGTGGCTTCTCAAGAGTCTGTGTTGCAATCAATCTCATAAAAAAATGGAAGAAATCCATTTAGAATAAAATAGTGAAAGAATTCAGCCTAGAAGGGTCAAATGAGCGTCTGAGTTGTAAACATCTAAATTGCTCATAATTTGATCAGTCTTCATCCAAAGAGAATAATGAAGCAGGAGAGAAATTTTGGAGTCAGGCACAGAAAAAGGTACGTGAGCAGGGACTGAGACACTGGGCATTGACCATTAAAGGGAAAACTTAAAAATAGGTACAGTAAAACTAAACAAATCAATTCATTGTAAGTTGTACCAGTATTTTCTCTTCTCCATAAGTCAGCTAATACAAGCATAAAGGGAAGTGTTTTTAAATTAAGTTGCATTTACAAAAGAAGAGAAAGCTTAAATATAATGTATAATTATTCTATGAAACTGATTGCCACCAGGTGCTGCTTGAGCTAAGATTATAGTATGATTCAAAGGTGAACTGGACATTTTGTGGACTTGTAGAATATGCAGAGGTAACACTGTTAAAAATTCAGGTGTAAACACTGTTAAGCATTTTGGAAGGCATGTAAAACTTGATGTTTCAAAATCTAGAGTATCTCTTCCTGTTAGAGGATTGGAATCAGTTTTTTCTACATTTTCATTTTTTGGTATCTTTTATACTTTCCCTAAAACATCCAGAAGTTTATGGAAGCAGGATATAAGACCAGTTGGGCTCAGATCTAATCCAACATGGCAATTCGTATATCATGATTAATGAGGTTCCCTTTATCAACAGCTGTGATTCTAACCTTTGTGGCTCTGCTGCTTATGTCCTGATTTATACGTCTTCATAACCTGAATCTCATTTAGAATTAAATAAAAAATATAAAAAACTTCCGTGCAATTACTCTAGCCTTTTCAAATATTTGCTCATTCAAATAATTTATTCACAAAATTCCAGATGGTACATCAGCAGCACTCTTCTAAAATATAATACTACTATTAAGATTTTTTTTTACATGCAGGCATTCATTATGGCATGTAGGACAGAAATAATATGCTGACACTGACCTCTCTGCATCTAAAACTTGCATTGGAGACCCAGTGTTAGAAATGTGCATCTCTCTTATTTAGTACTGGGACGTGGTCAGATATATTCAGAGATTTCTTTCCTGGTTTGTAATGTTAGTGTGATTCAGGACAGGTTAGCTTGATGTGTTATAAAATGAGCCAGTTTATCTTTAGTTTAGCCTGTGATCAGTGGGGAGAGTGCTTTTCCTTTGGGAGCTGAATGCAAAATAACTGAAGTAGATTGAAGTTGGCAGTGACTAATGAAGTCTTGTGAAGGAGTCAGGAGTCAGTGGGTTACTACATAGGATGGATTGAGAAGACAGTAACAGCAGCCTCTTTGTTGAGTTTATGCTGTCTTTCTTTTTTTTCTTCTTTTCTTTTTTTTTTTCTTTTTTTTTTC
>VWYP01008186.1:63695-82947 GCA_013400435.1 Pycnonotus jocosus
TTGCATAATCAGTGCTTCTGTGAAGAAAATCTCCTCAAAAAAATTTTTAAATTCCTGATGTATGTCTCTGAAACACAGACATCCACACGCACATTTGTTACAGTGGAGATAATTTTAGGCTTCCATGTTTAATGAGCCAGCATGGTTGCCTAAAGGTGTTGTACATGTTAATAATTTTAATCAGTCACACAGAATTTATGGAGCTAGAATTTCAATTGAAATTAGCATGAGTTAAAGCCTCAGTCATTTATTTCTCTGAGAGCTCCCCCTACTTTGCCAGTCTGATAATGTGCCCTGTTGTCACAGAATCTGGCACAATAAATCAGCTGTTCCGCTGAGCAGCCTGGTGTGGGACTTGCACACAGAGCATAACTACTGGGAGCAGGAAGCACTGCAGTTGGGTTTGCATTTGCTCTACGTGTAAAATCCGTGGGCACAGAGCAAAAGCTGAAGGAGCATAAGGAGGAGAGGAGTATGCCAGCCTGGCCTCGAAGGTACTGGGAAGGGGGCAGAGACAATGCCAGCCCCCTGGCAGCTGACCCAGGTCAGGAATCACTGTAAACTGCTTCTGCCTTAAGCCCCTGATGAAATATGACTTGGGTGAGTGCCTAAACTGAGCTGTGTGCAAAGCAGGGTGAAGGAAGCACACCCTCCTTATGCAGTCTTTGGGGAATTTAGCTGGGCTTTGTGCTACGGGTAGCACTGATGCAAAGTTACGGCCCTCACCACAGTTCTTGGAATTTTTTCAGCAATGCTACAGCAATTCAGAAAACTGCTGTGGTGTTACACTATTTTTGTGGAAGCCTTTTGTTAAACAACAGCTTTAAGACTTCTCTTTTTTTTAGGCCTTTTCTTTTTTAGGCTCACAATACTTTGGGGATTTTGAACAAAACATTGTGAGGCAAACTGATTCAAGCTCTCTGCAGTCTGACTGTCCCAGCCTGTGTGTACAGAGTGCAACAAGATTTGTGTTTTCCACCTCATTAAACTGACAGCAGAAATTAGTTTGTGGTATTAAAGACTAAAAAGTTAAATTACAGCTACACATGTCCTTTATGCAATGGTGTGTGTGAAAGATGTTTGATTTTAATGTTTGCTATAATGGAGAATTTAAATTGCAGTGTTTGTCAAATCTCTAATCTTTGTTTCAGAGTGGAATATTAATTATGCTTTTAACTACGAGAGGTAAATAAAATGAGCATCCACTGCCTGCCTAAGGGTAAATTGCAGATTACTGACAACGTGACGTGGCGTACTAAATGTCAGTTTTGTCAAACAAATTTAGAGGAACAGTTAAACTATTAGCTTCCTGTTGTTACAGGGGGTTTTTTTGCAATGAATGACTGTTCCTAGCAGCAGGGGCACTGTACCATATGGAACACTAACAGAGCTAAATCGAATAAGCGAGATGAATGAGGAGATAGCGCTACAGACGCACTCAATTAGTTTATAACTGTCTATTAACTTCTGTTGGTGGTTTTGAATAAACAATAGATTAACCATTACACCCCATCTCTTTCTTTATGAAATCAGTAGAAAGACAGTGCGATGAGAGCACACAGTGAAGAAGAAACTGAGCAGTTTCTTTCTTTTTAATTTTACCTCTCTCTTCTTGATAACTCAGCTTGTCCTGTTGGCAGTACCTGCAAGTAACAAATGCATTAGGTCCAAGAAGCAAATCAAAATATTTCAGATGTGGTTATGCATGCAAAATAGTTTTCCAAATTAGCAGGAGTTATTCTGCCTGATTTTTTTTTTAGGACCTAGTTTATTAGCAGGGAGGCACTAGTACAGCATGTGAACCTAAGCCAGTCATTGCAATTTATTTGGCAGTTAAAGGAAAAGTGTTGTGATCCGTGCAGAAATAAAACATTATGAATGTGTCTGCCATTCTATCTGTGCCCCAAACTACTTTTAGACCTGAACTGCTTGGAGCAGGTGAGAGGTGATGCATTAATGTGCCCCTGACTGCTAGAGTCATTGGAGTCTGATTATTTCCTTCTAGTATAAATCATAAATAAATAAACAGAATATAATATTTTACTATCCCTGGCTTCCATTTTAAGATATTGGAGAGAGATGGGTACCTCCAGAGGGTACTGAGCTTACCTCATAGATACTCTGATATTTTTGCCTGTTGTTTAATTTTAAATTATTAGCAAAAGATACCTAAAGACCATTCAAGCTATTTCATGTCATACTT
The DNA here is from genome assembly GCA_013400435.1 of Pycnonotus jocosus. Lineage (NCBI taxonomy): Eukaryota > Metazoa > Chordata > Aves > Passeriformes > Pycnonotidae > Pycnonotus > Pycnonotus jocosus. Next base: position 65,899 of record VWYP01008186.1, read on the forward strand.
TCACATTAGGTGTTCAAACACCTAATTTGCGAAGATCTTACTACTGCTGAACTTGAAATCTAAAATACCAGGCAGAAAAGGTGGGCAGGGTAAGTTAAGACAGGGGCACTAGATGGAGAGGATAAAATAATAAATACAGCAATAAATACATTAGTTCCCACTCTGTCGGTGAGAGGGATCAATAACTGCCATAAGTTACTTGTCATCATGTGATTGCTTAAAGCTCAGTACTTTTAGACATAATCCTGAATCAAGCTTAAGTTGCAAACATCTCTTTAAATTGTTAGCTAAGTTGAAAGTCTGTAAGTTTGTTTTGAATCATTGTCCCAGTGCAGCGCTGAGGGACACTCTGCCCATCTGTTGGATCATCTTAAATGAGGAATTTACAGATGCTTGGAGACACTTTAAATTTCATGCAATTTTTAGCCTTCTTGCTGTTTAGCAATTAGTGCTCATTATACCAATAGGAGAGGTAGCTGGGAGATGTTGGTGCTGTGTACCCAGAGGAGATATGGGAACACAGTACTTGGGGAACAGAGGACATTAATTCATAGAAAGCTTGAATCCATTAGATGTACTGCACATAAATAGAGTTGTTTGAAAATGCAAAGATTCCATTTCCTGGACCAACCCTCCATTTAGGTGATAACATTCATCCTGCTGAAATCCTTTCAACTGTCTGCTGAACGCAACAGTCTTCTCCATCTTCTGTGGGAAGAATAACACTGCTGTCAGCCTACTGATAACTTCCTTCCAAGATCCATATTACTGATGAGTGAAGTGGTTTTTGTCTGTCCCCTTACCATACATATTTCACACAGGATGATGTAAGTTTTAATTAGCAAAACTCCATGAAATATTTAAAACTCCTCAGGTGAAAGGAGTGGTATTAGTAAAGTGGAAAAATAGCATGAGAGTCTTACATTGTGTAGGAACAAGAACTTCATAGATCCTAGTGGAAAAAGAATAGGGAATTGGCAGAGGCAAACTCAGGCTGGGACTGCAGAGGGGTGGTAAATTGTCCTTTTCAGATTCAAACCACAATGTTAATGTGTTCCTGTCTCTAGGTTTTTTGACATGCAAACCATAATTTTCCAAGTTATGCAAACATTTCTGTCTGCTTCTGACAAAGTCTTTTTTTCAGTTTTACCTGCACATGGCAGTAATTCATAAACTTCACCTAATTTCTGAAATCAGCTGCCATAGAAGAAAAATGGTTTACTGCCATTTAAATTCTACCCAGACTTATGTCCAAGTTTCTGATCTAGATGTCTGTGTATCTTCTTCAGCCTGCATTTCTGAGTCTGGATTTTGGGAAAGCTCTTGTTTATCTAGCTTCTTGCTACCATAACTTCTCATATAAATTCAGATAGAGTCTCTCACCTGTAATTCACCTATGGCAAAATACTGCTGCAATGCCACTGCCCACTCTTACTGTTATTTATAGTGTTGGAGTGTTTTAAAGGAAGGCACTGTTTAAATAGTGAACATGTGTCCCTAATGAATTGCACAGATGTCCACTCATCTGTTTTCAAGTTGCTTATTTCCTTGCTGTTGAAGAAATTATCACAGTGTACTGTGATATATATATTTTTGTCCAGTGTTTGTAAGCCTAAAGATTACTAATGACTGTTAAAAATGACCCCCTGATGGAGGGTAATGTCATTCCATGCAGTGACTTGCATGAAACCACATTACCCTCGGTCGGGGGGTAATTTTTAATTACTATAATGCTCTTGCAAGTACCCATGGTGCAGCACTGAGGTCATCTTTCCACTGAGAGGATTCCATTACTTAGCTTACTAAGTGACTGAGTTTAATGGATGTACAAGACATCCTGCTTTTACATTTGGTCGCACACAAGTAAAAGCTAGCAAGTGGAAGCCCAGTAACCTTTTGAAAGAGCACTCCTTTCTCCAAGGGCAGGAGTGGAATGTGCTATTCTGAATTCCTTGTTCACATAACTGGCTACTGAAGTCGGCTTTAAGGAGTCTTGTCATTTCCCTTGAAAGACACTCGTTTTTAACAAGTTGTCTAGATAGGCTAGGAAATGTCAATCTATTCAAAACATTTGTTTGACATCTGATCCTAAGGTACTTATAATTTGAATCACACAGAATGTTAAAGAGAAATTGCTGGGATCTAGTTTATGAATGTGGTAAAGTTGCCAATGTGTATTCATATTTCTTCAGGTCTGGAAAACAGTCACAGCACTGGTATTTTCAGGTACTTTTGTATTGTTACATAGCCATATATTCTATTATGGCTTACTTACCCTGTTTCATGAGAAATACACCAACATTGTGACAAAACATTAAAAGAATCCATTCCACAGTAAATGCTATACTATTTTAGAAGCATTCCTGCTCACTGCTTTTTAATGCAAAGAAAAATTTGGCAAGTTCTTTAGGAGGATAAAATACCCACATATTCCCAAATGTTATTGACTGGTAGTATTGCCTTGCAATTTAATCTCCTGCTAACCTCTCTTCCCCTCTAATTTCTGCTTATGGGGATCCTTCCCAGACCTGTCTCTTGACCTAACCTACAGTTTATAACAGGCACTAAGTTACTCCCTCTCCAGTACCCTCTGCCAAACCATGAAGAGCTTTAACAGAGAATTCTGTGCTATATTATTCAATAAAATCTCATAAAGGGCATTATTAACTATTACATTCTTCAGGGGTGCAGAATAATTTTGATGGAACTCTTTTAAGTTTTGCTAAGGAGGTATGCTTTGTTTGTTAACAAATTATGATGTGTGGGGTTTTTTGGTTTTGGGGTTTTTTTTTTGTATTAAAGAGCAAGCAGTTTTCTTTGCAGCTGTCACAGTTTGTATCCTTTCTCTGTAAATGATGAGTTGGAGAGTTAATTTTAGCACTAACACATTATAGCTTAGAAACTTCACCTCTGTCTGTTATTGCAAAGGAATAGTTAGTTGCTTTCAAAACAAAAGCCTGTTAGTTCTGTTTCGGGTCTCATAGCCACCTCCCTTCAGACAGTTGTCTGTATCTATAAATCTCAGTGTACTTACTGTGTTATATTGCTACTGCAAACTAGTACTTTGGTATATTTGAAGTACTGGACCGTGTATTGTAAAAACAGTAGCTATTATTACTCTTAAAATTTAAAATTCTAACTGACTCATGCTTTTAATGGTGTTTTAGTTGTTTGTGGTTGTTGCCTTTTGAAGAATAGCACAGTGCCTAGCAGCTCACTTTTTTACATATAGTATTTTTGTGATGGAGGATTTCATCAGGGGAAGGGCTATGACTATTTGCTGCTTTGACTCTGCTCAGAGGAACTTTACCATGCTCTGTTTAGAAGTTTCAGGTTTTTCCAAGGATAAAAGATTTTGTTCTGTCTTTGAAGGTGTATTTTTGCAGAATTTAGAATTGGATTTGAGTACAAGTTCAAGGCATTCATTTTTCATTGTGTTTCTGTGACGGAGGTGTATACTTAAAGGTAGCGCAGTTCCATGCAAAATTTGATTCTTCAGTCTTTGGATTATCATTCTTCTTGTGGGTGGCAAAGCTCTGAGTGAAAATCCTGTATTATATGAAATCATTAATTAAAATTCTTTTCAAATGTTAAAGTTATTATGGCTGTAAAACCGATTGTATTTTTCAGATGAAATTGTATTAGAAAGATTTAGAGAAGCTTTCCTTGACACCTTTCTTACATCTTTTAATTAAGAAAGTCTTTGGTGTTAATAGGTTCAAGTTTGCTAGAATTAAAAATGAAGGTATCTAAATATTTGAAGTGGCTTTACCTAAAGCCACTATGGTATGCAGCTGTATCAGTGGCTCTTTCCAGCATGCTACAAAGAGCCCCTAAAGTTGATTAATCAGCCTTCCTTGCCATACAGGCCTCACATTAAAATCTTCCTTAGGAGCCATTGACTATAGCACAAAAGGCCCCAACACACATACTTGCTAAAAGAGAAGTAGGGGCTGGACAACTTCATTAGCATTTTATATAGGGGACAGATGACAATTTCTCCCAGAAGTGGCATTCTGCTGTGTGGGATAAAATTGGATTGAGCGTGCAGCTGCATCTTAGGCTGACCAAACAGCATCAGCCACACAAGGTCTCAGTTGGAGCACTTCCTCCTCTGGTCGTGGCTTTGGATTAGCAGCAGTCCATCTGCCACCACGCTCCCACTGCCAATTAAATGATACACCCATGGCTTGGGAGAGCACTTGAATGGTTTACTAGCTACATGCTGCTAAAGATCCACTCGTTAGTGCCTTCCTTCCCACAGTGAGCACAGAGCACTGTGGTGCGTTAGTGCACTTCCAAAAATGCTCCAGGTGTATCTTCATGCATCCCAGTAGTTATTCTACCTGCCCTAAGAGGTTGGCCCAATTTCAGCAGCCCCTTAAGAGAAATTATTTTCTTTCTTACATGATTGAATATTGCCTAATCTGAGCTTTTACTCAGCGGCTTTTGTTGAGACAGGTTACTTCTTGTGGAAGCAAAGGAATATAGACTCCTAAAAGATTGATTAAAACTCTATGCATTGGATATTTTGAACTGGTGAGTTGTATTGAATATTACAGAAGAAGGAGGGAATTGCTTGAAAAAGTGAAATGCACATGATAGAGTCTAGGTAGTGCAGAAAAAATTACGTGCAAGTTAGCGAATGCTCAGTGCCAGCACTAGCAAATACGTTCTACAGGCTGCTGCCAGTATTAGGATACAAAGAAGCAAAAATTATCTATTCAAGTGATGGCTGTGGATCAAAAGTCAGTGTGAACAAGGAACTCTGTCGTTCACAGAGGGCAGTATATTCAGGAACTGAAGTACCTCCCACTGCAGGACTTACACAGGAGCTAGGTCAGGATGCTTATCTGTTTACCAGAACATCTGGACTTAACACAACAGAATTTTTCATCAGCAGAAAGCCTTTTGCTCTTTTGTATTCCACTACTGGAGATCAGCAAAGCAGGGAATGAGTTGTATTAGGTTAAGCCTGTCAAACCCTTTCCTTTTGGTTCTGCAGTAAACCACTACATATATTTAATTATATGTTTACATATCAACGTGCATTTATATGATAGATACAATATTTACAATACATTTGCATATACCTAAATAGAAAATATGCTAAAGATAACTCTTTTAAAGGATGTTTCAGAGAAAAGAGAACATCAGAAGGGATGTTTCAAATAATTTATTTCGATGGCATTTTATGTCCTTATACTGATAAAGCCAAATCACAGAATGGTTTGAGTTGGAAAGGACCTTAAATATTTCTAGTTCAAAACCCCCTACCATGGTCAGGGATATCTTCCACTAGATCAGGTTGCTCAAAGCCTCATCCAACCTGGCTTCACATGACCATGCCTGTCATGAACTTGCTTCTTATGATGCATACCCAGCAGATAATTTGCCCTCAAATGCCTTAGTATCTGGCCAGTGGGAGAGGGATCTGCATAGACACCTAAATACCTTAAGGGAAAAACATCTCCTGTATTTAAAACTGTCACAGAAAAGCTATTGCTTTCTATGAACTTGAGCCTATGCAAGCATAGAAGTAACTTGTTAGATGCTGTAGAGATCTGGGGATCTTCTTCCTCCACTGGGACTTGCAAGACAGATTTTCTAACCCTGTAGCACAAGTAACAAGATATTTCACATAGAAGACACCTGTTCCATACCCAGGTCAGCCTCAGGTAGTGATGCATGGTGAGGCTAGGGATTTTATTTTCTCTTTGTGTAAGGAAATGCTTATGTGGCAGATAGACTTTTAAAGAAAGACGTTTTCCTGGCCATGCTTAAGGACTTTGGGAATATCACAGCAAACCTCAAAGACAGAGGCTGATGTATCTTAACAGACACAGATCTGCCATACATCTCTGTAATTCTTCATATTCCTCATGCTTAGAGCACCTCAGAAGATACAATGAAAATTTGGTGTGGGCAAAACCATCCCAAAGTAAATTTGCATTAGTTTAACACTGCCTCTTGTTTTGGTTTGTGAAAGCAGAGGGATTCTGCACACCTACAGTGCACACTATGCCTGAGAGTTTGAGGCTCTACTTAAACCTGACAGCTATGGGATAAGAAGGTGTTTCCTTTTATCATTAGCCAGCCTTTTCTAAAATGGTAATTAGTTTCGGGAAGAGACTTTCAAAATCTGTCATGAATGTGTTCCTGTGAAAAGCTTTTATGTTCTGTTGTCTGGCACTACACATCACACAACTCCCTCCTCCTGAGTAGGTCCTGGTGTTGTCTGCTCAGTTTTTTATTCAGATCATAGGATAGTGTGATGGGGGCAAAGAGGAAAAAGAAAAGCTGTTGAGACAAAGGGGAATTGCAATGTCAAATGCAAAATATATATTTTACAATATGGTATAAATAGGGTATTCTTCTACCCTGTGCAGTATCTTTGATACCCATCTACACACTACCATGGAGAAAATACTCTCTGAGCCCAGTATGATATACGCATCTTTCATTCCTCTACATGGGTTCCTTTAAAATTTTAGCTTTTGAAACAAGATCAGGTATGTATAGTAATTTGCATACAAAATAACGTAGGTACTCCTGTTTAAATGTAGACCTGGAGAAAAGGAGGCTCAGGGGAGACCTTGCCATTCTCTACAATGCCCTGCAGTGGGGTTGAGGTCAGGTTTGGCTTTTTCTCCCAGGCAACCCACAACAAAACAAGAGGACAGCCTCAAGCTGTGCCAGGGGAGGTTCAAGTTGGACATCAGGAAGAATTTCTTCACTGTAAGGGTGATGGAGCATTGGAATGGGCTGCTCAGGAGTGGGGTGGAGTCACCAGCTCTGTAAGTGTTCAAGAAAGGACAGAATGTGGCACTTTGTGCTATATAATAATTGGCAGGGTGATGGTCAGTCAACGTTTCGACTTGATGATCTTGGAGGTCTTTTCCAACCTTAATGGTTCTGTGAGTCCAAGTAAAATGGCATGTATGGTAACAGAAGAGAAAGTATGGGTTCTGTGTACATCTTCATTTCGTGTTCTTCAAACAGAGTTAGCTCAGAAAATGAAATTTCTTTTTGTGGGGGAGAAAGTATTCTCAGGCAAAAGGGAGGGTGAGGTGTGTCATTTCCATGTGACCATACATTGCAGAAAAGGATTTCTTCAAAGACTTCAAATATGTAATTTCAGTAAACTTCAAATACTGTCATAGAAGCCTGTAAAGTAGTGTAATGTCATTTTGCATTTATGTACAATTAATGTAGCAGAAATTAATACAAATAAAACATGGAAAATGGAACATTTCATTTTCATTAAAGTAAGAACGTATTATTAATACCATTTTAGAAAATCAAAACATAATTTGTCTTTTTTCATGGAAAATTTCTACATTCTCATTATGCAGTTCAATGTGAATATAAGTAATTCATGAAAAATTAATTAAGCTCTCTAATGAAAAAGCTTTATTGATAAAAATATTTACACAAGCTTCAGTCCTTATGTTAGGTGGTTGAATACAAGCGGCAGAAAATAATGCTTAAAGAATGAAATCATTAACCAAAAGAAATTTATATCTATCATCTTATTTAATTAAGTGTTTGTAATTTTCCTGGTATTATTCTGCATAGGTTCTGACTGCATCTTATATGTAGGACTATTCAAAGAAAAAGCACAACTGAGGATTGTGTTCAAATCTATGCTCTCAATCCCCATGTCTTCCTTTTTATGAAAAAGCCCTATTACCAGAACACTTAGCGGGAATTCTAGAATAATTTGGATCAGAAGGGAACTTGAGAGATCATCTTTTCTAACCTCCTGCTCAAAGCAGACTTATAATAAATTGAGTTGCTCAGGACATTGTCCAGCAGGGTTTTGAGTATTTCCAAAGATTGAGATCCCACCTTTCTGAGCACCTGCTCCACTCTTTGACTACCCCAGTGGTGAAAAAAACTTTACTAAGCTGTAGTAGGAAATTCCTGAATGTCTAGCATGTCTTGTCCTTTCACCTTGTTCCTGGAGTCTTATTCTGTCTTCTCCATATGCTCCCATTAGGTTGTTAAAATAATACTAAAATCCCCTGTGAGCTTTTTCTTCTCCAGGCTGAACAAGCACAGCCCTCTCAGTCTCTCCCTGTCCAGGATTTGTCTACTGAGGGAAATACAGGCTGAATTCCCTGCTCAGTCATGTAACATTTAAAAGTCCATTTCCTTTTCTGTCAGAAGGGCCTTCAAGTGTTGCAGCTGGGTTCTTCCCTCTGCTCATAAAGGATTTGCCATACTTTGGCCTGCTCCATATTCTAAGTGGCACCCCAATCCTCATCCTGCAAATAGTTCTACATGGCTGCTCTAATCACTTAAGTAAATAAGTCTTTAGTGAAATGAACAGATTTATAAGCATTTGCCTTTTAATTAATTTGTGAGGGAAAAAAATGAGTTTTAATATTCTGTGTGTTTTTCTTATACACTCCTATAAATCAGGAGGACCTTTTGGTCAATTAAATGTTGTGTTTACTATTTTCTTTGTTAATTTCAGGATCATAAGAAGGAAAACACAAAACTCATATCGCAAAATTGTTAAATCTTGTAAAAAATTCAGAGAATTTGTGGCTTTTCATTTTTTCTTCCTTAGTTCAGCTGAGAGGAATGGGACATTTTACTGCCCAATTCATTACTTACAATATTCAAGATCATGATCAAGATTAGATAATAATAAATTATGGGAAATATTGCTTCTCACATCTCATTACTGTTTTATTCTATTGGGGAGGCAGAAGGTTTTTGGAATTTTTTTTTTAATTGTGTGGGTGCATTTTTCTGAAGACCAAGGCCAGTGACTAACTTGAGCCAAAAATAGTGCAGCCAGCAGCTTTGCAGACATAGAGTTCTGCCAGAGCTTCTCAAATCCCTTTTTGCTGCCATAGCCTAGAGCCTTCCCTGAAGAACCTGTCAATCACACTAAAATGCATCTAGGTCCTCTTGGGTGGACATGCAAGAACTAAACTGTAACCACAAATTTAACTTTCTCTGAGAGCTAAGACAAGAGTCAGCCCATTTCAAATAAATGCTGTTACAGTAATCTCTGATGCACCAATTTGTAGCTCCATTTTTTGCAGTCAGTCATTTGAGTTCCTCCTCTGCATCAGCAAATTCTGTCAGTGCAATGCCTCCTTTGACCTGAGGTGTTCTTGGGTTTGATGCTATAAACCTCACTTGCAGAAATTCAGATAACCTGATTTGGAGTTCATACAAAGCAGAAACTGAGAAACAAGTCAGCAGAGATTTTAGTGATGAACTTTTCTTTTTTGCTCTGATCTCATTATGCTAATGAACCAATCTACTAGTAACAAAAAAAGTGCAAAAAGACCACTGGAGTTCTTACATGCCAAATTAAGAAAGAACCACAGAAATCAAAACTGGTTTTGTTTATCCTAATAAAATCAAAACTATTTTTGTTAACCTCCACCTTCATGTAAAAAATTTGTATGCTTTTTGCACTCAATTCACTTAATTCTCTAAGTTAAAGGAATCCTTCCCCCCACCCCTCTACTTGTATTCTTTTCTCCTTCTCTCTTTACAGTCAGTCCTGGTAGTACTGGAATGTCTTTTTGGCCTGAAAGTTCATCCAGTATCTCTGTGGCAAAAAAAATGAAAGCTACAGTGAATGAAAGGGGTGAAAATTAAATTCTGTGGTATCAAGAACACTGTTTCCAAAATTTGAGCATAATCACAGCATTTTTTAAAGTTTGTTCGTTTTTCTTTATCAGAAAATGCAAGAGCATGATAAAAATGAAATGAATATTGTTAGCATTTTCTTTGAAGCAGGAAGCTAATAATTAGAACAAAGAGAAGGCACCTAAAAGAAATTATAATAAACCACCCCTTTGTACATCAGGTGAAAAGGCTTATGAACCCTTGTCTGTATTAAAATATTCATAATCTCTGAATCAGTCTTCCATGCTGTTCTGATGTCAATGCAAAATATATGCTGAACTTCTCAGGACAAAGAATAATTTTATAATCAAATACAGGATTGCATACTAAGAGATCATAAGCAAAGAACAACACAATTCAGTGTTATCCTGCCACCTTTTGCTTTTTATAATTCTCCTAACAATTACTTTCCCTGTGGTTGTTCTCTAGAAATGCTAGTCCTTGAAGTCGGGACAGCTTGTAAAGTATTTTATTAAGTGCTCTCTAGTTCTTGCTGCCTTTAAATATAGTGCCTTTAAAAATATTTCTCCTTATTCTTTGTCTGATAGAATGTTGACAGAACACAGTTTAATGTCACAGTGAAATTGCAGTCTTGAGCATATTGCATTTCAGTATAAGACATATAAATGTTAAATTGAATGACAGAAGTTCAGGTGAGCAGAACTTTACTATCACTAATGCCATACTGTTTATATTTCATTTCCTCATTTGATTTCAATTGCTTCATATTTGTGGCTCAGTCCATTTGGTGAGATAAAAAGGATTCTGTGCAGAGTGTTGCTGTTTTGATAAGAAATGTACAGTAGACTAAAGTGCTAATTACTTGTTATAGTTACTTAATAACACCTAAAGAAGTTTACCATTTGATTGAATTGGATATTCAGGTTCTGAAAACTTGTTTCCTATAAGGGCTTCTTAACAATAAAAAGCAACATAAAGAGTACAAATGAGGCATTGGATATTCAAGGTATTCCTAAATAAAGAAGAAAAAAATTTCTAGAAATAGAAAGTAGCTTTTTGAATTTTCTAATGCAGATTAGAATAATACCCAATGTTACTAAACGTGTACCAGCTCACATACATGTAATTCTCACAATGATATATGATGTGTGCATTTGTATCTGCCTTAGAGGACCCATTGTTGAAGACAGGAGGGCAATCACAGTTATTGAGAAAAAGTTTCATTGTTCAAGAAAAAATAATTTCAACATAAGTTGAAAAAATGTATAAAAACTCAATAAACAAGGAACAAGTCTTATTACCTTTGCACTTTTTTACCCACTTCCTGTGGAGAGCTTTTATCACATTGCATCTTCATGCTGAATGTTGCTGAATCAGTTATGACTATTAAATTATTTCAGGATGAAGCAGATTCCCCAAAATTAGCTATGAATTTCCTTTTTAGCGTATCCTAGGCAGCCAAAATAGATGGGAAAAGTAATAATTTAATTTATATACTACTACTACTACTACTATATAATAACAATTAAAACAGCTGGTACTGTAAGTAGACTAACAAATCAAAAAAAAGTGAGTAATTCTGACTGTTAAAAAAGCAAGCAATGTATTCAAATCCTGTTTCCTGCATTATCTGTTGAAGGGATTGTTAATACAATAAAAAATTTTGGGAATAGAAGTCCCCACCATGTCTGTGATAGTGGCCAGTGACAGACCTTTACATGAATACAGGAGCAGAGTGAAGGAAAGGTAATGCAATCACTGTCCTCCGCTCAGCCCTCAATCAAATTTTCTTTTACCGATAATAACTTTTGCTATCTGATGAGTCCGAGTGGTGATGTGTCGCGAAGTGTTCATAGGGTATCCTGAATTGGACGGGACCCACAAGGAGCATCAAGTCTCAATTTCTGGCCCTGCACAGGACATCCCCAGAATCACGCTGTGTGCCTGAGAGCATTGTCCAAACACTTCCTGAATTCTATCAGGCTTGGCTGTGAGCACTTCCCTGAGGAGCCTGTTCCAGTGCCCAACCACCCTCTGGGTGAGGAACCATTCCCTCGGGTCCTGTCTGGTCAGCACAGAGCAGAGATCAGTGCCTGCCGCTCCTCTTCCCCTCACAAGGAAGTTGTAACTGCAATGAGGTCTCCCCTCAATCTCTTCTTCTCCAGCCTGAACAGCCCAAGTGACCTCAGCCACTCCTCATGCAGCTTCCCCTCAAGGCCCTTCACCATCTTTGTTGTCCTCATTTGGACACTCTCTAACAGCTTAACGTCTTCTTTTTTTCTATTGTGGTGCCCAAAAATGCACACAGGACTCGAGGCAAGGCAGAGCAGAGCATTTTCTGGGTTTTGTGAAGATATTTACTTCTGTATTTAAAAAAATCTGTATACTCCCTGCTTTGGTTCTTTCATAGTTGTGAAATAGTAATTCTTTATTAATTTCTTAATTTTCTTCCTTTTTTTATCTACTTTTATCATATTCTCAGTTCAACTGCCTCCTTTTTAAAACTAGGAGCTCCTAATCTATGGAAGGATTACTGCTCTTCTGATAGGGTCTGCTCCTTTGATCTTCCTATCACCTCTCAGTATATGTTCTCTACTTTGTGAAAATCTTTTTGGGATAGGCAAGTGTCAGAACTGCACGCAGTGTTCAAAATGTGGAAGCTCCATAGATCTGTACAATTGCTTAATCTCACTTTCCATTTTGTTCTGTCTCCCTTACATAGTCATTTCTGACTTCTTTTTGACTTTTTGACTATACATAGTGCTAAACTTCTTGTCTTCAAAGAATCAGGGACTATCAGATTTCTTTCTTCTGTTTTTTATGAAGTCATTTATATGCAGTATTGTGTGTGTATAATTAGGATTATTTTTTCCTGTATGCATGACTTTATATCTTTCAACATTGAATTTTGCCTTAAGTGAATATCCAATCACTCTACCTCATGGGATAAATTTGTAGCTTCTTAACCCTATTTCTAATTTTTACTATAACCTAAAAATTGTGTTTTGTTGAAAAATATTCTGGACATTTTCTAGGTCAGTGTGTATATGGTAAATAGTGCTAATACCAACATGCACTTATGTAGGATAGGCACTAGTAATGTATCTCTGTTGAGAAGAAATGACCATTTAACCCTACCCTTGGTATCACATCTGTCTAACCAGCTGCTAAAGCATTTTACTAAAAGATTGCTGCTATGGTAGTGTAGATTCCTGTAGAGGTTTGGTGAGCAAACTGTTAAAAGGCTTTTGCAGCTACAAGTGCACTACACTACTGGGTTACATGAAAGCCCCCAATCCTTTCTTCATCTGAACCATTTCTGTGATTTGTCCACAAGCAGAGAAGTAAATTTGAAACAATAAGTATGTAAGAAGTAGCTATTTTGAGTTACAGTAGGTGCAATAGATCAGTGCATTATTTAAAAGAAAAAATTCATCCCAAATCCTTTAGCAATATAATTACAAATTTCATCTCACTTCTTTTATTGATATCTTGGTGATGGTACTGTGTTGCTGGAGCTGTGGAAAGTGGAAGCATCTTGTTTCTCCTTTCTTTGCTTGGTGAGAAAGAGGCGTATTGATACTGAGAGGAGAGTACCATTCGATGTGGAATGGGGAAGCAGGAAGTTTTTGTTAGATTCAAATTAATATGCTTTTCTCATTATTCCTAAGTTAAAATGAAAGGCACGTTTTTGATAGGGTCATTACAACCCAAATCGCCTTTTTTTTTTTTTTTTTACATTCCATTTTTAATGTTGTTACGTTCCTCTTACTATCAGAGTGTGTCATTGTGCCTCATTCTTTATGCCCAGTGTGTTTTAAACACAAAAAGAAAAGGCAAGCTAGGTCCAAAATAGTTTATTATTTAACTCAAGACAGGACAGTGAAGAGGGTGGAGGAAATAAATGGAAAATGAACCAGACAGAGGCTGACAACATAGTAGCAACTTAGCAGTTGGTTGAGTTGGTTTCTTTTAGGGTTTGAGGGAAAAATCACTGAGAAGGAGGATATTGAGAAAGATATTGAGTTAAATTAGAACAGGTTTTACAGTGTGAGCCTTTTAACAAGGAGGGACTGTACAGGAGAAGATGAATCATTGGAGTGTTTTGTCATGGTAGATAAAATGGTGACAGATTGTGATGAACTGTTGAGCTTATTACTTTCCTGGACTGTTTTCTATTAATATTTGTAACAGAACAGACTGATAGACAAAATCCCACACAGTTTTGCAGGGGAAGTCTGTATTTTGTCTGCTCTGCATTTTACTAAATTGTAATCATTACACCAGTTCACTTGTTACTATTTCTTGTGCCATAAAATTCCAACAGTTCCTAGCTAGTCTTGAGATTTTTTCTGAATATCAAGCTCCTCTTTCCTGGGACTGATACAGTACATTCTCTTTCCTCATATAGTCATGGTAACACTATTTGTGTGATAAGCTGGTCTTTTGCTTTCCCTACAAAAATAATTTCATCCTAGGTAATCATCCTGGGAGCTTCCATCTGTTTTATGTTTTCTCTTTGGCTGTAGATCTTTTTTCCTTCAGGAAGGATAAAACATCAGATAGTAGCTGTGAAGTGTCTTTTCCATGAGTGAAGATGATCAAATATTTAAACCTTTTTTTTTTTTTTCCCCAAAAATTTATTTCAAATGTAAGAGTATGAGTGGTGGTAGAGATGTGAGGTACCACGGTTTTACAAGTTTCTTAAATCTTGTATAGCTAGACCCTCTTGGGGATTGAGAGATCCATGGAATGGTTGAGATGCAGAGACTGCAGCAATGAAGCACTTTCAGTGAAATCTAAAAGCTGCAGATGCTAGAAATGTTATATTCAGCTAAAGTTTACTTGACTGGGTCCAGTGGGTGTTTTTGTTCACAGTACAGAAGTCTGGCTGGTATTGCTCTCTTCCTGTAAGTTATTTCAGATTTGAACTTTTCCCACAAGACCTATTTCCAGAATTAGATTCAGGTTGAGAAGTACTATACAGTTGTTACTGTCTTAAAAAATAAATCTGCTTTAGCTTGATCATGGGACCCGAGGATTGGAAGGAGAGCTATGCATGACTGCCACCTAAATGTAGTGCCATCTAAGGGTGAAGGAGGAAAAAGAAATATCCATTTCATGTTACCACTTTGATAAGCCTGTCCTTACAAAAAACTTCCATTAAGTTATTCGTGTATTAGGTGATAATCTCAGATTCTACTTGGAGTAATATATTACTTATTCATTACAATTAGATATGAAGGAGGGGGGAGATTGGAGGATGCAAAGATCTAAGAGTTTTGTTTTACTTATGGTACTTGAATGAAATTCAACTATCTCTGTTATGAAAGAGTTCAGACCATGCTCCCTTGTGCATTTATGCACTGTAGAGTAATAAAGAGCCAGTTTTTATTATCAAGTCTATAGAGTAAGCAAAGGCTCAAGCAAACACAGGTGACTCCTGAGCTGGGATGAGCAAAGGCATAACACTGCTCATTGCTGCAAGAGCTGCAGCGGGTATTTAAGGCAGTGCACTTCATTCACTTTCAGACATGGGGACATGCCCTTGGGAATGGAGTGGCAATTTGTCAGCTTATTGAGGCCAAAATATGACCCTCAATACTCTTCTGTCCAGTGACCCAATGCCATGCCTGCCCTTACTATTCCTACTTGTATTATTAGCAAGCCTTTAATTTCAAAGATATTTTGAGACTTATTCATGGATTAAGATACTGCTGAGCTTGGTACTACATTGGTGCAGAACACAACCACAGCTCCTGCCCAAATGGCTTCTTATAGAGGTGAAAGATAGGGGATAACAGGTGGATAGATGGGGAATATGAGAAGACTGAGGAAATAGTGCTCAGCATAGGAAGCAATAATATTGGTACTTTGCAATTGTGTCTGCAGGCAGCAATTTGAAGTGGAAGAGTGAGATATCAGTCAGGAGAGTTAAAGAAAGCCTCTCCTGCACAGCATGAGAGGAAACAAACATTTGAAAATCTAGGGGAGGCTGATGTAAAATTTTGTCTGTGGTGGGAACCATCTTCATACTGAATAAGAGTTAACAAATAGAAAGACTTTGAAAGTTAGCACAAGTTGGTTATGCTTGATACATTTGGCCTCTAGAGGTAGAAGGAACCTAGGCAAGATAATAAACTCCTGTAACTTCCAGTTGAATATATGTAAAAGATCCTTCTGGCAGATGAATATGAGCTGGCTCCTGTTTTCCAGAGGAAAAGTCGTTGAATTAACAGGACAAG
The DNA here is from genome assembly GCA_013400435.1 of Pycnonotus jocosus. Taxonomy (NCBI): domain Eukaryota; kingdom Metazoa; phylum Chordata; class Aves; order Passeriformes; family Pycnonotidae; genus Pycnonotus; species Pycnonotus jocosus. Next base: position 81,765 of record VWYP01008186.1, read on the forward strand.
TAAAGCCTGTGGAGCAGTTATTTTTTTAAACCCATGCCTTGAAGATACGCTACAGAAGGAATCTGGAAAATTTAAATTAAGGCTGTAGGCAAGAACCTGAAGAAAGGCTTGGTCTCAGACAGAGTCAGGGGACACAGAAACAAAGCAAATAGTCATGAGATCCACTATCATCAGGATCACAGATGCCTCACAGAGGTTGAAGGAGAACTCAAGAGTTTTGGACATGTTGTTTTGTGATATAGCTAAGCTTAAATCAGGAGGAGACAGTTAGACTTCAGATTGAAACAGACAGACCTGGGGAAAAAAAAAATAAAGGTATATGCATCCAAGGCAATTCTATAGTTTAATGAATCACTATTGTAGTATCAGATTTAAGATCTTGTCTCTGACAGACCACTCCTGCTGAGAAGCAACTAACTCATGTGACTAATTTTCCTGAAAGCAGGAGTGGCAGAAAATAGTCTTTAGGAATGTGAGTCAATTTGGAATGTCTATTGTGAAATGTGCAGTGTGTATTCAGACCTCCAACATACACTATACAGTATTATATAAAACAGATTGCTGTCTTACACAGGATCTCAGTGAAAACCACTCCAGACTCTTCTAGGTGTGTGAACATTGATACTGATTTGTCTGTTCCAGTGAAATCTGTCTTTTCATTTTTATTTATATGTTTAATCAGATGTAGCCTTTGATACTGTAGCTCACATCACCTTCATATCCAAGTAGTCCCCTTTAATTCTGTGGTGATCCCCAAGGATTAAGGTGCTCTTGACCACATATCAGCGCACTGACAACTATCCCTTGATTATCAGACTGAAAGAGATGAGAGTAAAATAAATTTAAGGTTCCAGAAATGCAGAAACAAATGTAAATGTTATTTAATAATATGGTCACAAACTGCAGTACTAATGTAAACAACATGAAGACTATGTCTGCTTACTGAGAGTTGTTTTTCTCCTTTTTTTTCCCCTCATCGTTCATTTCTTAAGAAAATTGGCTAAAAAGCGGAAAGAGACATTGAGTAGTACTCGGCAGGAAATGACAGTGATGGTGAATTCAATGGATAAAAGCTACACCGAGCAAGGCACCAACTGTGATGAAGCTTTCTCTTTCATGGACACGCACAATCTAAATGGGAGATGTAAGTTTTTTCCTTTCTTTTCTTTTCTTTTTTTTCTTT
>VWYP01008186.1:83023-213590 GCA_013400435.1 Pycnonotus jocosus
TTTTAAGGTGAAAGAAAGGTGCAAATGGTTTTTAAAATATTCCTCATTACTCAGTCATGGAAAATCCATGGGACCCAGCGTTTCCCACTGTGCAGCACATTACAGTGTCTATTCAAATGAGCAAGACAGTCAGACATCAAGAATAGACTTCTTTAAAAATAATAAGGATAATTGAGCTTTTTTCTGTCCATCCTTTTCTTCTGCACAAGAGCAGTGACATTACTGAAACAGTAGTTTTACCTTTCTCCAATCTCGATTATATTGAAAATCCTATATCCCTCATGCTGTCCCAAGTCCTTCAAATGCTTCCCTTGCTCACTTTTTTTTTTGGTAGTACAAATTTATTTTTGAATATAATAACTTAATAATGATAATCTGATTGTCTTATTATTTCCAATTCTAGATGATACTCTTTCTGTTGCTTGTGCAAAGGAAAAACTCAGTGGACTTATCTGTTCTGCAATTTCATAAGAGATTCTCTAATATCCTCAGTCTTCTTCGATCTACCCTGAAAATAAATAAGATTTGGGTTATAAAATTTCCTGTATTAGAATTTTAGTCAAGGTCTCACTCCTGTCAGAGGGTTGGCACTAAGAAAGACCATGAAAAAACAATAGTTATTCATAGTTGTTTAAAGGAATGACTGGGTTCAAAAAGTTTTTTTGATTTTTTGGTTCTTAAGGAACCTCAGGGGTTTTTGTATGCTAGTGGTTTCCTTAATGTCTTCAGAATTTGTCAAAGATTAAAATTTTTTTCAAGTACTAACAGTATGCAAGGCCCAACTCCCACTCTTTAATAATATGCTTAAGAATTTATCTTCAATGAGCTCAATTGTACAAACACTCCGTGAGGTTTATACAGTGAGACTTTTCTCAGCAGCATTAGGCTCAGAATTTGCAATGTTAATTTGCATTTGAGTTACATTTGAAATTGATTTGAAATAGATCTTTCAAATCAGACCTACCTTTCTGCTGAGAATATACCTTTGCAGTTAATGAGATTGCTTATTCCTCTGAAGAGATCAAGAGGTTTTATTTCATCTTCCATCATCATGGTACAGTTTTCCACTGGTGCTACTGAATGGTCATAACTATAAATGAAGCTGCAATGGGTTCTTGGGACTAAATCCTCTTTATGTAAACCACCTCAAACCTCTTTCAAATTATTGCCACAATGAGTTTTTTATACCACTTGAGAGCTAGAACCTCTAATTAGACTTTCCATAAGAAACATGTCACCAGAAACAGTGTCACCAGAAGGTGCACACTGACAGTCTTCAGGAATAATCTTTGTGTAATGCCTTGTATGCAAGAGATTTAGAACACTCCTACTTCCAGTGAAAGTTCATTACCCTGCCTGCATTCTCTACCTAGCATGTTTTATTACCTGCAGCAGCCCTGACCTCAACTAATCTCTGTATCCATACCCAAGAGAAGTATCACTCTTTTGTGGTCATCAAGGAAATGTAATCTTCTCATTCTAGAGGCATAATCAAAGGAACTTGGTCTCAGATATGTTAATTTATGTGATAAAGCATAACTATCAGCCCTATTTAAGCCAGTTTTGCGATATCCCCATATTAACAAGGGCTAGTAATTGCTTGCCCTAGAAGATCAACAGGAAAAAAGATGGATGAAAGCCAGCAGGAGTAATCTCACTCCTCATCCAGCAGATCCTGTCTTTCACAACTCTGTTTTGTTTCACACATTCCTGTTAGTCTGTTTACAGGTATCCAGAATATGCTTACATTCACTGATCAGGCTGAATTTGAGTTGTGTAGACAAGCAACTAAGGCAGAATTTGCAATGAGCTTTGCTTAAAAGCCTCTAATGACTCTTTGGCTGAACATCCTGTAAAATGTTGTGATTAACTCCTACCTGTTAAATGTATCTGTGTTTACAATGGTAATTTGCATGATATTGAGGGGCAAACTGAATTTAATTTGTTCCCATTGGGCTTTCCCATTGGTTTTACAAATGGTTCAATGATTAAATACCAGTGTGAGCATTCGTCTGTATATCACTCCCTGAAAACCACCTTCAAACAAAGAGTGAATATTCAGGGTCTCTTAGAATCTCTATGCACACTACCCACCTGTCTAAACAAATCAAATAAAAAAGGAGAGAAAAAAATAAACTACAGTAGAGTACTTGCATAAGGTATTTACAGTATTATAAGGAAAACTTATTAATGATCAAAGCTTCTGTCAAAAACACCTCTTGTTGTTGTAATGTGTTGTTTCAAGCATCAGTATTCAGTCTAATCTTGTGATTTAAGAAGTATATTTCCCATCAGCAATCAAAATGCTTTCTTCAATGACACTTCTTTTTAGAGAATTGATCAAATTCAGTAAGCTATTTCATTCACTAGCCTTGCCTGGTTTTCCCTAGGTCTTGATTCCAGTGCAAGAAACACAGCAGGATGAACTCTAAGTCAAGTCAATCCCATCTGCTGTGTCACTCAGCTTCAATAGCTGCATATCGTATCTCTGTCTCTAACCAGCTTTGTTTCTCTTTGCAGCTGTATCTTCACCATCTTCATTTACAATGAAAACTAACACACTGAGCACAACAGTGCCTAATTCTTACTACCCAGGTAACCAGTTTTTTTCTTGGTTTCCACCCTTTATAGACCTTTCCATAATAAAAGCATACATATTTATGTTATTATACTTCTTGCCATCAGCATTTGATGCATATATAATAAACATACCAGTTGCTAACAGTAGCTTTCTGAAAGAAAACTCAGGAACATGTATCAATCATTTACTGTTCTCTCTCTTTTTACCTTTCCTGCATTGACCTGCTTATGATGTATGACAGATCCATTTGTGCCAACTGCAATTTTAGGTGAGAACATTTCCCTTTATCAAAGTTTATTGCTGAAGTAATTTTGGAAGTTGCAGTTCTTGGGGAGCAGGCAATAGTATGCAAAACTCTGGAGCTCTATGCTAAAGGGAGGGGTGGTAGACTTGGCTACACTGAGGTGCTAAGGGCAGTTATCAGGTTTGATTGCTACTGCCATAGTGTAAGTCAGGGGAGAAAAGACAGAAATAATTCTAATATACGTGGATTTGCAAGGAAATGTTTATGCATGTATTTGGAGTGACACAAAAGAATTTGATTATAGCAGCAATTGAAATAGTTTTCCTCATGTTTTTTTCTGTTTTATCACAGAACTGAAGATGTCACTTCTTAAAAATAACATTTTTTCATAGTTAAGCTACTCAGGATACAGAAAATCAGACAAAATACAGTTCTGGCCATCTACCAGCTATCATGTCTTCTGACAGTTCTGCAGAGTTTCTGATGTGCTTGTCAAAAAGTGAGGTTTCAGAAAGGAGATGGTATTTTGAACAGCAAAATGATAACATGACACTTGAGTATATAGTTTATTATGCATCAGGTGTCACAGGGATGAAATAAAACAGTAAAGCTGTAGGTTAAAAACATACAGTTAAAATGTAGAGCATTTCCACTTGGAATTTAGGAGAATTTTCTGTTGTCCAATGTCAAAAAGAGAGAGGTTTCTGTACAGTGATAAATAGTAAGCATGAGGCGCTGTTGCATTTTCAGTGCATAACTCTAACCCCTTTGTGGCTTGTATTCATTTACACCTCCTTCCCGTGCTAACTTTAAACTAAACAGGGGCAGTTTTTAATAGTAATTCAAAACATAACAGTGCACTGTAGCAGGAAGTCAAACTCCTTAAGTGTTAAGCCTATTTATTTACTCATTTTTCAATTAATATTTTGACAACAAATATTTTCCTTTTTCCTCTTTTTTCTTCCAATCACTGTAAAAATTTAAGAGCCCTTAACTGATTCCTACCCTTAAGCTGTGAGTTAAACAGGCTTGGATAGACACAGAGTGAAGCATATAAGAAGTAAAAGTTTAAGAAGGTGATCTTGAAAATTTGTTATTGTGAAAGAATATTTAGTGCAGTGCACTTCAGTGTGATAACTTTGAGAAGGAACTTTACTGGTTTTATACATTATGTAAATCTGGAAGAAGGTAATGGTAGTGACTGTAACAATGTAATAATCTGCATGCAAATGAAATTTGCAGTGCCTTTTAACTGCCTGAGATGTTAGATTTTTTTGTGTGTGCTTTAGCATTCATTCAACGCTTCATGCAGTAGATGTTCTTTCTGACCTTGTGGGTGGGCAAGGAGGAAAGTACTATTATCAGGAGAAAACCTTTGAGATTTCCCATCTGTATTATTTAGCTAATCCTTTCTTTGGTTATTTTTGTGATTCTTTTCTATATAATACCAATGGTAAAATTATTTGTTAGCTTTTTTCCCCCAAGAAATAATGTCTAAGCAAGTAATTCAGCTATCAGGCAAACATACACTGGGAAAAATAAATTCTCTGGTTTTACTAAGTCTGTAAAATCTTTTAATTAGTTAGGTGTGTATTTTATGGCCTACTACAGCAAACCTGTGCTTACTCATCTCAGAAAATATTTCAGTTATTTCACTGCATAAAATAAATATTTTTGTAACTTTACATGTTAAAAATTTAGTACCATTTTATGAAAGGTGCTCCATTCAGATTAGATCTTTCTCCCAATGTGTTTATGACTGTCTGTACAGAAACACTGGTGTATCTGAGGTAAATCAAATTAACTATGCTTGAGCTGGTAGAGGAATACAGCTGTTAACAAAATATGCAGGGTTTTAATTACAAGCAAAACATGCTCTTCCTGTCTTCCACTGTCCAAAGAAGTTGTGTTAAACTGCAGCATCAAGCCTGTAGTAAGAGCTAAATCATCTTCTCAGTGTGACCTCCTGAAGAAGGTATAAGTCTGGTGAATGGTTGAGTTCAGCTTTCACAATCAGATAGAAAAGCTACAGCACACTTACTGTTTCCAAAGTATATTATTTAATAAATGTTGTACAGCTCTACAGGAATGGGTAAGTGTACAGTAGGACAACTGGAGTATTTAAGCCAGGCAAACTTCCCATTGCACATGGACACTGCATCTGGAGGAGCCCACCCTTTGAAAAACTGACAGTCTGAAGTGCTCATGCTACAGTGCTCAGAGGCAAAGTAAAAAACTGTAATATACATGGCTCCTAATGTACATGTTTAATGTATAAACCAAGGATTAAACACACTTTATTTTAAAAAGCTTAAATGATAACTCCTTCTGTATTAATGCAGCTGTAAGAAATGAAAAAATGGAGAGAAGAAAATTAGTCTAAAACTAGGGAGCTTGCAGGAAAGAAATTCATAAGCATTAAACTGATGCTTGCATAGGACAAGACTTTGATATCTTTGCCTTCATCTTAGTCACTAACAGTCTGTGTCGCAAAGAACTTTGCAGTCTGTAAAAAAGAAAAAAAAAAGAATCCTCAAGTTTTCTAACCTGTTTCTAAAATTGAAATAAGCAACCCAAAAAATCATTATCAACTTTCTACACTTTTTTTTGTCTTTTGTGTCTTAGCCACCTTGTAGTTTTCAGGTGCCATTTCAGCAGCAACATACTGTACCTACACTTGTATACCACGCTTCATGCCATGCATCCCGAGGTGCTTTGCAGTACAATTTTATACCACATCAGACAAAAGTTGTAAAATTTTATGACTAAAAGATTAATCCCTTTCCTCTGCATTAGACCAGCAGATTAAATTAGCAGACTGACAGGGAAAGGAGTGAAGTGGCCATACTCATATCCATACATTTTCTCTGCTGTTTTTGGTTTGGGTGTCAATGCACAGTTCATACTGACTGTATGCTTAGTGAGGACCAAGTTTCATTTGTCTTAGTGGGAATTGAGAGGACCTCAAACCATCTCTGAAATATGATTCATTGAGCTTTCTGGCTTTAACATCAATTTTCAGTAGTGCAACTAAGACCAGAATCTCACCTTTAACAAGGTGTGTTAGTATTTTTGGTGTGTACATGAGAATCTGGGACCTTTTCATACAGAGTGTTTGTCAAACTTTCTGCTATAATATATCTAACTTATGAATGTGGAAACATTATTTTAATGCTTCCCTTTCATATGGTTTATTTTACTACGTATTTTTTTTACAAATGCCTTATTTCATAAACATTATTCAGATTTTTTCTTCAATGTTCAGTCAGAGAGGAATAGTTTGATTAAGTCAAAGCACCATATTAACAATTTTTCTTAAAATTAAAAAACTCTAAGATATATAAAATTATTATTTGAGTAAACAGATAAAATATTTGTGATGATTCTTGGACTTCAGAATTTTGGGTGGGTTTTTCTCTTGTCAAGTCTGAATAAATTTTTAGAATTCCATCTATACAGGAAGCAAGTATATTGCTTCCTTAGGTAGAGTGCACTTTCACATGTACTTACTTCTAAGTACAGGTTCTGATCTCAGTTCCATCTGTGTGAATTGACTCACAGTATGATACCTTGGTTTTAGTAAATACAATTTTTACTGTGAAACTGAGATCAGAATCTGACTCATTTAGGGAATCATTCTGTACAGACTAAATTAAAAACATGAAATTACCTGTAATTATTAATGTAGTACTGTTGCTTATGCCCTGTTTCCTTTTTCTCCTCCTCTTTTTTTCTCCTGATATGTATCTTCTTAAAAGTGCCAATCAATGGTAAGTTGCCCATTTGCCCCATGGTAGAGATGTGGAGGGTTGGGAGAAGTATGTGTCTCATAAAAATTTTAACCAGGCCACGGGGGTCTTCTGTTTGTTGGCTTGCATGTCAGTTGACATATAACATTCCATGCCTACTGTGGTGGCTCATGATACACCATGATCCTAAAGCATGTTCAGCAGTCAGTCAAGACATTTTTCCTTACCAGATGATCCTTTGCATTTGTCCTCTTGTAGTTTGTTTCCAAGTGTCATTTTAAAATCTACATTTCCATTGCAGTCCTAGCTTGATGAAACCATAAGCCATTTTGTGCATCTTTTTATTTTGCTCACTCCAAACATTTGCTCTAAATTTGCAGTGTAAAATACAGCACTCTAATAGTCTATGAGAAATACAAGTCCAGTTTCATTCCACAGGACTTGTTGAAGTTTCAGAATGAAACTTCTATGCAGTTTAAAACAAAATGCCTGTTTTAAAATTTGTTTGCAATCAGCTAGCAATATTTAAAACAATATTAGAGTTTGGACTGCTCTGCAATGCTTCCATTGTAGAACTATGGACTTTGCCTCATTCCAATCAGTCTTGCAATTTCCGTGTGTAAACTGCTCATGGATTTACTGTTCTTCTGGTGTAGCCTTCAAAGACAGAACCAATGCTGATGGTGTCAGATTTCTGCCATTCCTCTAGAAATCTTTGTAGTTTCTATTTCTTTTAAGAAGTGAAAATGAGCCAGTGCGTGATGAGATACTCTTTTTCTAGATGAAACCCACACGATGGTCAGTGACACAAGCAGCCTGGTCCAATCCCATACCTATAAGAAGAGAGATCCAGTGGATGTGCCCTACCAGACTGGACAGCTCCATCCAGCCATCCGTGTAGCTGACTTGCTGCAGCACATCACCCAGATGAAATGTGCAGAAGGCTACGGATTTAAAGAGGAGTATGAAGTAAGTGTCAGGTCTAAGGATCTGATTTTTATGTCTTCTGCACCACTGGTTGGATGTGTCTGATACTGAGTTTTTACCAGTGTGCATACGGCTTGCATTTTACAAGAGACGGTGTTTTTTTGAACTTCACGCTTTGTCATGCCAGCTTTGTGTTACAAAAATTTCTTATATATAGAATTGTTTAAACTGGTATTTGTAGTATTAGATTTACAAAACCCATGCTTCAGGCCACTTCCAAAGTCACTGATGACATTTTATCCCCTGGAACGTAGAAAATAATTCATTCCCAGGAGGACCTAGTCACTTGTCAACTTTCATTTGTGTGGCTGACTTAAACAAGTTTGTTTCTGTGAGGTTTTTTATGCCACTGTTATTTAAAAGTGATAGAATTGGAAATTCTTGTGTTTGGAAAAGATTTGCTCATCAGCCAAAACCCTTTATACCAGCATTAAGCCTAGAGGAAAACTACAATTAATTTATTAAAAAAAAAATAAAATCAAGACCATAAAATGGAATTTATAGTGCAACAAATGACATGGCTTTTTAACTACAGTGGATCAAATGATTTCTGTTGAAAAACAATTTCCAGGAAAATCACTTAATTTTCAGCCTACCAAGCTGATGAATGGCATCCCATTACAGACAGTAGGTGTAGTCGTGAGTAATGCCAGTAGATGCAATACATCAGGGTGCAGTTTGTTAACAGTGGCAGGAAAGGAGGACTTAAAATAGTGAAGCTGGCACTGAAAAACTCCTCTTTATATATGGAAATTGTTAGAATGAGCTATAACTAGCCATATATTTGCGGGGTTTTTCCATTGAACTACTGTTTCCATTGAACTGCTGTTTTTCCTCCATATGCAGTGAATGACTGCCCAGTATATTCTAGCACTGCAAAAGTTGCAAATCTCTTTGTTTACATTTCTGTCAGACTGATACTGTCCTCTTTACAAATTTGAACTAGACAACAAAAGAATTTCTTCCGTGTGTATTATCAGAAGGATAAATGTCCAAATGAAAAGGAAGAAATAGTTTGACAGGGGATTTGTTTTGAATGAAGTCTCACAGATGGTTTTTGCTCTAACAAGGCAGCAGGATTATATAGTCTCACCAGGGAAAGAGTTTGATTCAGGAGAAACTCAACAGGATTCACTCTGAAAATAAATCCATGGAACAGAACAGAAAGTAAAGTAGCACATTGCCCATTAGAAGCACTTCAGAGGAGCGCAAGGATACACAGAGCATTTGCTGTCATGTTTTAAGTGCTTTAAAATAAAACAATAATTAGGGCCACTATTCTCATTAATTCAGACTATAGCTCACTGTGTAAGCACATATATGTAATTTTAAGTCCTGTTAGTGTCATGCACAAGTTTTTGGTGTAGCATAACTGACACAAAGGATAAATGTTGACAAATGGTCTTTGAGCAATGATCGTCTGGTACTTACTTGCTCACTGCTGAGCTCTGCATTAGGATTTACCCACTTGGGATACTGAGTATCTATAGCTCCCAATACTCAGGGCATTGGAGGAACACCCTGTTTTGCAGGATTTTACCTTTTTTTAATCCTGGGAGAAGAGTCCTGTTCCTGCAAGCAGCATGAGACCCTTGCTCTTGGCTGGTGGGACCAATATTGTGCCTGTCTGTAGAACCAGAGCACATGCAGACATGTCCTTAGGGCCACGCCAGTAGCAACTTCACTGCCTGCTTTTCCATCTGTTTCTCAGGTGTGGAAAGAACAAGAATGCATTTCTGTAAGCTGTGGAGTTAAATGCAGAACTTCATTTGCGGCCTAGTGGAGTGCAAGTGGTCGAGATTGCACAGAAATCCTTAAACTTGGGGAAATTTCCACATAGCTAGGCTGCAGTGGATCTTTAAAATCCTTTCTATCCTCTGCCAGACCCTTAAGAAAGGAGAGATTTTAGCCTGGTTCCAGTGGTATTAGATGTTAGACTGACAGGACATTGGCCTGGTTTCCCAAGCACCCCTGCACTGATTGTGGATTATTTAATCTGTTTCCCAGTACTACAGCATGGGAGAGTTTTTACTGGTCCTGAAGGAGCCTCCTTGCTTATCTTCTTTCTGCATTAAAGAAACAAAGTAACTAGAAAAGCGGAGAGTGGTTTCCGCAATTCATCACTTCTTCCTCCTTACACCTGTCGCCTTTTGGTTTTAGACTCGGTACTTTCACAGGGATTTCACTATATCCTTTCTCAAAAACATCCATCTGTCAAAGGGCCATAAATCCAAGTAACGAGTTCGTCTGCTTCAAAACAGATCAGTTAGGCTACTGGAGACCAGCATGGCTTGGCATAGCTAGGGCAGAAATAAATTCATAAAAATCTTGCAATTTCAGATAAGTTTTATTTTTAACCCTGTTTTTGGATCAACTTAAATGCTTGACTACTCAGTGTAAAGTGGTTCTTTGCCAAATTGAGGTTAGTTGGCAGAAGACAGTTCTAAATCGATTTCAGAGTGTCCACACAGGAGCTTGGACTGCTTTAACAAAATTGATTTTAAAACACACCTTTAATTAAACCAGTGCAACTCTGTGTAGATAAAGCCTTGAAAAATCAATTTCACATTATGTTCCATGACAGGGAGTTCTGAGCTTCCATTATCTTCAAACCAGAGGTTCCTTTGAAAAGCCAAAATTTGCAAATGGTGTCCTGCTCAGATCAGCCTCACTTACTGTCACTAACAGGACTGTGTCAATAACAGAATTTTTAAAAAAGCTTCCTCAATGTAGTTTTATCTTTAAGGCTTTCCTCGCTGTCATCTGTCTCATCTTCTCTCTCCTCCCCTTCTGTCGAACACATCCTTTCTCAAGGTTTTCTGGCAGTTAACTGTTTCAGTCCGGAAAATATTTTATATCATTAAAGCAATACTATTTCAAATACAGTAATTTATATACTGTCAAGATAAACTGCACTGAATATGTTCCTCCTGTGCTGCATGGTCTTCATTCTGATGTATTGCACCAATGTATCTGTACTAATGTTTAAATTATCATAGATAATACAGGCTCAGGGTGCCTGTCAAGGTCAGGAACATGAAATATATTATCTAATGTGTGTTAAACAATTCATTTCAGTTTAACACTTCTGAGCATCTGTTATAGATTGGTAAAAGTATTTAAAAATAGGTTATCTGGCCATGGTCATTGTTTAGCTATACCTTGGGTGATTGTGGTCAAAGGTGATCATAAAAAATGGATAATTTAAAGAGAATTTGGAGAAGAGTGTTACAAATAATTGGGGGTATGAAAGAAATTCTGTTTTAATAGCAGTATATTCATTTAAATGGAACTTCAGAAGATATGCTAAGGTAGATGTGATAATTGTCAGTAAAACCCAACTAGCTGAAAAAATGTCATTAACCAGTGGAATATCTCGGATAAACACAAAATGGATTTAAGAAACAAAATACAGGGAGAAACTCTCTAAAACCAGTAGAAATACAGATCCTTGTTTGGGGAGGTAGAAAGTATTGCAGACAAGCAGGAATTTTTTCATGGAGGATGTTTGCCCCATAAGTGCCTACTCCGGGATTTTTTTTTTTCCTCCAACCCACTCTTAGAATAATGTGTGACTTTGAAAGAAGGCTGATACAATTTCCATTTTCTACTGTCATGCAAAGCCATAACAGAGTAGAATCCTGTCACTCATACCCAGTCTCCAGTGGCATCTTTTCTTTCTCTTTGGTTCCAGCTGGAAGACAAATTTTCTGCCATGTGACACTTTTAAGACTTGTGCTTCTGGGGCCCTGTTTTGAAATCTTGAAAGTAGTAGGAAAATTGAGTATTTTTTAAATACTATGTTATTATAGCTACTAGTGGGACCCAGCTGGCCCTATTTTTTTCCTGCATGTTTCTTGTGACTCGAACTAATCTTTCTCGCATCCAACCTGTACATTTTTATCACACCTTTTTCTCTGACTTTATTCGATATTCTGCAACACCAGCTGAGACAGTCAGTACCACAATTAGTGTGAGTTATTTTCTATCCCACAAGACACAAGTTACACAGAAAACAGAAAGACCCTGAAACATCGGGTGAGGATGGCAGCATTAATCCACAGTGTGAATGCAGGAAGGACAGCATTTATGTCTTCAAGAACCAGGAGTAGGCAACTGTTTCTCTCTTTCTGTTTTTGTAACACAGAGGAAAACTCATTAGGGATTATAAACATAACAGGTATAGAGATAGAAGTGAAATAGTGGGAACTTGTCCAGTGAAAATGGCATGGAAAATTGTTAGACTATTCATCCACAGAGATCACTGCTGTTGTTTTTATTTCAAGTTTCATCTGTTTAGATGGAGCTCAGAACAATTGCGGAATGCTCAGTTCTGTTGTTAATCTTTAATACTGGAAACTTGCTGTGGTTTGGTTAAGCCATGTATTATGTAAGTGTTCTCTGTATGTTCTTATCTGTCTAAGTGTTCTCTCATCCACAATGAGGGATAACACCAACAAGTGGGGATATAGAGGTCCTTTATACAAGGCAGGTGCTCCTCCTTTATCAAGGAACTTTGTTCAGACATAACCACTTTCTTCACACTGCTGTGGGATCTGCAAAAGCCTTCCAATAAAACCAGGTAACTTGTTCCTGGTTGGGCTTATCCCAGGTACTTGAGCACAGGAAGACTTGGCACTGTGGAGATCATGTGTAGGGAGGTTGAAAGAAGCAGTAAAAACGAGCAACTGCCTTATCCACAAAGCATGCTTTGGTTTGTAAATTCTAAGGTACTCCAGATCAATACCAAATTGTTGAAATAGTGTAATCGCAAACCTGAAATGACATTCACTGGTGAATAGCCTGTGTTAGTAGTGACAGCTTCCCAGTGCATGGCAGTATCTGTTTAAGTCTTGCAGAAGAATGGGTGTCTTCCAGTTGTTGATCAGCAACAATCAGTTGGCAACAATTTTAACTGTATGGCAGTTTGGGATTTTTTTCCATTCAGAGGAAGGACTCTTAGTTTGCTGAATGTTGTTGTCAGCGAGCTTTATGCAATTCTAAACCTATCCTTTATCACCCTGAATTTCTCAACAGATTTCACATGGCTGAGAAGTGCTATTCAGTCTGAAAGTGCTTAATATCATTCATATGGCACAGCCTTATGTCACAGTGGTTAACTGTCCAGTGATCAAGATATCCCACACCTTTCTAAATTGCACAGTTTCCCTCTCCCACCCTTTCTTAAATGCATTCTCCTCCAGTTTAAATAAAAGTGCATGTATATGCAGAAACAGCTCTCTAATTTGTTTTGTTTAAGCAGGTTTAATTAGAATTTATTCTTATCACAGAAAATAGATTTAGGCAGGTCATGGCTTCATTAGAAAGGCTTTATCTGTTTGAATAATAAAATTGCAGAGGTGTATATACTAGCACACTTTCAGTATCCTTAGGATTACTCTCAGTGGGATGTGGGCAGCTGTTTGCTCATGCTGTGATTCAGCTATTTTTGATACTGATCAGTCTGTGATTTACTTGGGTATGGACCTCTTGATTTCTTCTCAGCAGCCTAAACAGTCTGAACTGTGTGTGATCTCAGGCAGCAAGGACACCTAACCTGAACGAGGATACCTAATTCAGCCAAATTTTTTTCTTCACAAGTCTTGTATGTAAAGTTTAGACCGTGCTTTAAGGAAAGCCTGGTAGCTTTAAAGTGCATCTTTGATGACCATTGTATCTCTCTAAGCAGTTAAAACAGAGACTGATGGTATTGATCCACTCAGAAAGATGTTGGTCCACTCAAAAGCCGTGAGATAAAGATTCTTAAGCTGATCAATTGGATGGATAAACGAGTGCAGGTTGTTCTTATGTAGGAACTCTGGCAGCTGCTTCAATCATTCGCTGCTTCTTCTGAGTCTGGTAGTCCTGGTTCATGCTGAGGCAAACATATGAATGAGTACAAAATAAGTCAGCAAGAAAAAATGTATGTAATGTCATTTTTCTTGATCCTGAAGATGCCCTGGGAGTCTTTTCCATGACCAGATATTTAGCAGACATTTGTTTCATATCTCAGCATAGCTGGACTGAAAATCTAAAGCTAATTTAAAGCATGATAAACACCTCTGATGTTATTCTTGATCCTTAATGAGTGAGTCTACATAAGCATTTAAAATGGGTAATTTTAACTGTTGCATGCAGTTTTGTGGATGTGCCTCTGGCACTTCATTATCCCATGGTAATAAAGTTTCAATTTGCTTTAGGAGGTTGTGGGGTTTTTTCCTTATCTGGAGTCCAGCCATCACAGCAGTCTTTCAAAACTGATTTTAATCTTCCTCCCCTTTTTCCTGACCTACGACTCCATCATTAGGATCTTATATTTTCTGAAGACATTGCAAAATCTTTCTCAGTTTATTCCGGAAGGATTTGTAGGCATGTGAAATGTAAAATTGGAGCAATAAAAGAAATGATTTCCAAGTTTCAATGATTATTGTCAATGTAATACTGAGCAGATCTTTGAAAATCCTGTATCTACATGTGATAAGTCCAAGTAATTAACACAGGGGTGATATAATATTTATTGAAAGAATTAACCTTTTCCATCCTACTGCTTCCTTCCTACATGTTTGGACGTACACAGAGGTATATTCTTATTAATAACAAACACACATCGTTCCACTATTTTAGAATGTGAAATCTTTTGAACATTATTCTCCTACCTGTCTTGTCTTCATCCCCTTTGGCAGCCATAGGTTGAGAGGAGTCAAACTATACTAAACAGACTTCTCAGTATATTTTACTCTGGTTGTCCATTAGTGAAGTCATTTTTGCTGAAGACATTTTTGCTACGGTGCTTTTGCTAGTATCAAATTTATGCTCTCTCTGTACCTATTGAAATCAGGGTTTAATTTCAGATTTCTCCAATCTACGTATTGTTATGGGCTGTTGAGCACGACAGTAGGAAACAAAATTAGGCCACTGAACGTCATTTCAGTCATAATGTGAGTTTCCAGAGGGAAATCTGCAAGAATGGCTTTAATGCTAACAGCAGTAAGGTGATAGGTTAAACATTCTAAATGCTAGTGACAAGTATGATTTGAAAGAAAGAAAAGTTTTTGAAACGTTGCAGGCTATTTGCTGCATATTTGCACCAGCCTGACTTATTAATTATTCAAATGAGATATTGAATATTTGATCAGAATCTGTAATCCCTTCTTCAGTTAACATATTATTTACTTTTGAAAAGTGCTGATGTACCATACTTTTCACGTTGCACCTGCAAAAATGAATTGGTCCAACTTATGTGCGCAGAATAATATATTGTGCTTTAATGTTCAAGATATTATTCATTACTTCCTACTCGTATAAAGCCTTCTTACCTTCTTCATATTTTATTAGTGCCCTTTAAAAAGACATAAAAAATCAGTCATGTAGTTATTCCATTTTAAATTATGCAGATGATGTTAAATGCAATTATAATCTATTAATTATATATACACTCAAGGTTTTCTATAGATTGCATTTATTCACTACAAATAATTAGGCATTTTAGTCCATTGCTGGTCTCATGACCAGAGCATTATTACTGGCTGTTTGTAAAGTGAGAGGAACACTTTTCAAATCAAATTAGCATAATTTAGCTATTGGGATTTTCATTTAGCATCAGTTTATCCCGAGCATATGTAAAATATGCAATATTTTCTATAATGCATTTGTTTTAGATAAGTTAGAGTAGTCATTACAAATTTTTAAGGAAATGAAAATTTGTCTTTTTATGTAGCCTCTGGCTCTATCTGTAAGACATGACTTCTTCTTCCATGTTTCCTGTAGTGTTTTAGTGATTGTCCTGTCAATGGAACAGATGCTCATCATTTTGTAGCAGGAATGATTTTTTTGTTGTTACAGCATACTGATTTGATGGGCCCAAAAGAGTCTGCAGGAAGTGTTAAGTCCACTGAAAATCTGCCAGGTCATAATTGGGCAGACATGGGGGCTGGCAAGCTTCTCTTCTCTCCTGCTGGTTTCTTGCCATTTCCTCTGCCTCTGTGTGATAGCTGCTCCCCTGGTTACCCATCACACCGGGTCCCTGTGATGGCCCTGCCTGCACTCTTGTGGGGCTGCACTGTTTTCTGAGCTGCTTGGCTCTGCATTTCTCTTACTAATTAACAGTGAGGTCGCCCTGGGTCCACAGCAAGTCATTTCAGAGGTGTAGGATACATGGCCTGCTAAACAGCTATGAGAAGATGCAGTCACCTTGGTCAGGCAAAGATTAGCAGGGTAACAGTGTGCAGAAAATCAGCCTCCAGGGCAAAGCTGATGGGGAGTGCAGAGTACCCATGGAAACAAAGCAGCCCAGGAGGTGAGCAGAAGGGAAAGCAGGCTGGCTTTTGGGGGCTTGTGAAATACTGTCAGTGAGAATCAGTATTTCAGAAATGGGTTGGACTCGATGATCTTGAATGTCTCTTCCAACCTAGAAATTCTGTGATTCTGTGGTTCTGTGACATGATGACAGCATCAACCATGTAAAATTATTGGAGTTACTGGGTTTGCAGCTCAGATCAAGACTGATGAAAATTCATAAGATTGACAGTTGTTCACAAGACAGAAACAGCAGGTTGGAGTCACCCAACGTAAATTCACACACAAAAGCTGAAAGGTTTAGGTCTACAACATGATTTGGAAGCCAAGACAGAGAAGACCTTAAGCACATGTGTAAGTTGGTTTTAAAGGGATTTAAGGGACTGTTTTGAAGTTGTTTAAAATATACCTTCTTTACTGTTTTACATTTTACTATTTACATAAATGGAAGCCACACAAGGGGCATCATAGATGTTCTCATATAATGATGAAGAAGCTTGAGTATCTGTCCACAAAAATGGTGCAGTTTCTTCCCCATAAGATCTTAAAAAGATTCATGACTGACAGTGCTCTGCTTTGGTCTGTGTTAAAAATAAATGGCATGTTTCTTTTAAAATCAACTGAGCTCAGTTATTACTCACCTAGCTTTCAGGTATTTGCCTATGCTATAACTATTCTTAATATATTACAGAAAAGAAGTTCTTTTATCTACAAGAGAGAGTTCTGGGTCTCCAAGAGACAGGCGACTCTGGTCTTACACCACACACCAAAGGGAATAAAAAGAAGTGAGGACCTTCCTTGATGCACAGGCTGGGGCTGTTCAGAGGCAGACATGGCTATGGCTGCTAACAAAGGGAGCCTGCAGTTAAAAGGGGTATAAGATCTTTACATGAAATTGTAGATTTTTGTCTCTGTCCTGTGCCTAAAGGGTTCCTTTCTGAATAGAATGCCTCCTACTGCTTGCTTTGGGATGGTGGAAGCTTCCACACAGTGCAGTATTGGTTCCTGAAGTAAGCATAGTTTCTGATTAGTGTGGGAGATGACAACAGGAATACTTTGCCTTTGATGCTTAAATACTGGGTTGTATCACGGAGCTTTTGAGATAATATTACCCTTCAGATTGTTTACACTAAGTATCTACATGAGCCATCACTTTGCTTTGCCAAAAATGATTGCCAAGCGACAGAATTCCAGTATGACATAACAAATATTAGAAAGAGAGGTCAGATCCTGCATCCTCTACTCAAGAAACAGCAATAAAAGCAGCCACCTGCAACCCCACATGAATAGTTGAAGAACAGAGGGGACTCAAAGAGATGGGGAAAAGTTTATAGTGCAAAGCTCTTTTTAGATCTTTCATGCCCTTCTAAAGTCCTCTGAATCTAAGCATGACTGGCAAGTTGAGACACATGCTTTTTAATCTTGAGAAAGTCTGCATGCAACAGTTCTTCAGTCTTTTGTGATCCCAGTATTGCTCTTCCATGTGCCATCAACCATTAGTCATTGCCAGAACAGTTTAGTGTGTTGTTTGCTTGAGAAGTGTTTCAGAACATTGTCCTCTGCATTAAGCTGTGATATCTGCTGAGCTTTTGTTCACTTAGCCTTGACTTTTTTTTATCTGCAGCTATTTGTGGTTTTTACTGGTGTCTCTTGTCAAGCTGGACAAAGAAAACTAAAGTAAAACTCTGCATTTCGGGTTTGCTCATTCACCCAGTCATACTCAACTCCACCTTTTATGCTCTGTGTAAAACTCTTGTACACAGCTTCCCTAAGGTTGGCATGATAAACTATGTAAAGATTATATGACTAAGGAGATCTTTAAAAGTGACACAGAGCCACTTTGTCAGCTCCAGTACCAAGTCTCTACTTTCTTTCCAGGACAGTGAAATATCACTCATTCCTGGCTGCTGTAATATCCTCTCAGGATATTCTGAGCTGTGCCAGAGATCAGTGTTACTTCTGCAATGCTAACAGCAATTATTCATTATTTCTTATAATACAGGGAATCAGGAGCACCCAACAAAGCTATTAAGCAGCAGGTTCAGAATGAACAAAAGAAAATATTTTTCACACAGCACATAATTACATCGTGGGGCTCATTGCCTCAAGATGCTGTGAAGCCAAAATTATAAATGGGTTAAAAAATGGGCTAGACAAATTCATTATTAAACACAATGGCTGTGTGTAGTTTCTGGCTGAGGAAGAGATTGCTCCGGAAAGCCATTGATTGCTAGAAGCTAAAAGGGTATGCTGAGGAAAGATTTGCTCTCTATTTGCTCTATTCTTCATACTTTTTTGTAAACATCTGCTACTAGTTCTGTTGTAGAAAAACTAATTAGCTGTATGGACCTCTGGTTTGACCCAGTATGGCTGTTAACTCATGTAAAAAGGAAAAAAAATAAATCAGTGCTCCTGTATATCAGCAAACAATGTGAAATTATAATTCTTTCTCTTTTTTCCGCCAACTGGCAGTCAATTTCGTAGAACTAACATCACTTCAGTTTATAAAGAACACAAACTGCTCCTTAAGTCAGATGACATCCTCAGTGTTTTCTACTTCTTTTCTTTTACTAACTATTCTCCTGGTCCACTGCCTTACTGGTGGACTGCAGGACTGCTGTGGACTGGGGCTGCAACTTGATGGTGCTGTAAAGGGAGAGAGAAAAAAAAAGAAATTCAGTTGTAAAATACTTTTACATAAAATGCATGTAGTTGTTATGCTAAAACCTAATCCTTGAGCCTTTATTCTGAGCAGTGCTTTATTCTGCAAAGAATCTTGTTTCCATTAATTAGACCCTTTCAAGAGAGTTGTATTATTTACAGTACACTGAGGTAGTGGAATTAAACTCCTAGTGTGGGCAGTAAACCACTTCTCATGTTTTGGATGACAAAAGGGGCACTGTTATCTGAATTTCAAAGTTAAATAGGTTGAGCTTCCAAACCATACCAAAGCATTTGCTTTGGTTTTGCACTGGGAAACATTTAAAATCTAAGCAAATTTGGTGTCTTGCTGCTTTCCTAGTAGTTTTCTACACATTTCAGTTTTGCCACTGACTTTTTAATTGTCTCTTCTTTTACAAAATCAGCTGCTTGAATTTTAAGTTTTGATGGTTACATTGTGAATCAAGTCTATAGAAGCGACAGTAGCGAGAACATACAAAAGTGTTTGAATACAAGGAAAATCACATAAATTGCTCATGCTTTTTATATGTTTAATTGTAGATCTGGTTTGAGATTGACATGTTTTTCCTCCATTTGTCAGTTTTTTGCACAGCATTTGTGTTTATTTTACTGGTATTTACTAAGAGCATGTATCTCTAGCACACAAAGAAAGTAGAAACACTATGCCATGTGCAGAATTTAGGGCTTCTTTAAAGTTTAACTGTTTTGTGGATTGCTTTTCATTTCTTGTTATTGAGACCATGTGTCTCTCATTTTTTAGTGAAATTTTTTAAAAACACAATTCCTGCCATTAATAGATATTTGAACATTGCTGAGGTAGAAGGACAGTCTAGTTGGGAAGCATATGTCTTTTTATTTTGACATAGCTAGGAGTATGTTTTCTTTCAGCTGAAGTATGCTACAGTGGAATTGCCTTTAATATCTTGTAGGGGATCAGGTTGAATCTTTTTAAAATAAGCCTTTTCCATGGGCCAGGAAGCTAATGAAGTGACTAAGTTTTTGTCTAACTGCACACTGACACAAAGGTCTGCTTGTGCTTCCTCAGTATTTACACGCACTCGCTGCCAGAGCCCCTGGAAACGTGAGTGACAAAGCTGAAGTGTAATAGTATTTGGATAGTGCTACCCATATGACTGTTTTAGTGTGGAGCAGCAATGTTTTAGAGTGCTCAAGCTTAATAGTGCAATAAGACTGGGGAAAAAGGAAAAAAAAAAAAAAAAGAAAAACTAAAAAATTTGGTTTCCTCTCTGGTTTCAAAAAGAAAAAGGAAAAAAAACCACAGAAAGTACTATTTTGATTGTCACTAATACACACCACATTTTTAAAAGCTGAAATTCATGTGCATAAAGCAGTGCAGTATTCCATTCACCATACAGTTTCTGCCCACGCCTGGAAAAGTTTCAGCATCTTCTAATGAAAAACAGAAAAATTATCTTGATTTATGCTGAAATTCAGGTTTGATCTGGTATCATATCAAGTGTTTGTATTTTAAGTGATGTGACAAGTTTAGTTGCCAGCTATTAGGACTACAGTGAAGTCATAGAGAATGATAGCTTCCAAATTCAGGTACCAAATACAAAAAAAAAAACCAAAAAACAACAAAAAAACCAAAAAACCACAAAAAACACAAACCAAACCATACTTTTTTGGGGTATTGTCTCAGATATACTTTTAAATATATTCTTATGGAACTGAGATTCAGGTTGACTTAGGGCAAGGTAGGGAGCCAGAGTGGGACATGTAAGACCTTATCTCTCTTTTCAGCTACCTGAAATGAGATTGTAACCAGGCGGGGGTGGGTCTCTTCTCGCAGGTAGCAAGGACAAAAGTAAACAGCATCAAATTGGTGCCAGGGGAGGTTTAGATTGGATGTTTATTATTCCACCTAATGTTAGGATTGGAACATTCCAGTGCCAGGTCACTCTTGTCCTTCTAGCTCACTATTCATCGTTTTATCTTGTTTCATTTGCAGAATTTGGCTCATAGATTTCATTAATAAATCGAATAAAAATGGACTTTACTGGGTTGTTATTTTAAACAACTAGTAATTGGCTTAATGAGAAACAGATGCCTGGAATCTTTGTATTGTCTTCTAAGGGAAATATTTATATAAAGACTCAAATTTTTTAAAGTTTTGTTTTATAGAGGGATGCAGAGAATAAAGGCATCTGCTGCTATTCAACAGAGCTGTTATAATGTTGGCTTGCCTCAATTAATCTAGCTTGAGTGCAGTGTTCTAATGAAAGGAAATGTAGAATAAAAATTTAGAGCTGCAATGTATATAAATCTTGAAATGTCCACAGATAGCTGATAAATTGCTCTGTTTTATTCAGTTTATGCAAAAAGATAAAATCAAGAAGCAGATTGCAGAAGCCAGAATTACACATAAAGTCATTAAACATCAATCTTCATTACTGAAGAATTGTTTTGATACTCAGCAAGATCAGAATCTGAACAAAACAGTAGCTAGATGACGTGTTCAGAAGGGTTCTGCACACCAGGAAACAATGCACAGAATAATGTCATAAGCATGATCTAAGTGCAGAACTGTGATTGCTCCTTTTCTGTTCTTAAGGCTCTGAATATAAACAATATTTTGCACTGTTTTTCTCTTTGTGACTAACCCTTTATTTTTTCTTTAAGTTTCATGTCTCACAATCCATTTGTGTTAACATAGACTTGGTAACTTTTCAGTTAGCTCTCTTTACTTCATAAACAACCCACCTCCAAGTCTCCAACATATTGTCCTTTAGAAAAAAAAGACTGTTCTGTCAAACAATGCCACTTTTCTTCCCCCTTTTTGTTTCTTTCTTTTTTTCTTTCTTTTTTTTTTTTTTTCCTGGAGTCTTTTTGCTGTATTACTTGGGTTGTTATATTGGGTTGTTAATTTACTAAGCTCTGCTGTTACTTGTACATAGAAATTGTAAATCACCAAACTAGAAAGAGACATTCTTGTTGCTCGTATGCCCAGTAAGTAACTCATGACACTCAAATTCCCACCTCTGTCATTATTGCTGGACATAATTTTTGGTTTTGTTAGTTAGTACTTATTTCTTGCAGAGTATATTCTCTGAGTGTAGCAGTGTGAGTGATAAATAAGAAGGAAGAGATATTTGCACTGGGACATTTAGAGATCCCCATTGTATTGTACAAGGTCAATACAAGTTCAAAAGACTTTTCAAAGCTCCTTGGAATTTTCTCTCTTGGGCATCAGGAATATAATAGCTGATTTCATGAAAAGAGAGCTGGACAATCCAAATGTCCATCAATAAGCTCCTGTGGATACATGCTATAGTGGAGTTGTCACATGTGCATTGTATTTTTCCTTTGAGAAAATATTAGTACCTGATGTGAGATGAATGATGCAGAACTGTCAAGTAAGAGCATTTAGGGACAGCAACCTCTTTTGTCCCTCCCTCATTGTTAACTTCCACAGAGCATTTCCACTACACATTACCCATTAGCTGAGCCTGGGTCATTTGGGTAGCCTCAATTCAGTGTATTATGTGTTTGAATGAACTGTCTGGTTTTCAGCCTGGTTGATGAATTTCTGCAGGGTTACCTCTCTTGGAATGAGAAAGTGCTGTATATACATTTCAAACATCAAAATAAGGCAATTCAGGTTGGTGAGCTGCTGCCCTTCATTAGTGTGCCTAAGCAGACGCTGTTTGTTCTAATGAGTAGTCTTGGGGCTGCTGTCTGTCAGTGTACAGTGAGCAAACTAAAAATAATTAGGTTAACAGTTGACAGCAACACTTGTCATCATTGTCAATCCCATTACTACCTCTACTATTTTTATGCTGATTATCTTTATGTGCTCTTAAATACTCTGTATTGTTCTTTGAGTAGTTTCTCAGACAGATGGGAAATTGTCTAGGACCAACATGATTTTTTCCAAGTTTTTATCCACATTTACAGTAAGTGTGCAGTTGTCCAAAGGGAAGATGATTGACAGGAAGCAATTACAGAGTGAGTGCCTGCAGAGGGATGTCTGGGAAAAGGAAACATAACTTTAAAACCCAGAGCCAGGAATTTTGAATAGTGAAGCAGCGGGAGCTCCCATTGCTGTGGAAGTTCTCAGTGGCTTTGCTGTGTCCCATTACTGCTCTCCCCGAAGCAGGAGTGTAGCAAATGATAAGCTCAGGGACTGGAATCCAGCCAGGAATAGTGGTAAATAGATATGTAGCTTTTAGATAGGAGATACTTTTCTTTAGAGGAAGGAAAATGCTGGCCTAAAAGTCAAGCCCAGAGGAATGACTGATTGACTTTATATATGCTAGCAAACAGAGTATTTGCAAACAAGCAAAGCAGACATCAAGGCACCAAAGTTTCCTGTGAAGATCAAAAAATGTAATGAGCCAGCACATAATGAAGTGCTATAGGTTTTTTTGAAAGGGCACTGCAAGTAGACCTTTATCTGTTTCAGCATACCCTACTGCTCTTACTTCCCTTGAAAAGTTCTATCTTATCCACAGGGAAAAACAACAGTGTGCAAAATATTTGTGCTCCATCTGTGCACGCCAATGTACTCTGGCTTTTATCTTGTACTTAAATGTGATGTCAGTGTTGCCTTGTAGCAGAATTAAAATCTTATTAATGTGAGCTTTGTTTCTCTCTTATCTTCTATTCAAACTATATTAACTAGAGCAGCCGAGGTACACTCATGGAAACCCTTGAGGCCCACTTAGTGAGCCAAATCTGAGGGGTGCTTTATCACTTCTGAAAGGTTGGATCAGCTGTGTGTACATTACAGCTTGGATGAAGATAGGGGAGGGGTTTATTCACTTTTCAAGTTCAACATTTGTTTGCTTTTGTTTTGTTTTTCTACATGCCGTTCTCTGTTGCTTCAGGGAATTTTATTACATTGAAGGTTTTTCCATATTATGTGGTTCTAAATCACAAACAGCTTGTCTTTACAGGGAATTTGAAGATCTTATCAGGTTTAATGTGCCTGGGTTAGCTGATAATTTAAGTCAGGCAGTTCTTGTGAATTCTGAGCTCAGAGCATTGTCTCAATTACAATGATGTATTCAGATAAAATCAGACAAAAATATTACTGGATTACCTAGAAACGTGTCAGAAGTCACCTTTCTTATCAATGTATGTGTCCACCAGTTTAATGTTGATCAAGTTTCATAAAAAATAATCTTCAGTAAGCAGAAGAGCCCAGGTATTAAATAGTCTCTTTTCAAATAATATAGTTACTCAAAGAATAATGTCACAGGCTTACAGCATCAGTCAAGTCATGGAAAAGAAGTATTTTCCCTTGGGAAAAAAAAAAGTCTTTTCCCACTTCAGAAAAATTTCTTGAAAGCCTTATTTTGTTCATTACATAGCATATCTAAGCAATAAGTGAAATAGCTCTGATCGATCACTATGTAAAACACAAGTGAACAGAAAATTTTAATGACTGCAACACAAAGGTTACCACTTTAGTCAAATGTCGACTTTTTCTTTGGTGACTAAATTTTTTTGTATTTTCTTCTTCTCCTCCCCCTCTTTCCGTCTCACTCTGAACTTTTAATTTCTTTTTTCTTCTCTTCCTTTTGTTTTCTCTTTTTTGTTACATTATAAACCAATTGCAAACTCTTCTCTTTACTATAGGAAGAACAAATCTGCAGTCTTTGCCTTGTTTTCTCATAGCACATAGTGTCTTTATGGTCTACTTTAATAATATTTCATTAGCTCTTTGAAACCATTCCCTGGGGCAAGCTTTTATTATTTGTAAAGTAAATCAAATATCAAAGTGCTAATGTTTTGGAGAAAAAAAAGGGCTAGACTCAGAAAAAATATTTGCATCTTTTATTATCTTTTTGAATTAAAATTTAAAGTGCACAAAGAGATTCCAAATAATGTTCTCAAAGCTTCTAAGGTACCTAAAACCATTTTTTAGAAACCATCTGCCTGCTAACATTCTGAGTACATTAAAGAAAATCCAGGAG
Source organism: Pycnonotus jocosus (assembly GCA_013400435.1). Classification (NCBI taxonomy): domain Eukaryota; kingdom Metazoa; phylum Chordata; class Aves; order Passeriformes; family Pycnonotidae; genus Pycnonotus; species Pycnonotus jocosus. The sequence continues at coordinate 107,504 of VWYP01008186.1, forward strand.
TGATGTACCTCTGAGTTCTAAGCAGCATTGTGGAAGGAATGTTTTGCTTGGCAGAAAGGGACTTGAAAAAGAGTTTCCTGAATAAATTGGAAATTAAAAACAAGAGGTGAAAAATCTGGTTATAATCATACCTTGGAAACCTGCATTAGCTCAAATTCCGTGTCTCTGCCTTCATACAACATTTTAAGACACCTCTCCATTTTGGCCTCAAACCATGTCATAGTGACCAGAGTGAGCATTTTCTTTCTGCCCAAGTCCTCTGAGGTATTTACATGTTACCCTTTCTAAGACAGTATAAAGAAGTCAATTTAGAATTTACCTTACCTATACATTCAGTTGACTGTATGTCACCTAGAGTCCTGCACGTTCGGTGTAAATCATAGAATCCCAGAATGGTTTAGGTTGGACAGGGACATCTCCATCTGCCATGGACAGGGACATCTCTCCCTGGTTGCTTGGAGCCCCATCCAACCTGGCCTTGAAACCTTCAAGGGATGGGGCATCCACAATTTCTCTGTTCCAGTACCTCACCATCCTTGTAGTGAAGAAATGCCTGTGTCCTGGTAGTGGATTTCTCATTAAGAAATTAACAACTCTGCACCATTTTTTACTCATGTGTGTACAACTAACATATGTAGTTACATCCTTTGGAACAACATAGGGAGGAAGCAAAGAGATGTCACAGTAAATGAATAATGATGCAGATAGTTTTGTTCACAAAAAGATGGATAGTGCCTGTGTGATGATCAATGTCTTCCCTTGGTTTCCTATCAAAGCACAGAACTGGTTGGTATTCAAAGTAGCCCGTGCTCATTCCCTTTATGTTTACACACATTACAGTCATGAATATTGCGCAGGTTTGCACTCCTAATTACATACTGTGTGAAGAAGAAAAAAAAAAAAAAAAAGGTGGGGAGGAATGGGAAGATAGGAAAACCCCACATGCTGTAAGTGAAAATTATTCCTTAAGTCCTTCAAAAGCAGGAAATCATTTTCATAAGAGGAAATATGCAGTGCTTGAGACCAACTTTGTTTTCTTTTACACACAAGTTAAAAATAATATATCCTGCACATTAGTTACAGTAGAAGTGTGCATATTGCACCCAGAGGGTCCTTTCTATAAAAAAAGGATCATGAAATCCTATCAACATACTATATTTTACTGCTGGAGATAAATCAGGAAGATTAATGAGGTTAAGTTACTGCCGTCTAGTATGCCAGGGAATAAGTTTCTAAATTAGAATTTTAATTGTATGTTCTATTGCAGTCCTGTTACTAATTCACCATATTTCTAAAACCTTTCCATATACAGTAGTCTTAAAGAATTCTAAAGGAATTAAAGTAATGGAGTTTTTACAACTTAAGTAGGTAAAATGGAAATGGCTCTGAAAGCCTATCAAAACTAGGTTATCTGTCAAATCTTTAGACTGCTCTGCAGAATCTATAAATATTTCTATTCCTGCTGTTGAATATTACAGGTGAGTTTCAGGTATTATGTATCTTCAGTGTTAGATAGTAAGAAAATAAGTTACGAAAGCAGATCTCATGAATAGGTTGGGTTAAAAATACATGGAAAGTAATTCTTCATTAGTTATTATAGAAGTAGATATTCTTTTTTGCAGCCTTGTCATGATTTCAGACCAAATGACAATTGGTTATTGGAGACTAAATGTATTAAGCTACCAAAACATTTCAATCACCAATATGTGCAGTTTCACAAACCACACAACTTCCATTCCACAGGAGAGGACACATTTCAGGAGGGAATTTGGGTGGGTCTGTGTTGTGGTTCCAGCCACATACCACATGTTCTCCTACAGTCTCTCAGGTCACCTCATCCTCTGGGTCCTTTCCCCAGGCAACTCTAGACACTGTCAAATGTAGGACTGGGTAGAAAAAAAACCCCTTACTCTTGATTATCTTGTTCAAATGCTCTTAGCATCTGAAAACTAGCCTTCAGCATGGCTAGTACTCACAACCTATTATTCCTGAAGGTGTGCAACAGCTTCACAATTTTCACAGTGACTGACAATTCACTTTCACTTAAGCTACTCCTCTATTCTAGTGAGCTACTCTTTTGTTCTATAGTGTTAACTAAATTTCATGTATATATCCCAATGCTATTGTAACATGATAAGTGGTGCAAGTACCTATGTCATTCATAGTAGTATACTGCAGAAATTTGATTATTTTAGTATGTTTTCCTTGCGCTGCTATAGGTTGACTAGACTGCCCAGTTGTCCAGTTGTTAAAGCCTGTGACTTTAAAAATATAAACATACTAGGAAATGCACTGACTTGAAAGCACTGCCTCTGAAAAATGAGCACACCATTGCAATCACAGAATAAGTACCAGATTTAGTCTTACCTGTGAGGTTTTAGTCCTTGTTTTGAAATCCAAGTGGCATGCTGCAGCTAGCCAGAGGAGGGAGGTGATAGTTCCCCTTCTATTTCAACATTTAATGTAGGCAGTGAATATGATGTTTAGTGTCTCAAAAGACCAGAAGGACTTTTGCTTTCCTACTCTTCTTCTCATGTGTAATGCAGACTAACCTAAAGTCACCTGAGAAAGAAAAGACTGTTTCCTGCCTCTGGCTATGCAAATCCTTGAGTGGATGTTTCTGGGTTTTTTTACACCAGTTCAAGGAGGATCAACCACACAAAGGAGCATTGGGAACAATACCACAAAGATGCTGTATGTCAGACTATTAACTCTATATCTATCTGCTTTAAAACTGATCTGCATTTTATATCACCCACACAGAAAACCTTATGTAAACTATCAGCCTAATTTTACCAGAAAAATCTGAACACAAGAAGGGAGTTTTAGCAATAACATCAATATATTCTATTTGCAACGGTCTTTATTGGGTTTTAGAGGGTTTTTTTTTCCTTCTCTGTTCAGACTTAGGCTACAGTGACACACCAGTAAGTGTTTTATAGCTGCTGAAGGCAGTTTACATTGATTAGATAGATTTTCACATTGGCTCTTGCAACAGACACTTTTCAAGGGCAGGCGCAGTAAAATGTTTTTTTAAATTCCATTATTTGGAAACTGGACATAATTCTCAGTGATTGAAGCTGACAGAGAAGGGAAAGCTGATGGTGAATATATTCTCTAGTGGCAGGCTGTCATCCACAGATGCTCTCAGTGACCAAAGCAATGACAGAAGTATGAAGAGCTACTTGAATACTGTGGGTTTCCATCAGTGAAATCATTTGCCACTGCTCGCAAACACTTGGGGAGATCTATTACCTACAGGTGATGCATTTTCAATGATGAAACCTTCCCTCAAAGTGACTAGAAGATTAAAAATGTTGTTTAATAGCTTGGGCTTTCCTGCAGATTTCATTTGACGTAAATTTCAGTGTCCCTTTTTAATTCCTTAATAGTCTAAATACTGGGTTATCAACAAACGGAATGTAATTGTTTCAATTTTCTGAAAAAAAACCAATGTTGTCAAGTCACAAGAACATCATCCTCACGTGCCAGATATTTAGCAGATTCTGACTACTGAAAACCCAATGAACGGACAGATTTACTGCACTCACAAATCTTGCAGTGTTCATTAAGTGAGCCTGAAGATCCTTGTCCGTCAAAAATTTATGGACTTGCTTAAATGTGTATTTACTAGGGTTTGTAAATACAAAGAGTCTGATGTGACCCTAGGATCTTAACTCAGACTTTAATGGATGCATTTTTTCCCATCTGTAATTTCCACATATAAAATGGACACAGCATTAGTGTTAAACTAGTAATGAATCTTCACTATCAAATTCAGGGCATTTTAGGCATCTAATTTAGCTGCAACTCAAAGGGCTATAGTAGAAATACAAGTTTCTTCTCTAGGTAATTGAGTTTAGACAAGAACTTCCATTAGGATCGCTGTTAGATGTCTGGTCTGGCTTAAAGTAGACAGCATGCATAACTCTAAGGGTGTAACTTAAAAACAAATTCAGAAGTATTTATAACTGGGTAGTTCAAATTACCAGTGTTGGTAAAATACTTTGTAATCTGTTTATTTAGAAATAGCAATGGAAAATGAACGTTACCAGTGAAGAAACTCAGAGTCAGTAGAGAAAATCAGATACCATAAAGACCAATACTTAAAAACAAATCAACAGGTCAAACTTAAGACTGTTACACAGTGCAATAGCATTTCTTTGAACCTACAAATAATATTTTTGCTTATTAAGTAGGCAGAGGGAGATTTATGATGTCCTGAACTTCTCATTTCTTTGCTTGTAAGAGGTTGCATTTTGTAAATTACATTGTAAGAGACTACACTGTTGTCACCTAGCAACTACAAAGTATTTTTTGAAAAGTTGATGCTTGGTTTTGGATTAATAATAAAACCAGTAATTCCAGACCTTACATTTGTAGACCTTAAAGCACTTACAAAGGTGTATTTTTTTAGTATCCTTATCTGGAAACTTAAAACCTAGGATAGAAAGTGTGTTGGCAAAGATGAGAATCAACAGAGATACAAATTTTATTCTGAAGATCTCACCCTGTTCTCCACATTCCAGCCTCTTCAAACTGTACTTTTATATAGGTCCTTTCCAGTATTTCTGCCTTATTAATTTTAAATTAGGAAAGGGAATAATCTAAAAAAATCTGTATTTGCAATGATTATCTCCCCCTCTCATTTGAGATATTGCAGTTATTTTCTAGTCTGAGGGTCACAGTGAATTAGCCCTTGGCAAATATTTAATTTTTAATGGAAACCACTACAGGATTGAGTTAAAGCACGCAAAAGTATCACATTCATCCTAAGATGATCCTCTTGCTGCATCACTGGCCAATTTTCATGTTGCATGTAAAGCAGTTCTCTGTAATTAATTTTTCTTCAGAAAGTGTTTTATCCTAATTATTGTAATATTTTCTACTAACAGAATGGCAGTTGACATGCATACTGAAATGTCTGCTGTAACAACAGCTGGCTTGAAGAGCATTTCATTTTTCAGGAAGATCACAGAGGCTGGGTAGACAGGGTTCTGTGCAATTTTCAGTTGAAGAAATAGTTATTTTAAATTATTTGAGAAATGTCCTATACTCATTTTCGGTTCTCCATTGCCCTTGCCAAGCATTTGGTGGAGTGAAGCTGTTTGGGGGCCATATTTCTTCCTAACGGTCCACAGTTTTAAGAAACTTCTGAGGATGAATTAGAATGAATAGCCACAAAGATAATGTGTGGGCTGCTGTGCAGCAGCATCCCCGGAGAGTGATATGTCAGGAAAGAGATTTAAAAAATTTCTGTAATGAAACGTGAATTTCTCGCAAGTAAGGAAAGATCTTGACAGATCATCTGTTATGAAATATCTGCTCTGTTCTTTACTTGTGGGACAAATGAGATTTCTCCTTATAATACGTTGTGGATTATCATTCTGCTGCAGTTTGTGTAATGGCAGCACACGGGGAATTTAGGAAGTGACACTCCAGCTGTCTTTTACAATAACTGTCTTTTTTTATGCTTTTGCACTGTAATACCTCTTCCTTCAAAGGATCTTTGCTGCACTCTTCTCACTGTAATACCAGTGTGTATCCCAAAATGAATTAAAAAGAAAAATGAATATATATAAATTATGTCTTATTTTCCCTATGTGATATGTTTTATTTCATTCACTAATTTATTGATAAAAACACAAAGAAAAATATCTGAAGTTTTTTTCTGTAATACATTTTTAATAAAGAAGTTGAAGTCAGTAAGCAGTAGCTGGAAAGGTAAATCTGTTTCCTGGTCTTTGCTGTCATGTGAGGTTTGATATATATCTGTTCTAAAGAGCAGAATTATCTATGTTGCAGATAAATTGTTAGGAGATGGTTTATCTGTAAGGCTTATTAAACTTACCATTGTTTTCAGAAGTTCCAAACACTTGGGATAAACAGAACTCATACATTGCAGATGAGACCCAGACGAGTTTCTGAAAGTAGTACATTGCCCATTGTATTTCTTCCCTGAATTCAGCACCATCTAAATCTTTCCCAGTTGCCTCCAGAGATTTACTTTATTTGATTGGTTTAAAGCAATTTTGTACAAGTTCATTAGGGGAGACAGAGAGAAGCAACATGTCCCTTGGAGAAAATTTGAGTCTTCCATATTTCAAGCTGTAGGCTCAGAAGCTGTGTCAGCAGGAGTCTTTCTCTAACAGCACATGTAATGCTTGCTGAATTAAACTCAAAACCACTTGCTGGGTAGTGTCTTATGGATCAATTCTGTGCATTAGTCTCTAGGAGAAGGGCTGTAAGAAAACTAGAATTTTCAGTAGTCTCCTTAGCTGTCTGAAATGCGAAGTCACATCAAATTTTAGATCAGGTGAATTGTTAGTTCGTTGTGTCTTTGGAGCTTTGCTGCTGACCATTTCCATCTCTGCTTTGCCTTTAACTACGTTTAATTGTTCATCACTCAGCGTTGTCTGAGTGTGTAAACTTTGTAAGAAATTGAGACACAGATCTTTGCCCACGGAGAGTCATTCCTTACGCAGTTTGGTTGGACTTACTAGAAAAGTAATTTCCATCCAGCCTGAGTTGAGAGTGCTCTAGAGTGGGAGGGCCTGCTTGCTTTAGATGCCGTTGGCAAATCTATAATCAGATAATGATTGACGCATTTTTGGCAGAGAGCACCAAAGCTGTAAATCATCTTAGGATTCACAGAGTTGCACTTCTCTATCCTGGTAGCAATCAGCGTTTCTCAGAGCTGTACCCAATGATGGTATGTTATGATTAAGGAGAAATTTTTTTGTATTAGTGGGTTTTAATAATTTCAGTTTCCAAACCATTAAAGATTTTCTAACCAACTGTGGAGAGATGAAGGAAAAGCAAATTGAATCCACTGACAAGGCTTCTGGTTTTCTTGAGTTACTATTTATAAACATCTTGGAAGTAGTCCATGATTTCCCAGGAATTTCTAGATCATAGGTTAGAAACCAGCACTCTAGTAAATCTGTGAAAAGAATACCCATTTTAGACACTAAATGCTCTTGTGTTCCATTGACTTCAGCAAGAGATCAAGGGTTTGGTTTGACTTCTGTGCTCTTTTCTATTGGAAATCATTGGGATTTGAAAAACAACTTTTTTTAAATTTGAGGGCAAAAGACAGTAATAGTAGACTATTTTATCGGCATTATCCATTTTAAACCACCCAGAATGTGTTGAGACACAAGAGATACAAACTTCCCAGTGTTCTCTCTATTTACTGTGGTACAAAATATTTAATCTACTGATCAGTCTAGTAAAAAGATGAGAACATGAGTTAAGACTGGCCATAATCATTATAGAATTCCAGTAGTTTACTTGGCAACTAAGTATTTTTTAACAGAAGATTAATATTTCAGTACAAAATTTTAAAATATGTCTGCATTTTATTACTTACAGATATAATGCATAAATTAAGACATTGAGCAAATGCCCTTTTACACCACAGAAAGCACAGGACATATAGCTCATAACAACTTGCTTGCTGCCCTTTTGGCAGTTTCTATGTTTTATTAATGTGAAAAGAAACTTTTAGCACCTTCAACTTTCTTATTTACCTGAGATTTATTAGGTAAAGGACAGCAGTTCGGGGAATATGAGATTATATCTTTCACAAAATCACATTGATTTTATTCTCTGAGAAAATAATCATCATGGTGGTGTCATAAATTGTGCTTAAGAGAAAAAAAGACACAATTGTGCTAGTTGAATCCATAATTTTTGAAATGCCTGTATATGTTTTGATCCATGAGGTCATCTGCCAACAAGTAAATGAAACTTGGGGTATTATGTCAAAAATAAAACATAAGTGCAGTCTAATTTCTACACTCAAATACTGGAGCAGCTCCAACACTGATGATGAAGCTCCTTCAGCTTCACATGTGCATGTGAGAACTATACAGGGAATCAGGATAGCACAAGTGGAGGACTCTCAGTGTTGCAAGAATGCAGATTTGGAAACATTTAATAGCACTTCACTTGCAAATAATTCTTCTTGCTATTACACAGATAATCTCATGTCAAATTTTAAGTAACATCTGGAGCTATACATAAATACCATTTAAGCAGGAGCCTCGTGTTTTTGCTCAATAAATGAATCAGTTAAGTGACACTTTAACAACAATACCCACAAGTACTGTTTGCCTTTCTCTTGTGTTTAACCATAAGGTAACTGTTGCTGCATGCTTTTCTTAATGTCACTTTCTTTCCTTTTTTTAGAGTTTCTTTGAAGGACAGTCTGCACCATGGGATTCAGCTAAGAAAGATGAGAACAGAATGAAAAATAGATATGGGAATATCATTGCATGTGAGTGTTGACAATATAATTGTGCACTTTGTTAACTTCCCTTCAGATCTGGATAAGAATGACCACCAGCCTTGTGCTCACATCAGGTTTATATTCCTTTTCCCTAATTAAGAAGATAAAAATGAGGGAAAATGTTACCTTTTCTTTTTTTTTCCTTGAGAAAACTGACAGATTTAATGCATTTTCTCAACTGCCCTTCTGTATACCTTCCATGCTGGGATCAGCATTTGGCTAATGGAGAACGACATCTTTAATCAGTACTCAGCTCTAACAGGTCCCAAACTGATCCTGTTAGCTTAGCACAAGACTACCCATGGTCACATCAAACCCTTGGTATGAGGTTGTGGAGATTTGAGGAGCAGATAATACTGGTGCTTAAGTGTTCCACAGTAGATAGAGTCAACTATCCTTACGCTAGACAGACTCTAAGGAAAAAAGGTAACCCTTGCATTTTACTTAAAAATGCCAGGCTTAATAAGTATTAGACATACAAATAATCAAATAACTTGAGCAGACGATAACATGCTTTGGTGAGTGACCCCTAAATCTTGCGTTGTGAGAGTTCCAAAGCAATGTGACTAGAGATGTTGCACATGAATGTGGAGGCAGGAAATTTATCAAGTTCAGTAAAATTATATTATTTACACACTGCTCTTGTAGCACTTAAAGGTAAGTTCTCAGTGTGTGTGTAGGAGATGATTCTTTCCCTAGTTTTTTTCACTTTAAAATCTAAATTTAAGATGTGGAGTGTATGTGTTTTTAACAGACAGCTAGATTGCCATGAGCAGGTATAAGCAGTGAAATAAACAGCTGTCTCCTTGGTTTGTAAGCAAGAAAATGAAGAGTCATCTTCAAGGAGGGATCATTTATTGATACTGCTGAGTTCAGAAAGCATGTAGAACCCCAGGTACATGGGACAGCATAGAAGAATAAGTCATGCCGGTTGTCTGAACATTTGGAGGACCTGTGGAAGGAGTATGTAGTGCACATTTGCACTAACTTCGGCATCTATCCTAGGTAGGTGCTTGTCCAGGCACATATCTTCTTAGGTTTCCTCATCAGTGAACCACATGGACTTGACAGTGAGAAGGACAGGTCTTGCAGAGAAGTGGTTTCAAAATAGAACCCATTTGAATGCTTCCAAATCGCCACCTCAGGAGGTCGTCTCTGCAGTGCTTGTGTAACGAGCCTGGAGAGAACAGCTCCCAGCTAAGTGACCTACAGTAGGTGGTGTGGATAGGACCAAGCTGGGCTGAGATTGTCTGCAAGGAGAAAACAACTGTGTAGCTTGCTGCAGAATGCGAACCCACAGGAAATGCACATGGGGGCAGAGGCAAATTAAGCAAGAGATGACCTGCCTCATGGTTTTGAGTGGACGTGGTAGTATTGCTGTGTATTTTGGATGTACATGGTGCTATATACTGAGAAAGGAAATTAAAACTTCTAGAGAAATGTGATTATCATGATGCGCTGGCACATATGCAAAAGCAGATAAGTTAGCTACATACAGCTTTGCTTCTTTCCCTCCAAGCAATATTTAATGTGTAACGAACTTGTTATTTTGTGAGGATGTAGCAATACATTACATGAGTAACAGCTAATCATTTGAGTAAAAATAGCAAAGGCAAAAATAAGAAATACAAAGCAGTTTTATGCTTATCCTTGCTTTGTGAAATTTTTTTCCAGTCAAAGCCTATTAGAATAGATCTTCTCTTGTAGTCAGGTTTAGTGTGTCACTCCCCTCTTTTAATGTCATGTTAGACATTGTCTTACACTTTGACACCCTTTGGTTGAAGAAAACTAGAAAAGTGGTAGAGCTTTATGTCTGAGGTAATCAAGTGATGAATAGCCAAGGGAGAACACATAAAAGATATTAGATACACAAATCAATGACAATTACAAGTGATACTGAAGGCTTTCTAAGAGGCCAAATACAACTCAGGACATTTAGATCTCAATTTACTTGAAATGTCCTCAGTATTTAGCAGAGGGAGAGAGTTGGATGGAGTTTTTATCAATAACACTTCCTGTTTATGTGGCTGTGGAAATGAAGACAACACAAGTTAAAATTAAGATCTACTAGAATTAAAGGCAGTATCTTAAAAGAAAAGCTGAAACTCCCCACAGTCTCTTGTTAATTTGTCATTTGTTGTTCTTAAATACACGTATGCAAATGGAGGAGTTAACTTTTTAATTATTTTATGTGGTTTTCTCCTGGATAAATGATTGTATTTCTCAGAGGGTACAATATGAATGGTCTGCTTTTGAAAATTTGTCCCAGATAATTGTATAAAGTATATGCTTTAGCTTAAAAGCATTTTAATAAATTGCCCTTTTATGCTATGTTCAAACACTTAAAACTACGGTGATTTAGATGCCACTAACTATGGGTACATGATTATAATGAAATGTATATTTTTTCTGAAAAGCGTATTTTTTCTATCCATTTACCCTCTTTGTTTTAATTTTTCCCAAGATACTACTGTTATATTATTGCTTGTAGTCATTATTGTTCTTGGAGGGAACTAAAACAATAGCACCAAGCATTCAGCAGTGCAGGAGCTTGTCAAAATTGTAATATGCTTTATGTTACCCAAGTGATATGCATTTAATTGGCTACAAGCATGCCCTACCCACTGTATGACAGTGGCTACAAAAAGTTGAATCATGATCACAGTCCTGTCACACGCAGAACACATGCTCTTTCTTTGCTGAACAAAAAAACCTTCATGTTTTCTCATTACAAACTAAACGCAGCATGAACCTGCTAAATGAATCTTTCCTCACCCAAGAAAAACTATGTTTCTGCCATAACTGTGTGGGGTTAGGCATGGATTTTGGTAAAATTTATTCGTTTTTTCCTCAGGAGAGATCTTGAGGGAATGGGAGAGGTTCTGTATTTACTTTTACCTAACTTTATATTGACTAAATGAGAAGAGAGTATTGATCACAGCTTTTAAAAGCAGCTAAAGATTTTAGGTGAGACATTTATAAAAGGTTTGATTTGCAGAGAATTGGGAATGCACATCCCAAGAAAGGGTCATTGGCAAAGCATGCTAATCAACCAGGTGCACAAGGGGCTTGTTAGAGATCACAGTCTGCAGGCTGGCATATACATGTTGTAGATAACATGAGGCAAGAGAGAATAAAATGCTTATATTCATTATCTATTACCATACTCTACAAAGACAAATTTATTCCAAGACAAATAATTTTAAAAGCTTAAGCGATCAGTGGAAAGTTAAATTAGATCTCCTAATGGAAGGGTAGTATCAAAATAACAATGAGATGAAAAAGAGGGTATTTAACAGCTACACAAATTGTCAAGAGCAGCTGAAGTATGAAGGAGAAAAATACCTTAAAACTATAGACAGTTAACCTAGAGACTATTTAAGAATCAACACATGTGTTGAAGAATATGGGTTGTGTACCTCTCAGTTTTAAATCTGCTTGAGATAAGCGCAATCCAGACACAGTAACATTTCTTTGTGTTGACACGAGGATTTTTTTTCTATTAAAGTGTTACCGTGCAGTAAGGAGTTGAGCTCTCAAAACAATAAAAAAAAGGAGCCACTCAAGTTCCACTGCAAATAAATGGGTATTGGTCAGTCCATTACCTCCAGAATTCCCAGAAACTTACCTGGGAATGCAGTACTAAAAAGGATTCACATGAGAAGAAAAAAGGGAAAGAGATGATATAAATATGATATAGCTATAAAGAGATGATATATGATATAGGTATAAAGTAACTTCTTCATTTTGCTTAATCCAAAGCAAGAGTTACTGCAAGAAAAGTAACAAAATAATGGAAATGTAAAGAAAAGATACTGCCTATTATTCAATTGTATAAATCAGCCAAAAAACAGGAAGTTACATTTTTAAGGTGTTTCTTAGAGGGAAATCTAAGCTTGTTTTGTCCAACATGGAACTCATTTCTAGGCAGGTGATCAAATAGGGGTTTCAGTTACCTAAATATAGAGATGTGATGCCATTTCAGGTGACGTAGGACATCTGTGCAAGACCAATGAATGCAGCACAGTACATATGAGAGAGTACATATGCCACTGTGTTATTCCATAGTGGCAGCTGAAAGCTAGGCACTATATCCTGGTGGCTATTTAAAGTGCCATGAGATGTTTTGTGCTTAGACAACTGAACCTGCCCTCTGTAATTCAAGGAACCCAAAAGTGTAGATCTTTACTAGCCAGAGTTAGAATGCTTGTAAGGCAACAATGTGGGAAATCATGAAAATATGGATGAAGATATACCATGAGTCCAAGCAAGCTTGACTTCTGAGTTTTCTGACTTTAGCAGAAGTTGGATCAGGTCCCAGAACTGTAAAAGCAGCAGCCATGGCTGGAGCTTAGAAAGCTCCTTGGTATCTTTCTTAAGTAAGACGGATTTTTACAATTAAGGTCCTGTGAGCCGAACCTCTGTTCTGAAGAAACTGATAAATAGCTTAATTAAGCATAGAATAGCAAAGCACTTGGTAGAGTCAGACAAGCAGGGTTATGTGATGGAAAGTCACAGCTCTAAATTTTTATTCTTGGAAAAGTGAATAAAGAGGCTGAAAAGCTGACCTGATTAACATAACTGATTCAAACATTCCAGCTCGTTTGAAAACCTCATTCTTGAAGACTGTTGAGTGAAATAATTCCAAGAAAGTAGCAATATAAGACTTCTGTGGAACCTAGAGATGGAATTTTAATTCATTCTGATTTACTGTGTTTGGGGTTGTAGCACGCCCTTTCTCTCTCCCAAGGGTCTCCTGGGGAAATAAATGAGGTTTTGAGATCTCTGTTTCTTAAGACTTGGAGCATAAGAGGAAGAGGTAAAGAATTTACCTTGACCAGTTTGTCTCTTGACTTGTAATTTTAAAACAACATTATTTTAAGAAGCACTTGGCCTGTTCATCCTCCACCATACTGTGGGCTGAAATTATGCTACCTATAGTGAAGTTGGGGTTTTAAACCACTTCATGCTCTTTCATTTTTTTTGTTATCTTTTAGGAATTTTAAAGCTTCAGAAATAGCTGTTCAGAACATGGGTGGCAAGTTCTGGGTGTTTTAATGATTTACATTTACAACAAAATAATGACTGTCATGAAGGTCTATCATCAGCTGCAAGTAATATAAGCTCAGCAGGCAGGCAGGAAAACAGTAATACACAGGTATCTAATTAGCAAGAGTACCTCATAAGCAAAGCAGCAATGAAGTAGCTGCTTACCATCTCTCCATCCTTGAGATCCTACCCTCAAGTTGTTTTATCTACAATTTGTGCAGCAGTCTGAAAAAGCCATTGTTTTCAGATGCTTTTGAACTAAGAGAGTCAAGAGGAGCTTACAAAGTGTCCAAGAAGAGGGAGCCCTGCCAGTCCTGCCAGATATTCTTGTGCAGGGTGGGAACTAGCCTCCAGTATTGTTGCTATATCATAGAGAAGATGAGGCAGCTGTCATGAGATTAATTCATGCCATGGTGTTTCAGACTGGAATTTAGAAAATAAAGTTGGAAGTGTTTTCACAGTCCTGGATAGATACAAGTGACCGCAGTGGAGCAGAATTCAGTGACAGAGCCATTGTCTTCCTGCTTGGGTTTTGCCATTACTTTGTTTTGCTTTCTCTCTTACTGAAAAGATAATCAGTTTCCTTCAAAAGCTCTGAGGTGGCAGTATGTCGTGAATGACTTTAGCTCCTTCTGACTACTGGCAGAAGCATTTCCAAATTAATAAACCTTTGACAACTTAATGTTATTTTATTCACAAAAGGCAGAGGGGGTCAAGGCAAAAATCATAATTGTAATGGGTTTCAAATTACAAGATTTAAGAAATTCATACAGAAAAACAGGGGATTTGGAAAGCCTATGAACGACTGAAATGAGAATTAAATGTAGATACAGTTTTCATGTCCAACAAAATAAGCATGGACTTGCAATTGCTAAGGTTTTAGTTTGACTATAAAGGAATATTTTGTTTAAGCCTATGTTACTGAATATGTCTTTAATTACTTTTTTTCCTCTCCGTTGTTCCTTTTTCAGATGATCATTCTCGAGTGAGATTGCAGCCTATTGAAGGAGAAACAAGTTCCGATTACATCAATGGGAATTACATCGATGTGCGTATCCTGATGCAGTCAACAAGCTTAATGTTGTGTTCAGTCAAAGAGGGAACTCTTATTATTCTCACATTATTCACAATTTGTAATAGATACCACAGCTAATAACAGCTGCTAACATTGTTTAGCACTGGAGAGTGCTATCTTTGGAAGCTAGGTGTGCAGTAAAGGAAGAAAAAGCCTCAAAGGTTTGTCAATCAGTAAATTAAATGAGTCATTTCCTCCAACTGCCACTAGACTGAAATCTTGCCAGGAACACTGTATGGCTACTTTGCCTGCTGGTGCTTATATGGGCTAGCAAAATGTTATTTTCACTTTCTGTCAACAGCTTGGCATCATTCCACATTTAAAAGAAAGCTGTTTGCATATTAATGTGACAAAACTCCGTAATGCCTAATGCAGAGATTTGCAGTCTCTTGTCATCTCTGCACTTTTAAGTCGCCTTCAAAGTGTATTCTGCAGCTGTTAACCAGTATTTCTAATGCAAGCAAGACATTTCATTAAATATGTAGGCTGTTTAATTATTGAAAGTGGCTTCTTTGTTCATTCTGCATCATGTTAACTTAATGTTTTACATTAGAATAAATTCTTTAAGAGACAAGGTGTTTTTGCTTGAAAGAATGAGCTCAAAAGTAGAATTGAAAATCATTAAAAAGCCAATATTATTTATCTAAAGCCAGAAGTCTATGGATAGCAAAGTTAATAATTTTACTGTTTACATGGATTGCTAGATGTTAGGCTAAGTGAAACAAGTGTTGCTTCATAGGAAACTGTGCCTGCTAAAGATTTCTTGTTCAGCAGTTACATCTTTGAAAAACAGTGTCAGATTTTGCAGTTCAAATTTAATTACTAGTATGAAACAGGAATGTAACAGGTTGTTTTTTTTTCTCAGAATGCGGAGAAACTAGAGCTATACAAGAAAAGTGGGTACTTTAGTTGTAGCAATATGAAGTCTGAGGGAACATCCTGAAGATATCTCTTGTTACTGATGTTTATAGGCACATTCAAGAATCATTAAACTAAGCTCAGATTTCTGCTTAGTCCCTTGCTGTTTGAAAGAATAGCACAGTCACCAAGCATTGAAGCCACATATGGAAATGTATTTAGTTAGATGCCACACTAATCTCTGAAGGGAATAATCTGTCATGAAAGGAAAGTGTTGGTTCACACTGGGGACTTAAATTTGAATTCATTTTCACATTTTCTCCAACACTAAGGATTGTTCTCATTTTAGGTTAGTGGTATGCTCTTGTGTCAGATTTGGATCATACTCTAAAATAATGAGATGTGAGAAATAAAGATTTGGATCGTATAGTCTCATATAAAATGCTGATAGATATCTGCATAAAAATATTGAGGGGTTTTGCTTGTGGAGAGCAAAAGGATGGAGAGAATGTGGCCCTAGAAGAAACAGTGCCTGAGAACCAAAAATCTTGTCCTCAGCCTCAGCAGATGGCTTCATTGCAAAGCTTGGAGGACTGCAGGCATCCTCCAAAGACAACTCTGTCACAAAACACAGCATGTTTGTTTATAATCTTGCTAGTCAGGTTTCCATTGGAAGCACTGTTTTTTCTACTACAGAAGCAGCTTTAATTTTGCTCTTGCATGCAGTTATTACTAGAGTTGTCGTGCTGTCAGTATAACATGTTAATAAGGGAATCCCATGCTTTCTTTCACTGGGAAATGGAAGTATTTGATCCCAAGCATTAAGGATTAGGTAACACATAGCAGGAAAAAAAACCCACTCTGTAGCTCTCTGAATACTTCTCAGTTCACAGACTTTGAAATTTTGCTTCAATGTCATGTAAAGAAATCACTTTTGTAATTCATGCTATTCTTCCTGTAATATTCAAAGTATCTTCAGTTGTTTTGATTCTTTCCCACCTTGTACCACTTCATTTCCCCTTACACTTTCACGGAGAAATTGCAGTGGCATGCGTGCTACAGCCTTAAGTTCTTCCTGCTGATGACTGACAGTGCATCATAAACATTATTCAAATTTTAACACTCCTACAACTGGATTGATCAGCATACTGGTGCGTGATCTAAACATTTGGTGACACTCCCACCACATCAGAAATTCAAATACTATAAAAATGCTATTATGGCATTTTGGCAACCTGTTCCATGTTGCAAAAAAGTCACAGAGTATTGGTCTTTATTGCTTGGCCAACTTGTGATTAAGTTGCTGTTGTCGTCAGAGTTGTATTATGGTTTTCTTGAAAAAATATGTTCATACCAAATGATTAATCAAAGAACTTATCCTCCTTTTTACTGTTGAGGAATAAAACATAAACAAATCACCATGGGCAGAATGAACACCATGTCCTCCTGCTTTCCCCAGGCTGAATGCAAATACAACAGTTTTTAACTCTTAAAAAGGAATAGGCCTTGGGATCAACAGCAGTAGGTGAAGGTATAACTCAGACTCTGTCATGGCACCTGATGCCATTAACTGCAAGGGCTAGAAAGGATTTCATGCTGTTCATTTTCAGCAGAGCCAACAAGGGACTGAAAGAACATATTACTTCTGGCCTCTAATGTACATGGCTGCAACTTAACTCTTTTGCAGAAAACACACTTACTTTTGTGTTTCTTCTCACTTGTCTTTCCTCAACTGAAAAGAACTTTTGTGTCTAATGCATTATTTGTACTGTTGTGACATTTACTGAATGCTATCCTAAATGAAGTTTTCACTCACAGGAACATAGCCAAGGTGCAAATTGCTGATTTTTTTTTTTCCTTTCAATGTTTTCTAGGGTTATCATAGACCAAACCACTACATTGCTACACAAGGTAAGTTTATCACCTTTTCCTTCTGGTTATGTGAGGCTAAGAGGTTTTGGTACTTGGATTGCAGTTTATTCTCTCTAACATGCCTTCTTGCCACAGTCAATATCCAGGGTGAGTCGGCTTGATCACTTAGGTAGAAGCCAGGAAACTGAATTATTACTGAATTTTCAGGTATTTCAAGTAAGCAGTCCTTTAATTTTATGTTAAAAGAGGTTTTGAGTAGAAAATAAAAATACATCATTTTTCAAAGAAGTTACTCAGCATTATGTTACTCATGAAAAAAGGAATGAGTCATGGTAGAAATGTTTTGTACCTGTTCAGAGAGACAACAGTGTCATGAAAATGTACGTTCTCTTAAGTGTTCAATGATAACTAGGCTCCAGGTCCTTAAAATACAAAACTCTTCAGCTAGCAAGTTTTGGTACAGGACCAAAAGACATTTAAACACTGGCAGGGGGTTTCATCACAGAGTTGTACAGAGACAGTTCTATGGGCCATCATTTAAAAGCTTGCTTGAGAAAAAGAGCCTATTCTTCTATCAACATGCAAATTAATTTTCAATTTGTACTTGTCTTCAAAGACATAATTTGTGCATTCTGATGCAGCCTTGTTTGTTTTTTGGTCAAGTTCAGAGCTGGAACAAATGGGAAGAATGAGTCTTCTGTGACTGCTTAGTCACAATATTGAACAATATGCCAATCTCCTGCCTATGCTTGGATAGCGTGTGTGAAAATTTGATTGCTCCTCCACTGCTTGGAGGGAATCTGCTTTTGTAATAGGTAGTTTGTGACAGAACTTCCTGCATTTGCCCATGGATCTGAAAAAGCTGAGCCCCACCCACAGATGTTATTTCAACCTTTGAAGGCACCCAGCTGGAGTACTGAGTATAATATGCTCAGAATAATCTTAACATGTGTTGGATTTAGAGGTCAGATACTTTTTAATGGTTTTTTATCAAAGCAAATAAAATGTTGACCATGTCAAATAAGGCATCTTGCCATGATATAAGTTGTTTCTTAAATATTCCAGAGTCTGCTGCTTGCAGTCCCCATTAAACCAGTGGGAGGTTTCGTATCTCTGCCTTGCTGTACCTCAGCTCTCCAGTCTCAAATGTGGTGTTGCTTCATGTCAGATGACAGTGGGGCAGGACACAGATGCTATTTCCAGAACCACTTCAATAGTGTCAACATTACACTTTTAGACCAGAGTTTTATACTTTCAGAATTTGTGATCTTAGAATATGAGCCATGTAAATGTGCTTTGTCTTCCACTTCTGCTGCCCCCCACCACGTTCCTTAGTCCACAGTCTCTACAGACAAGCCAGTGTCATATTTTCAGACAGATAGGAAGACAGGAACCAAAATGCAGCATTTGATTTATTCTTTTTGGACTTTTACACCCTCCTCTTCAAAGAAGAAATGGTTTGTTACGTTTAACATTTACCTAATGACGTTGTTGTTTTTCATTTTTAATTGAAACCTAAAATAGAAAGATGAACAGTTGGCCTTTAACTTGTAATTTGTGATGTTTTTGTCAGGAATTCACCAGAAGATCTCCCAGATACCTTTCTCATAGGTACCCATGTAAAGCAAGTTTAAATACTGTTTGATCACAATATTTATAATAATTTATTGTAATTTTTATCACAATCATCATCATACTTGAATAACAAATACCAAGCTTGAAGTTTTGTACTTTCAGGTCTTAAAACCAAGTATGTAATTATGTGTAATGTGCTGAAGGTCTGTTTACCAGATCCACCAGCAAGTCTCAACAGTTTCTTTGCCATGTTTTTTCCTCATACGGTGTCAAGAAATACTTAGTCAAGAAAGAGAAGAAGAGGAGTAAAAACTAATGTTCTTCCAAGATGTAAAGCACATATGACTGTTGCAGCTGTCAGTTTTGAGGCTGGGTCACATCAATGTCTTCTGTGTAGGTGCAGTTAAGTGCGCATGGGGATGCCTAAGCCTGCCCATGGTGTAATGAGTAGGAAACAGATTCTCTGAAGAATGTAAAATTAATCTAAAAATAAGCATACAATTTACAACAAGCTCAAAATTATCTTGCTGTGATGGTTTTTTGTGGTTTACATCTTTAACATCTAACTTTTTAAGGCCAGTTGGAAAGCAGGTTTGTACCTCTAGTTTGTAGGAAGGAAGAACACTGATCTCAAAAGTTTGTGTGTTCTGTCTGGTTCTGTCTGTGGCATGATGAAGAATCATGAGATAGATTCTTTTACTTCCTCTATCTCAGCTTTCCTATCATCACAGTAGGGTTAAAAATACTCTTCTGCTTTTGGTGGTTCTCTGCAACAACCTGATAGATGCAGTTGTTTAAAGACTAGTTGGTGTTACTCTCCAGTGTCTGTCTTTTGCAAAGATGATAAAGTAACTGGGAATAATTTCCAGAACTCCTTGAGGACTCAATATTAACTATGAAGGAAACACATTTGTTTCACTTCAGACAATGCCTCCATATGTTCCAGGGAAGTGGTCACATCACCAGGCTTGCCAGAGTTCAAGGAGCATTTGGGTAACGCTCTCAGGCACACGGTGGGATTCTTGGGCTGGTGTATGCTGGGCCAGGAGTTGGACTTGATGATCCTTGTGGGTCCCAGGATATTCTATGATTCTATTCTATGTCAGCCTTACTAACAAGCATGTCACGTGCCACAACTTGCACTGTGGCCAACGATGTTCATGCTCTGGTTTCGAACGCACTTTCATCAGATGTGTACAAACACATCAGTACAGCGCAACAGTTAAGCTGCATGTTTAATTCTCTTGATATCTACTTTTCATCAGTCTTTAAATAACTTTTCTCCTCCTCCCTTTTCTCCTCCACAGCAGCTTTCACAGGTGCACATGCCTATTGTTCTTTGAAGGAAAATATCATTATGTGAGTCAGTTTTAAATCTCTGAGGAGTTAGAATGATTGATATTTAATTTTCCTATGTTCTTAAGCTGCATTCAACATATCAAGTGTTAATGAGCAAATATAATTGTTTGAAGTGAAGAAGTGGCAAATTTAATCAGTTTGTAATAGACTACCAATCTGCTTTTAACAGAGCTGGGAGTTGCCTAATCACCTGTTTATTGAAGTGTTACTGTCTTCCATACTAACCAGAGTCTGACGTGCAGACTGGTAGCTTTCCACCTTGGCATTCATAGCATCCTGCTGCTACCTTGAATTAGGGAAGGAAACATTTTTAAAGTAATTTCTTAATGAAGGCTTCCTCGACTAAAAATCAAGAATTATTTTACTTCAGCTTTCAAGAGTAATACATTCAGAGTGTGCAATTTAAATTACTAAATTAATATCAATTTTCCTTTATGTGATAAGTATGATGTAAGTGGTAGACTGAATTTACAGCTAATAAAGACTTTTGGTGGTCTGCTGTAATTGGCATCAACAGATGGGATGCACACCTGAGTCACCATGATTAAAAAGAATCCCTCTTCAAAAGCCAGCATATTGGGTCATGCAGAACCAGCAGGCTGGTGCAATTTAAAACTCGTTATTTTGCTTTATATATCTCTTGTTCCCATGGATATTATTCTTCTTTTTATAGGAGAATATCTTGTATGGGAGCTCTTGTATTATCTGTTCAATTTACTGGCAGCTAAGGATTGGGGTTTTTTGCAGGAGTTAGGTAATCAATGAATTTTAACCTGGTACCTCCATGAGAGCATTAGGTTGAATATCTATCTGTACAATGCTTATTCTCACACACAGTGCTGAATGTTCTGACTGTTGTATGACTTCTGATCTAGCATGTCTCACCTTGATTACTGAACAGGAAAAAAATAATTGGGTTTGTATTTATTTGTTCTTTGTCTTCTGAAGCTCAGGCAGTTTATTGTGCTATGGTGTAGCTTCTTTTAGTGAGTCTCTATCAAGGGTTTTGGATGCTTCCTCCTCCACAGCACCAGCAGCTGTAAATGATGAGTGACAAATGAGTGTTAACACAGTTCTACAGCATCACTCATGGCCATTTCCACCAGGGCTGGTTTTCAAGCAGGTCAGTCATGTGTGAAACAGCAGATAACTCACATGCAGGCTGCATGTCTCTATATATAAAGTACGCTCTTTTGTGCATCTCAGACTTTTGAATACTCCCCACAGTTCAGATTGTCTCTGTTTGCTGCAGTGTGCCCAGCAGCCGGATCTGAGATGTTTTGTGGAAATACATCAGAGCATATCTTAATGACTGTAAAAAGTTACTCTTGAAAATAAAACAATTTTAGATACAATGGCACAGTGTAGCCTTTCAACCTCTTTTTTTCCCCCTCTGTATCCAGTTGTAAAGCTGATGCAAAATTGCTTTCTGTATTGCTTATTATGGAGACAGACATCAAGTCAAGTTTCAGTCAGGAGGAGGTTTTAGGTATAAGTTAGAAACTTTTGAAATAAATATTTACAAGGAAAATGTTTACAGTCTTCACTACCAACAGCATAAACTTGCCTCTCTAATAACTCCTTTCATATTCCTTCTCTTTTCTGCAAAATACTTGTCTTTCTTCCATGCACAACTCTGTGTGCTGTGTGAACATTTTAATAAGGGTTTTCAGAAACAAAAACACATTTTCTTTCAAACTGAAACTTCCCTTTTAGGCATCTGAAGCAGAAATAGTGCATTGAATAACAATACTCTTAACTTCCTTGGCATGTTTTTTTTTTTTGTTTTATGTCACAAAAAGTTGTCACAACTACAGCAGTGTGGAAGCTCCACACTTTACAAAGAAAGTTTTGCTTCTATGGTTTTAGCCTCCAGATTAATATTAACGTGTACAATTACTTCAAGGAGAATTGAATAACAGCAAGGCAAAACAGTTGTCCACAATTTTTCAGTTTCACAGATGCTGTCATTTTTTGCAGGATGTGGGACTGAAAACAGCTAGGCTGTTTTCCTGATATATATACAAAGTGATTGAATTCTATGTACCTTTATTAATCTTGAAGATTCAACTGTGTTTGATGCTGTTTTTTACGACTAAATCTTCAAAACGTTAAAAAGGTGGTTGAAGCCATCTGTCTTCAGTCAGAGAGATGAGGCCATTCTAAGTTCCCCTTTGAAAAGGTGAGGCTTTATAGAACCAAGTTCATCTGTTTTGCAATAGCAGTGACAAATGACAAAGAAGTTACTTTTTGCCCCTACCTAAACACGCAGAGAAGTAATAGACCATTTACATGCAAAAGTGACATCTACAGGTTATATTGTGCAGCCACATGATAAATTCACCTTAGCTCACTTGCTACCATTACCCAGCAAAGACCCATGATAACAATTATCTGTTAAAAATTGGTGGTTTTTTACTGGTGTTAAGGACAAAAGGAAACAAAGTGTACTAAAAACTAATAACCATCAAAGTCAGTGCTTATTACAAGTTACCACTTCGTGGTACATGAGGATACCAGAGTTTCTCTCTGCCTCTTCATTTGTAACAGGACAGTTTAGTGATAACTGTCAGGACAGTTGTCTCTCACCATTTTCACGATTTCTGTATTTTTCTGTCTTTGTCATAATCAGCTGTGTGGTAGTTTTGTTTGTTCAGGGAATGAGACGCCTCATTCAGGTGGAAGGCTGTAAATGCCGAGCTAGCATGGTTTTCTGATACAAAAACTTGACTTAGGCTTTGTTGTAGTGTTCAGTTTCCCTGGATCTTTGTGCACAGACCAAGTGAAACAGAAGCAGCATTAGAAAGATAGGTTCATTGCTAGGTGAAGGCACTTGCATTTTTCACTTCTATGGCTACATTTTGCATGTAATACATCCCCACCTTTCACATACCCTTGGAAATTCTCTGAAAGTATGAACAAGCTCTAGATATTATATAAATAATTATTTATTATTTATTTGCCAATATAAATTCCAAAATCCCATGCAGGCTGTTCGTTGACTTGCTTGTCAATATGGCTTGTGAAGCAAGTTTGAGAAAATGATGATTTTTCTGTAGTCCGTTGTCAAAGCCACAGAGGAAGAAAAAGTAATTCTTCCTATCCTCTTCCCCACACAGACTGAGCTGTAGTAAATCAGAAATAAAGGACTTCAGAGCATATATAGATCTCTGTCTCAAGGACAAGATCTTGGTTTGATTTCTGCGTTGTGAAAATCAGACCAGAAAAGCTACAACAGATCTTCGCATATCAGAATAAAAAAGTAAGAGAAACGAGTCTGCAGTAAATAATTAGAGGCAAATAAGGCAAAAGGAAATGTTTCTTGGTTGTAATGTAAAAAATAGAAGATTGTGTGAAAAGTAATATATTTTTCCTCTTTAAAAATATGTTACTTAAAATATATTCTGCAAACAAGGAAATTGTCATCTTTCTGAACCTTGAGAGCTGAGCACACTGTCCTTGTGAACCAAACACTTTCAGAAAAAAATATTATAAAGGTGGCCATCTATTATTGTTGCTCAGACTACTAATTGCCTGTGTTATGCACTAGAATCCATTTTTGTTCAAAGAAGATGTATACAGCATCAGCCATACAAATTCACCTGCATGTCTGTATTTTAGAGGAAGGCATATTATGAAGAGATGATATGTGATGAGAAGTTTTCCATCTTTGACAGAAAATCAGTCATTAATTTGGCTTGATGGGTAGGGTACCTAGCACTCTTGACAGAGTCCTGTTAACACACCTGTTAATCAGTGAAGCCTAGTGCTAAAACAGAAAAGAGGCAGAGAAAAGCAATTTGTCAGAAAAAGCACATAGTCAAAGCATCTTTTGTTCTGTGAAGTTTATTTACCAGATGGTCTTCAGCAGTCTGGAGGAAGAAGGCTTTTGGTCTTCTCATCTGCTAGACAAAAAAAAAAGGAGTGTAGTAAATTTACAAAACAGAATGTATTTCAGAAATAAATGTATCAAGAAACAAATAAGGCTGGGGGGTTTGGGGTTTTTTGGTGGTTTTAAGTGGTTTGGGTTTTCAGGGAGGTTGGGGTTTTTTTGTTTGTTTGTGTGGTTTTTGGTTGTTTCTTTTGGGGTTTTATTGTCCTGTGACCATATCCAAATCTTTGAAATATGTTGTCTTTTCTCTCTTATATATCCTTTGGTGGCAACTGAAATCTCTATATTAATATGGCCACCAATGCACATGACAGTCCAGCTGATTTTGAAGCATTGCCTTTGAAAATAAGGAAAGATACAAGCTTATTGGATTAATTTCTTTCCCTGTCCATCTGTATTCTTCCATGTAGTTGCATATTCAGATGTAGACTGTGGAGATTCCCTCTGCTGTTTCTAAATCTCATTCTGTTGCAAGCACGTTCATGTATTGTGTCTTTACGAGGCACAAATACACTTGGCATGTTAGAATGGCATTCCTTGTTTAGTGTATATCATATGCTGCAGTCTCCCATAAAATATAATGAAAAAAAACAGAATTAAAACATTAACATTGCCCTTTCCTACTTGAAGTAGTGAAAATAACCAGGTGATCTCCAAAAATAACAACAAATAATAGTGCTGAGTTTTTGGTTAGGCAGATTTGATTTTTAGTAATAATTATCTTGACATTGAAAAGAAAAACATCCAATTTACATTTATTTTTAATGACTTTTGTACATATCTTGATCTGACTATTTCTGGGAGGAAGAAATAACTGTACCAATATTCTTTACCCTTAAATATAAAAATACACTGTGAGTGATACGTTTCACTCATGAGATACTTATCAGTACAATAAATGATGATAGAAGTTTTTTCTAACATTTTACTTATATGTTAATGTAGAATAAATTACCTTGTTTGTTCATCTAGGTAAAGTGTTCATGTTAATGCACTTAAACTCCCAGTAAAAGTTTAAAAAATACAGCATCTGAATATCTTACTCACATGCATGAGCAACATTCCTTCACAATTAGGTCCTTGGGGAAAAATAAAACAAACAAGTAGCCAAAATGAACTCATATTTTTGAGCTAGAGAATAGTGATGATTTTATTACAATCTGATGCTTATGATTGACTCAACATGAAAACAGAAAGTAGAAATGCAAAAGACTAATTAGGTTCTTTTGTCCATTCCCTAAGGAACCTTCTACTGAAGGGGATAAAATGATCTTAAACTTCTCATCCATCATCAAAATTGATTCTGCATTACAAGTTGATATGAAGAACCCAATCCAACAAGTCAATTACTTAAGATTTTTGTTTTGGAAATGTTAGATGCAGCATGTTTTTTACAAAAAAAAAAAAAAATCTGTATGTGTTAGTCTTTCCAAGCTCAGATGAGCTGTTTAGAATCAGTGATTAATAGGTATTCATATTACCATGATGCAAATCACGCTTATTGAGAAGAATGCACAAATTAGAAACAAAAACAGCTTTCTTAGTGGAAAACACTGATTCAGCAACTGAAACTTTCTGTTGGATTGCTCTCACAAAGACAGCTCAGGTTTGCACCATGGTCTCAAGCCTCCTGGAATAACCTTTCAGTCAGAGCTGTGACCTCAGGCAGAGAGCCAGTACCTCTCATTGCTGTTCCAACTGAATGTGTTCATACCTGTTCCTCAGGTTCCCAGATGAGTTACCCATCATTCTTCTGACATACTTGACTGTAATTAAACAATTAAAATACCTGTAGTACATAGAGAGAAAGAAGGTCCATGTATGAGTGAGACCTACTTCTCTGTAGCCAGTACACTCCACCAGAAAATACATCAAGGCCTCTAGTTACAATTACATTATTCAAAGCTTTCCTGTTTCATAGAAGAAAAAACTGAAGCACACTCTCTGCAAGTCACTGTCTAGCTGTGCTGTCTTAAAAGCTGTGAGGTAAAGATTCAAGGCTCTGGCATTATTCAGGTATCTCACATATCCCTCACTAGGGAATTCCTAACCCCCAGGAGTGCTACATGTAATTCAGAATTTTGAAGATACTGGATTTTTACAGTCTGAGAAAATGCTAATAAGATAAACAGTCCATTTAACATCTCTGCTGTGGGGCAAGCAAATTATATTAAAGAAAGAGTTTTTCAGTTAGACTGGGTGAACATTACAGCTACACTGTTTGGATGGGTTTTGTTTTGGTTTGGGGTTTTTTGTTCGGTTTTGTTTTTTGTTTGTTTGTTTGTTTGTTTGTTTCCTGCAGTTAAGATCAGAAAAAAACAGCTTTCTTGAGTGGCATAAGGGTGCATACATGGACAGTAGCATTATGTGCACCATTTTGTTGCATTTAGCTTTGTCTCCTCTCAGGCTAACTGTTTAAATCTGGACAATTTCTGTTGTTGCCAGTTCCTCTGTTACCAGTCTGCAGTATTTCTGTGAGTAGTCAAAGGGTGTTGTGGAAATGTGCTATTTATTCTTTGGGAAACCAATATGACATTTTCATTTTATTTTGTTCAAATAGAACAAACTGAGCTAGTATTGGAAATCTAGCCATGGAGAAATGTCAATCAATAAGTGTGTAACACTTTATTAGATGGAAACTTAGCTGGCAGCATTAGCTGTAGTGGTATAAAAATGTCTTAAATAGCACCTGTCAAGAGTGCACAGATAAAGTGTGGTCACAGCCTTTAAAATAAGTTCAGCAATGACTTGTTTCTGAAAATGGTGGAAATACTAGCAGGAGCAGGAACAGGTAGGATTATTCAGGAATGGTAGAAGCTGTCATCTTGTGGCTGCTTTGTATTGTACCAAGACTTCAATTCATTCAAACCCTACCTTGCTTCTGTTGCCTTTCAAGGTATGTTTGGTTTCTTATGACTCTGAGGGGCATGAACACCTTTTGTGTATTCATTTTGGGCATTTCATATGTAATGCACTTCTGTTGCAGTGGAGCTCCAGTCCTGGACTGAGATTTCTAGATAGTACCATGATGCAGACAAAATAATGCATTGAGATGGGCACTGTTCCAGCCCAGTTAGATCTGTATCAATACAGAAAAGAAAATGCCATATGATATTCCAGAGAATAAATACCACATTCCTCCATCTGACTAGCCACAGAATCATTGCCGAATAGGATCAGAGGAAATACCAGCAAAAGAAATGTTCCAGCTTTAGCCAACAGTTGCTGTGTACGTGAATATACATACACTTAGAAAATACACGTTTTCAAACTGATTATCTAGTTTTATGAAATGAGCAATTTTAAAGGAAAAAAATCTCTGGATTAATCAGTTTTATCATTTCCTCAAAGGATAATATCTTTTTTAAGTATCTCTATAGTAAATTGGGAATTCAGAATGGAGGGTTTTTCTTTAATTTAGCTATCTGTGAAACACTTGCATTATTTCATAAAACAATGGGACTCTGGCTCCCCACTACTGTACATTGTAAATAGCAATGTTTTTGTTTTCTTTTTATTCTTGGAAAGTGGGAGAATTTACAGGTCAATCTTCTCCATCTTCCTGTAAGAGGTCTAGTGCTGACTACTTAAATATAGGAGTAGGTGGTATAGAAAGCCAGCCAAAGCACCGGTCAGTCTCATGGGAGCTATACATAAAATTTCCACATGCTCCACAGTCACTTAGTAATCTAAGCCTTGTTGAAAGCTAATGGGACTTGAAAGCACTTTGAACATTTCATTTTGTGAAAGCCAATTTTCACATACAGCAGTGTGCAGGCAGCAGGGCTGGCTGACTGGCTAGCTCAAAGCAGGTAGGATTCAGTTTGTGCTTGAAAATCAGCCAATTACTATTCACTGTGCTGTCCCTTGGCTGGTAATGAGAGAAAGCTGTGTTTTTCCAGAGCAAAGGATACAGTAGAAAGCCTCTACATTGCCAGTAGCTGCACTGGGCAGGATTTGTCCCAATAAAGCATTTCAGCTTGCTATATAAGCAGTGTTTTCCGGAAATGTCAGGCTAACAGGATTCAGTCAGATCTGTTTCTCATTGACAATCCTTCTAAATAAGGAAATAATGAAAAGCACATTTTAAATTCATATCTCAGTCCTTATTAACCCATTTGAGTACAGCTGAGGTGACTTACTGTGGAACAGTGTTGCTGCACACTGTTTTTTTGTGGGTAAGCATTATAAGGTGGTATCATTGCAAAAGGCAAAAAAAAAAAAAAATAAATGGCAGGCTGGCTGCAACTCAGATATATCTGTTTTGCATGGTATGGTCTGAAGCCTGGGTTAAAACTAGTGTTAGAAGAAAACAAACAATTTTATTAGCTTGTGAACTAAGTTCTAGTAGAATTTTTTGCTTACAAAATGGTATCTTTTCTCAGCTGACTGTGAGGTCATTACTGCCTCTGCAAGCAGTTGGCTTCTCTCTGTGCAATCTCTGAATCTACTACAATGAAAGAATTGTTAAAATAAGATCTAAGACTGGGGCAGAGGATTTTTCCATGCCTCACATGAGCATAGGCAGAGACTCAAGCATCCTTGCTGGTCTAACATACCTATAGGGAACCAGCCTCATTGGTAAGCCATCCACAACTTCGTTTATTTATATTTTTTCCAAGGCAGGAGACATTTGTAAGGAAGATTTTATCAGGAAATGCAGCACAGCTGTATATTTACAATATAGTCCTGTTGAAGATTATGTAATAATTAATACTTGTAAGGTAAAAGTTAGAAAGTGCTTTTCAAATGTCATCACACTCAACATTGGAATTAAATACAAATTCAAATGAAATAAAGCGATAAAAGCAAAAGCATGTTTTTTTCCAGCTTATTATGGGGGTTTTATTGCTTTCATTGAGATTCTTTAGTGCATAAAATGTGTATGACAGCTAGAAACCAGCAATTAATAAATAACACCAAAGCATTAGTGGCCAAGTTTTGCCAGTACAAAATGTCTGTTGCTTTTTAGTGTGCTAATTGTTACAGTGATGGGCCTGGAGGAGACTTCAGTGAAAGTGGACAGATGGATGGCACTGGGATACCTTTTACCCTCAATACTGTTTTGGTTTCTTGAACAGATTTGGGAGGACTTTTTAAAGCTTTTAGAAGACTTCCAGATTATGTGTCCTGATTCTCTTTCATCATTATTTTCTTGAGACCCAAAACCACAAAAGACTGATCTGTATGCATTTTGATAGCTAGTGATGAGCAGTGGGCCCATATGGTGTTGTGGTATCTTGACCTCAGCTTTATCTCAGATATCAAAATTGTTCATATGATAGGAACACACATACCGTGCCTATGAAAATGCTCTTGTGTAAAACTTTGAAGTTAAATGTATATGTTACAGTAGAAAACAAATGTATAAACCTATTTTGAGAGAGAAAAGATTGCATAATATTTGTCTGAGTTTTTTGACGTTTTTATAGCAGTGTTTTGTTCTGGACTTCATGGAGGCATTAAATCCTTAAGAGCTCCTGGAAGCATGAGCAAAAGTTCAATGCATGCTACCATAACTATTCAACAAGCATATGGTGAAGACTGCTCCTGACAAATCAGATTATCAGCAATTGAGCAGATCTCCAAAGTACCTTCCATTCAGAAACCAGCTCATTTGGGAAGGTGAATTCAGCAACAGCTGTACTGCTGCGTAGCCATGGAATTATGAAAAATACTGAACCAGCAGTTTATCTTGCAAGTTGGCTAAGTCAGCACAACTGGGATCTGTATCTTTTCTCTGTAGTGAGCTGACTATTTTAGATAGAAAGATGAAGATATGGTACTTTCTGAAAAAGTAGAATTCAATCTTAAGACTCCTTAGCCTACACCTGGTCACCTAAGGAGGTGTCCAGATTTGCAGAGCTGCTGACCAGTGATGAGCTTCCCATGAGATAGCTGGGAGACAACAGAACTGAACCGTCATGAAAACTTGGTCACATAATGATGCACCTGCAAATTCCTGTTGGTAAAATCTTGAGCACATTGCCTTATTGAGTAGGGGAAAAAAGTATTCTGATTACAGGAGATGTTCCCTTGCTTGCAGTCAGTGACATTTGTAGTGTAAAGTGACAATTAGCTGCAGTTCATTACCTTTTTTTGAAGGGATATTTACTTCCAAATTCTAGTATGGTTAAAAGAGCAAATAACATGTTCTTATGGATTATCGGATCTCTGGATAGGCAGTGCAAATTTGAAATTTTGCTTCCTCCTGTGAAATAAATTACCCTAACAGCTACATCCGTCCACAGAGGTTATTAGGAAAGCAAGAGTTCTTGAACTTTTTAATCTACTACCTTGTAGTCTCCTCTCCCAACATTTTATTCCCCTCTGGTTTTATGCTTTTGACTACATTTTAGACAATTTCTGCTACATAATGGGTTTGGGGGTTTTTGACACTGTAGTTGCAAAGAGAATCATTGCTTTTTGGCTTTTGTTGTTTTTTTTGTTGCATGCAGCCATCTCTCTTAATAAGAAAACACTCATACACTCAACACTTGTATCTCAAGTTCATTTTAAAAGGAACATACATAGTGAAAGAATGAGGGCTAAAATGCAGCTCCCTCTAAGTAGGCATATTAGCTATGTGTATTTCAGTAGTCAAGCTGTAGGCAGTCACACAGCAAGCAGCAGGTTTTTGCTTCAGTAAAAAGTGGAGGTAGTTATCATTGCTACCAGAAACTGCAGTAGCCAGTAGGTGAAGGGACCATTTTATAATCACCTCCTCATGCAGTGTGGTTGTGTCTCCTCACTGTAAGGGGTATTTCTGCTCTCTTTTCAAGATGGAATTTAACTGCTGCAGGTATAAGTCTTGCATCTTGTCAGTCCCCTACCCCTTTCAGCACGTATTTATGGCTCCCACTGCCCATGTGCTGTCTCTGGGGAGCCTTTGGAGCTTAAGGGTATCTGTTCATTTTCTGCACATTTCTAGCTTTAATACCTGACACTGAACTTGGTCTCAAGTGGGCCAGATGTTAGCTTGTGTATTTGATATTCTCTGCTAGAAAAAATTTTTAGAAGCTGTTTGTTCCTTGTCTAAGCTGCTTGCTTTTCTAGAAATTGAAAAATGACCTGTAGATTTAAAAGTCCTGTGTGAGTAAGTGTTATATATGCTTCAGGATTCAGGTTTTACTTGTTTCTTCGTGTGCTTGCTTTATTCCCTACACCTGAACACTTTTTCCTACATCCTGGGCTAGTTCATCACATTCAAATTGATCACATACCCCAGTAGCAATAACAGTTATTAGAAGTGGGTCTCACAATAGGAAGCAGAAATAGAGGTGCTAGAAAACTCTGGTTACAAAAGCAGCTTTAAAGAGTCTAAACCATTCATAAAAGCTGTGTGATGTTCCATTTCCTAATATGATTTTGTTCCCAGAGCAGCAACTAACTACTGCTGGTAATAGAACCAATGGTTGTAATATGTACAACCAATCGTTTCTGTTGAGTTTTTTCAATAATGCATTAAATTAGCTAGGGGTTTGGAGAGTTGATTTCTTTTTCTTATTTTTCTTTGCTTTTCATCTTTTGGTTGCAGTATGTTGCTGATCTCCTTTTTTTCACAGCAAAGATCTTTGATACCAAGTACTGTATTGTGGAGCTAATGGGGTGTGCCGCAGGCTTTCTGTCGGGTAGCACAGTACCTTCTCTTCAGACCCTCTCCTGCTGCAAAGGGGCAACTGCTGAGAATAACCTTTCTGCCTGTTGTGCACACATCTGTTAAGCTGATGCTTAGAACAATTACAGGCTCTTTCTCCCCCTACCATGAGTCTCTGGAATCAAATTGTTCAGTTCTTCAGGACAATAAATCCCACAACCCTACCTAGCCTCTAAAGCTTTTCAGTTCTCACTGGAGACAAGTAATAATTTATTCATATGTCAGAAAATATTTTTTTTTAAATGTCAAGAGGGAAAGAAAAATGGGATATAGAAGAATTGCTTTCTGAGAGTTTAGGTTAAGTTTTGGGGTGGAGGTTTTTTCGGTGTCCTGAACATGAAAGAAGTTTGGAGGCTTACATGTAAGAATTGGACCCAAAAAGCAAGAAAACATGTGAGAATATGAAAGGAGAGCAGGAAATCCTGTGAAGCACTTTTAATTATGATTGTCTCATTTGGATAGTAAGATTGACAAGAGCATACTCTGCACTGCAGAATAGGACATTTCTTCTAGAAGTACACTTAGAATCAAGCTTGAAGGACTTGTCATAGCTCAGCTCTTTCTCTGGCCTGCAAAAAACATTAATTTTCATAAAGATTTATTTTTCTTATAATTTATTTTTTTTCTTTATGAAGAATGACAGATTCAAAATCTACAGGAATAAATTAGTGTTTAGGATCTCTTCCCAGTTGTAATTTGTGATTTCTGGATTTGAAATGTAGGAATCTTTAAATCACAACACAAATTGCGCAGTCTGTGGGGAAAAAAAGAAATCAGAATTAAATTGTTGCAGATTATCCCAGAGCTGTCAAAAAGAAATGAGTGTTACAATGTGGGGCCCAATTGTCTTGTATCTCAAGTGAATCTGTGGGAAAGAAAACTGAATTAATACATAAAGAAACTTGCTACATCACCCCACAGTTTCTCAAAGATTCTGGCTTCTCGCAAGGGGATGGGACCTGTGTAGACAGAAGATCTTTTCATACCTTTCCTGCAGCATTACCAAAAATATACTCAGATTAAATTTACTGAAACATCACACAGTCCTATGAAGACAGAATGCAGGGGAGCCATCTAGATTTTCTCCATTAAACCAGGATTCTTGCAGCAATAGTGTTGTTATTGTTTTGTCCTTGATCAAGCATAATGTTAACAATGTGTCATGAACTTGCCGGCTTTTTCCAGGACACTACTTTGTGGAAAACCACCTTTCCTTAATCCTGCTTCTAGCCATGCTCCTTGAAAGATAATAGCAGTAGTAATTTAGCTGAGTATTTGTTTCAGATTTGAGAGGAAGGAAAAAGCCATACAGAAATAGTATTTTCCTACAGTGAGTGGAATACTCTGATTCCTTATAATTGGTAGGAGAGGCTGATACAAAACCTGATACAAAAGTGCTGTCTTGACTTTAATTGCCAAAGAAGGCTGCACTGAGTCCTAGAATATTGAAACACAAACAAGCTAAACTTTCACTATAATATATACTAATTATATTACGGTGACATTCAAAATTGCACTTGGACCATGACTGTATTATATATCCAGGACGCTTAGGTAGAAGTAAAATACTTGCTGTAAATTTCCATATGATGGAGAGTGATTAAACTCTTGCTGTAATTCAGAATGAAATCTCACAAAAGTATCACCTGTTCTATGCTGTTAATTAAAAGAAGAAAAGAAAGGTATTCAGTTTTGCAGCCATAACATCAGCTTGAATTTAGTAATTTCAGAAACTGTAGGTTTAGATTCTGCCATTAATTCTACTCTTAAGATCTTCTGACATTTCTTGTGTTCTAACAGTCATAGCTTCCTGTTGTTTTAAATGTCTTTTTCTCCTGTTACATGAACAATGAAAGCAATTTAAGGAAACCTATAAGGAAATGAAAACTATAAGGAGACCTATGAAACTCATAATATATGCATCATTTTTAAAGACAGATAAAATAAGGGGGAGAATGCATAGCTTCTTTAAATGATCTGTGCAAATCGTGGGTGGAAAAATTATATTTTGGAATTGCTGTAAATAAACCCAGTTTTTTAAAAATTCAAGAGTTTTAGTCATAACTGTGATGTTATTTGCCTAGTGAGTTGGTTTTGGCTTGCCTGTAATATCACAGAGTCACAAAGTCACCAAATGGTTTGGGACGGAAGGGATCTTTAAATACCATCTAGTCCTCTGCCATGACAATATAGTAATAATATATTACTACATTTCCCATTAAATACTTGATTTCAGAGTGAAGATTTTATTTTCAAAGGGAGCTGAAAGTACACAACATAGGTGCCAAACTGCCCAAATCTGTCAGTGGTATCAATCTGTCAACCCCCATATGGTTTGGTAATGCTTGAAGAGTGTTGGCTTCTTTGCTAGAGGAACATTAGACCAATACATTATCCATTTGTTCTCCAATTAGCTGATTCAAGTCATTCCTCTAAATAAGCCCCTAATTGTTTGCTGCAATGTGACGGTTCAGTAATGGATTCAGTATGGATGTTAAGCTTATAGTTTATATTGTTTACTCTTACTGGCTCAGTGATTTTAAAGCACTGGTTTAAAATTGGGGCGGCACACCAAGCACTACGGCTAAGACATGCAGGCTACAGACAGACAGTACCAGGTGCACACAGAGAGATGTGTTTTTTTCTCAACATTTTGCATTCCTGTAGCATTTCCTGTGAGCTGCTACCCAGCTTCAGCCCATGCTGTAGGAAGCCCTGAGTGTTCATGAGCAGAAGCACACAGGTTGGGGAAAACACTGCAGAGGACCTGCTGCCGTGGCACATCAGGTCTCTTTGCCACTTTCCCAACTGTTTAGCAAAGTGATACACTGCAGCGAAAAAACTATAACTTCTGTCTCACTTCAGGAACTACAATTTAGGAGCTGGGCTAATTTGATAGATAGTGTATACTAAGAAAAATATTAGAAACCAGGAAAGGCCACATAGTCCATTGAGACTCATTTCATTCCAAATACACCTTCCCTGGGTTATCATCTAACTGCTAAAAGAAAGAGTGATGTTATCCATTTTTTATAATTCCACTTCTGGGTATTATGGAGATAAATACCTAAGTGCTGGAGAAAGTTAGTTCAGAACACTATTTCAGTAGAAAAATACTTAAATGCAGATAGGTTGGATGACAGATTGACCGACCCTAAATGAAAAATATGATGATAGTGATATGAATATATGTGTACAGTCACGGTTTCACAAAGTTCCCCAGAGACAAGCTTCCAATCATGAGACTTGCAGGTAGTAACCTTTCATTTGATTTATTGTTTCAGGACCAATGCAGGAGACAATATATGACTTCTGGAGAATGGTATGGCATGAAAACACAGCCAGCATAATCATGGTTACTAACCTCGTAGAAGTGGGAAGGGTAAGTGGTTTTCGTACTTAAAAAGATGAAAGGCGTCCAAGGTGTTTGCTTTTTGCAATTAAATAACAGACCAACAAGCTTCTTTCCTACTAAGTATAGCACATAAAATATGTACGACTGCCTGCGCTGAGAGGTTCATTATCAATTACTTTTAAACATGCCTTGGATGCTTGGCTTTGATAACATTAGCACAATGAAAAAGTAACTGATAAAGCTGCATTCTGTACACCAGAGTCTGCAAAGACTGACGAAGACGAGAAGTGTCATATGTTTGTACATATCTCAGATATACCATTTCTCTTAAGAAAATCAGTATAAGTTTGTTGCAGGACAAGGTATGGAATCATCTATTTATTTTTTTCAAGGAAGGCTAAGGGGGAGTCATTCTGAAACAGATGTCTCAGAAAAGTAGTTAAACTATGAAATAGCTTCTTGGTATATTTGTCTATGTTGGTCTGGTTTGTTTGGGTTTTCCTTCCTGAAAGCCTTCTGGACTAAAACAAAAAAAAATTAGTTTTACACATTTGTGCAGTGTTTGTTGATCAGGAGGTCATGTTCAGGAGCTGGATAGTAAAGGAAAGGTTGAATTACCTGATTGATACTGTCTCTGTACTTCTCTTTCTTTGCTTGGTAACTTCTAAAGTAAGCCTCCAACTCTAGTCTTTATGGCTAATTTTGTTTTCAGCAAGTATTGAATGGAACCTTTTTCTTTGTTTCACACAACTGTCAATAAGTGAGTCTTTTCATTTACTGCTTTGTTTGTGCACTGCTGTCTTAGTTCTTATCTGGGATGTTTTTTTCAAGAAAATTTGCTTGGGAATTTGGCATATAGCTTTCATTCGATATGAAAAGAAATCCCACTGCTTTTATGGGAACTACTGCAATTATTGTAAATCAGAGTGTTAAAATAAGAAGTCAAGTGCACACATCTTGGTTTGAGCAGCACATTTTTAAGAGATGTTTTTAATTTTACACTGGTGGAGTACCTGATACCCCCTCTGCCCTGTGGTATTTGCATTAGGAGAGAGCACTGTTTATGTGGTGTGAGTTAAAATGCTTTTGAGCAAGTCCAGTTTTACATTCTCGGTTTGTTCTCCCATATGTATTTTGTGAACTGATAATATAAATCTCAACATTTAGATATCTGTGTGCTCAAGCCTGCTAACAGATCAGGTGCCAGTATTATTTTTAGATGTAAAAAAGATGGGTATTGTGACTGCAATTAACACCTGCTGCAGGAACACATGTACAACTAATTGCAGAGACAAAGAGGGATCGTGGAGGCCGCTTTAAAAATGCAGTCCCTTGAGTGGGGAAGAAGGAAGAAATAGCTGGATGGTCACGTATCAATTCAAGACGGATGGATTTGTAAGAAGAGGAAGCTCTCCAGCAAACCTCTTTGTTAAAGCTTTATACACATTCATAAGTGCCCAAGCGAACAACTTAAAAAGGGATGTTTTCAGGCTATGAATAAACAAGCCTGAGAGCAAAAACAGCATTCTGCATGAAACCACATACTGTTTTCCCAAAGTCAGTATTTGGAAGCGCCAATTAGAGTGAACTGTCAGATGTCAGCAAGGGAGACACCAGTGTTGGTGCCAGTGCTGGCAGCCTCTGCTTACAGCATTTAGGTGCACAGCACATTGCCACAGCAGCAAGGAATGGTTTGTGCCACTGTGGAGATTTCTTCAGGGTGCAAGAGTCCTAGTAGGATACAGATCTGCAGCTTTGTTGTTTCTGGCAGTGGTAGTAATGACTTTGTTCTCACTTTCTCTGGAGGCCAGCATAGGTGAGATCAGAGAGCAGAAATTGAAATAAGCTTTTAATGGAAATAAAATCGTATGAGCCACAGAACAATGCACTCACTCCTCCATTGGTGTTTTTGTGCCACTCCCAGAGCTGGAATCATCAGCAACAAGGAGGCAAATTACAAACACACCATCTGTCCCACAACCCCTAACACAAGCTCTGTGCCACCTTGAGTAGTAATGATTTTAATGGGCTTT
This sequence comes from Pycnonotus jocosus, assembly GCA_013400435.1. NCBI lineage: Eukaryota > Metazoa > Chordata > Aves > Passeriformes > Pycnonotidae > Pycnonotus > Pycnonotus jocosus. Next base: position 144,522 of record VWYP01008186.1, read on the forward strand.
TGGTAGCATTCCTGTAGGGCAAACTTAATAACTTTCCCAAATTTGAGGTTTTCTATTTCTGTTGCTATCACTGGTATAAGATTTATAGGGGTTTCTAATTTTTACTTTTTAACCCTGTTGACCCATTGTAAGCCAAGGAGGAAAATTCTTTTGCATTTTCAGGAAACGGGGAATTTTCAAAATTTGCCGTTTCCTTCATGAATTAATCATTGAGGGGGCGTATGTGTATTTGTTTACCAGGACTGGCTGGATAGTCATTAAATCAGTGCTAGGAACTTGCTTCTTGCCCTGGAGCATTATGCATCAGGACTGTTTTAATTGCTGCTGGAGGAATCACCATGAGGCTGTCCCTAATGCAGGCACCTGCTGCAAATGACTCAGTCCCCGCATTACCCTCCAGCAGGGTCCGGGTACATCTGCCAATATCTGTCATTATCTGAGGCACACTTGTCAGAACCACACATCCCTTTAAGCTCCTGTGTGTTCCAGCAAGGGACCCTTGTCAATGTTTCTGGCACCTGCAGACTGCTATGCACCTGGTATTTAAATGGCACCAAAATGTGTTTTGATTGTTTTCTCTCTTTAATGAACCCACCTGAGAGACATTTAGCTCTTTATCTGGTAGCCTGTTACCCAGTCACTCACATCTACACTGCTTGTGTGGAAATTCAGACCTAGCTTGTGCTGTTACACTAATCCATCTGCCAGAAGTCTTATCACAAAATCTGCAGGGCTCCCTAAGGAGACTTTTGTACTGATAATTTAAGCTAATGATTTCTAAACATATTTAGTCAGTTTTATGAAGCCCTCATTAGAATGTGACTGTTTATTAAAAATCTAAATGAGGTCTCACAGTCATTTAGAAAAAGCACTGTTGAGTTGCATGAATAGTTCTTTGATACAGGATGATGAAGTGGCTCTTAGTTAAGGTTGGCCTAAGTTGACATAACAACTTTTACCAAAAAAACCCTGAACAAATAAGCAGCCCTTGAAGCAACCTTGAAAAAAGGTCTCTGTCTTCTTCATGCTGGGATCAACAACTTTTCACTCACAATGAAGTTCACAAAAAGAAAATGGCAAGTAATTAATGGTAATGATCCAAGAATCCGAATTTTCCAAGCCACACACTAGTGGATACAAAGCATAAATGAGAATCAAGAGTCATATAATTACATGAGTGTGACAACAAGCTGTTTCAAAGTAATGTATTCTGGATTATATTAATGCAAGAGGCCTCCATGCCCATGTCTGTTAGTGGCAGAGCAACTGAAGATAGTAGTGTAATTTCAGGGAGCATCTTTATCTGAGAGATTTAGCATAATCTGGTGGATTATTCTGCAAGAAACAAAAATTTTTAGCCAGCAGTGTGATGATGTTATGATCACATGGGGTGATCATAAAATAAACACAGAAGAAAATCTTGCTTACTCCAAAAGACTGCTCTGGAGGGAAAATTCCTAAAGACCCAGAAAAGCAATGGGAATGGTATCAAGGTGTTTAATCACCAGCCAAAGTCTCAGGTTGTTCTTGATTTGTTTCAGCGTTTGCATACATTGCAACATTGCTGTCTTCCTTGAAGGGGCGTGGTGGGAAGATTTAGAATATATTCAATTGTGCCATCTAGCTGTCACCTCCATCTTGCTCTTGTTGGGTTGGTGCTAATACTTAGTTGGCAGAATCTGACTTGGCATGTCACGTTATTTGTCATTTTCCAGTAGTCGCTCTCTCTCCTACTTGCTTTAGGCAGAAGAAATTTAGTAATAACGGCTAATAAATGCTGAAATGCACTGGCAAAATTCAGTGGAGGTGGTTATAAATAAATGCACTGCAAGGACTTATGATTGTCTATCACGCTTTTAATGTAACAAAGTATTCACAAACAAAATCACTATAAATACTAAAAAAAAATAAAACCTCACCCCAGGAGCATAGTAATTACAGTAATTAGAGTTTCTCAATTATTATTCAGAATTAGAAAACAGCCAGTGCTAATAGTGTTAATAAGCACACAAAAGACCCTTTTTGTGAAAGGAAGCAAGGTTGACTACAGCAGAATGGATGTGACACAAAGAGGAATGAAGGTCAGCCACGAGCTGGTAAATAGTCCCTATGCCTGCACCCACACCTTTGTGCCACCCACAGTGCCTCTCCCGGCCATCTTATCCCTCAGGAGTGGTGTGCTTTCCTGACAGTCATTTCACACTCTTCTAGGTGACACTTCCCTCCCAAGAGCCAGAAGGACTGTATTTGCATAGTGGAAAAGGAAGAATACAGTGGTAGTTTAACTTTTCTTGGCCTGTTTTCCTCGACCTGTGCTTGACATGTTATGTATGTGGCACTTCTCTGCAAAAATGGGGCTAAGTCCAACTTTCTATGCTTAAAAGAGTATTGGGTTCCACATGACAGTGAGAAGGTCCATACAAAACTCTTCTGACAGAGGTAATATCTCCTTGATGCTGGCTTGCTATAAAAAGCATTACTTGTCGTAAGATAAATGAAAAGGGTTGTTCTTCCTAGGAAAGCCTGTGTGGGCACAGCCCTAAGCAGTAGTATGTTCATGTGTTTGGGTTCTCAGGATGTGCAGAACTGGTCAGCATTCAAGAGACATTTCTTAAACAGATTCAAATATGCTGTCTTGGTTTAGAAGACAGGTATCTGGACAATTTAAATCTCCTCCCTCCAAGTTGTTATAATTTAGACAAGAAAGGCAATTACAGGGGCTTTTTTTTCCAGGCAAAGTTATGGGAATAAGAAATAACAGCTCTTTACTAGTATGTATAACAAACCAAACAACAAAAGAAAAGTAACTACAGCGTTAACAACTAAACAGTAGTGCCAAGAACCCCAAAAACCTTGCCTCCCAAAACCCAGGACAGTGTGGTCCTGAAGGCACAGCGGTCGCAGTGGCTGCTGCATGGAGCTAGGGAGAGAGTGCAATGGGACAGGCTGGCAGCTGGGAACGGCTGGGTGTCCAGGCAGGGCAGGGGGAAGGGCAGAAAAGAGCAGTGCCGAAGAAAAAGCTGCGGTGGTGGGGCAGGGCCAGGCCTCGGCTCCGCTCTGGCAAGCAGGCGGGCCGAGGAGCTCAGAATTCCCAGGTGCACAAGTAGACGATGGAAATTTTTCCCGGGACTGAAGTTCTTTCTGCCAAGCAGCCTGTCTGTGTCCTCTCCGAGGGTGCCCAGAGAGCCAAAAAGCCAAGCCGCGCCAAGCTGCATCCAGCTTTGTCTTTTATCTGCACCCAAAAGCACTCACGTTGCCTCCCCCCGCCCCCAGGGAGACAAAAAGTGTAGCCAGGTTCTCCTCTGGCCCGCTTTGTCCTACCCAAAGTGCTCATAATTATCCAGCAATTAGTTCCTTAGCAACATATGGGGAAAAATTCTATAAGTAAGAAGAAAAAGCAAACAAATCTAAACCCCAACATATGCTTCCTTAACAAATAAAACCCAAAAGTCTTTATGATGAACCAGATCTTCTTCAGATCTACTTGATAATTTGTGTTATCGACAGAGATTAGACATTCAGGAAAAACTGCTAAACAAACCCTGTCCAAAGACTTCTTACAGGAAACAAATTGCAAGTAAAAAACCAAAATCCTTACAGGAAATTTTGGCAACATAAAAACTGTATAAAACTTCCAATGGACTTAGCACCTACACTTAGACTGAAAATGGAATTTATCACAAAGCTATTACAAAGTTTCTACTTATGTATTTTAGAAGTTTAGAGAACCTTCCATGCAGAAGATCCTTCTAATAAACAAAGGTAAACTCAAATTGTATTTGATATTCAGATCACCCAATCCTGTGATCTTGCAGAGGTGAACCACAGTGACTCTTCAGCATGTCTCACAAACAGCACGTTTGTATTTAGTGTAAATGGAAGAACACTTTGTCTAATTGAAACTGCCTCTAAATGTAATAAGCCAAATTACCTACACTGGAATTAATTCAGGATACTGGTGTTAGTGCTCCTTAGGAGGTGTGCCAAGGAGTTTGTATGCCTACTGGTGACCAAGGTTTCATTTTAACTTTTCTACTGAAAGAAAGAAACCACATTTTATAAAGAGAGGAAGGGTTGTTATATGAATCCATTTGCTTCCTCAAGATAATTCTGGTCCCAACTTCTCAAATATATAAACAGTATCCTTCCCCATTCACTGCAATTTTTTTCTTAATCTTCTTTATCCCCCAAAAATGGGACTTGTGCTTATGGTACATAAGCACAAGGTATTATATTCTGTTGTTATACTTTTGCTGTAATTCCAGTATCTCTTATTGGATAGAGGACAGTTTATACTTTTACAGAATATCAATGAGAAAAACAGAAAACCAATCAGAATTTAAACTACTGTTAATCTTTCAAGTCAGTGAACCATTCTAGTCATCAAAACAGATTTCATCTTTCTAGATTTTTAGCCAGAAATAACAAGTTTACATTACTACATTATACATAGTAGGGGAGGAGCCCTTAAGGAAAATTTAATTTGTTGTTTTTCAGGAAAGAGAAGGAAGGACTCTTTGCAGTTTTTCAAAAGAGATGTGCCCAGGTTAGCAATGTTAGCATCATGAAGCAGAACATCAGGTTAGAGATATTCAGCACTGTCCCATGTCACTCAGAGCAGATGTGGGTTCAGCTCTCAGTGTTTTGTTGTATTCTCATCTCCAGTAAAAGCTATGTTTCAAAGAATGTTAATCAACACAGATTAATATCTTAATGCTTACTAATCCAATTGAGATAATTCACTTTGAGAAACAAACAAAAGAAGGTTAAGGATACACAAATGCACTGACCCCTTTGCTGGACTAAATGAAGTGCCACCAAGGTGTAAGGATGCAACTTTAGGTGCAGTTTGCCATGAGGGAGAGCTTCAGTTTCTTACTTGAAATGTCAGGGCTAGAAAAATGGCTTCATAACTGCAAATCTCCTCACGTCAGCAGTCTCTTGAAATTATCTCTTGGGTCTCTCTGTGAAGGGAGAAGTATCCTGGAGGCACTGACACAGTTTTACTTTACCCAGCAGAGTAACATGTAGAGCTGTCTAAGCTAACATCAGATGATCAGCTTTTAGAGCCAGAAGGCAATCCACTAAGTAGGTGGTGCTCTGTACCCAGCTAATGGCATGATTCTGTTCTTGGAATGGATGCCTGGTTCAGAGCACAGGCTGTGCTGCTCCATGCAGGCACATCAGGTCCTTGGAGCTCAGGATCTGAGAATTAAGCCAATGATTCACAGTTGTGTCAGGAATTAAGACTGGCTTTGAGGAGGTCCAGTTAACCATCCTTCATCTTGGCATGGGACCACTCTTCTCATGTGTTCTGTGCTCAGCCTTTCTTCTTCCAGGGCTGCAATGAGATGCACAAAATTGACTAAACATATAAGCAGTAAAACAGAAACAATCCATATTCCTCTGTTGCTATTAACAATGGAGGCAGGAACACTGTAACAATTTTACCTTGGCTTGCCTTACCCTAAAGCAACTCTTCTAGACCAAATCTTCCTTATGGTCAAAGGGAGGCCACACCATGGGTTTGGCCTGTCATCTTAATTTCATCTAACCCACATCTAGCCAGGTTGATGGGATGCTAACAGAATACCTGAGTCCTAAGAATAAGGGAATCACACTCATTTTGTCAGGTAGAAAGCCTTCGTTTGTGGCTGCTGCTGGACATGTCCATAAAGCTCTTCTGGGCAGAAGCTGAGTGAGAGTGCACCCATCAGGCAACTTAGGGCTGCAATATTGGGCGATTGTTTATTTTGCTAAGGTTGAGAATTATGTCAGCTCTGAGTCATCCCTGGAAGAAGTTGGACTTAGCTAGTAAAATTTATGGAGACAACTCTCCCTGCCTTGGCAGCTGTGAACAACATAAGGACTTCTGGCTGACTTCACAGATACCCCTTCATCCGATGGTACTAAACAGGATCTCAAATATTTCTCAATATTCTCAATAGTCTTCCACACCTCTTTTAGAAAACTGTAGAATGAGGTACAAAACTACTTACAGACTTGCTCAAAAGCAAACAGAAGAAAACAAAAAAAAAGGAAGACTGGGTTTTATCTCCTGCTAAAGGCTGTTTTATAACATAGAATGTTCGTATATCGTAATACATTTTTTGGTTTGAGAGGTATTTAAATAAAAATACTTATTTTAGCTCAAGTCAGCCAAATCTGTTATCCGAGCTATATCTGGAAAATCTGTTAAAAATTTTACCAGTGAGCATGGTTGGCTGTTTCATTTTATAGCCAAGAGGTTTCACTTCAAAATTTATGTCTGACTTATCATCATTACTTAGTTGAGGATTAATTTTAAATCAGAATGTATAATACTGCTCTTCACTAATGACAATCCATGCAGGGCATAGTCAGTTAATATCACCCTTTTGCTAAGAATATTTCAAAATCAAAGGAAATTGGAAACTTTGAATAATCAGTGTTATTTAAACTGTTCTGTATGGGCTGTATTTCACAGCCAGCTCACATACTAAGTCTGTAATGTTATTCCTATTCCAAAATTTGAGGTAAATGAATTACTGTCCTGACTTTCCTAGCGCCTTTAGCTGCATGTGTCACATTGCCAAATGGTTAAATATACACCTTCGGAAGTCACAATTTGTGTTCATTAGCCATCCACAGCCTACATTATTTGTTATATTTAGAACTAGCAACAACAACTCTCCACCTTCATTTTTAATTCTAAGTTTCGCACGTTAGACTATTTTACTGGGGGATGGAACTAGAGAGTGGAAATAGATAATTCTCTTCTCCAAATTTCTAAAATTATTAGTAAAATAAACATGTTTGAAACAATTGGGCAGTGTACCTTGGGATGAATAGATTAAACCAGAGCATTTTCATTATGTCTCTGGCAATCATCCTTTTATCTCATCTTGTGATGAACATCTGTATTTTTTGGCATGTTGGTAGGATATAAATGTGGGGTATATGTGAACAAGCTCTCAATTATAATTCTGCTCAGATGAGATTTCAAAATTATGTTTTCTTCTTTGAGGACGATATTTACTGTTATGGTAGCAACTGGAAAAAAAAGATCTAGTGCATTTAATATTCAGTTCTGGAATCATGTATCAATTATTTAGTTAAACCTTCTGTTAGTAGGACTTTTTTGTAAAACATATACCAAATGTTTATAAAATGGAAAATATTCATCAAGTTTGGTAGCTAAAGCCGTACTAAAAAGAAAAAATGAACATATGCTACCAGCAGTGTTTCTCATATTTAATGAGTAAAACCATATTATATTTTCTTGCATTTGTCTTTTCTTGTACAAATAAAGGCCCTGATCCAATAAGCATTTATAAATGTGATTTTGATTTACAGTAGTTAATCTACTTCTGTCTTTAAGACACCTTTGCATTTATCTGGGTGGTGCTAGAGGAGATGGGAGATGGATCTTTAAGCATTTACTTGACTTTTGGTTCACCAGGAGTCCATGAAGTTCTCGGGTCCAGAGCTCAGCACATGCAGAGCATTGCAGAACAAGAGCCAAAAGTAGGAGAAAAGCCTGAATTAAAATAAAGTTAGGTTTCGGTCTTTTTTCCTCTTCTAGAGAGTGAATCATCACTTGGTGTGTGGCTCTGACTGAATTCTGGCATGGTTCCCATGGCTTTAACCACCCCTATTCCACTTGGGAGAGTTTTCAGGAAATTGTGTTGTCATGGATCCTTCTGCTCAGCTCCAGTCTGCTCCGTGCTCAAAATCCCCAGTGCAGCAGAATGAGAAATCCCCAGTGGGTCCAAGCTGCATGAGGCACAAAGGGCTATAACTTCTGTGCAACATCTCCCAGTGCTTCCCTAATTATTCCACTGTATAATCTTAAATAAGGTTTAAAAAAGACTGGAATCAAATCCAACAGCTGAGGCATAAAACATGGGGGCTGTGCTCTTCTAAATTGGTCTTTCCGAATTGTCCCTAGTTCTTAGCCATAATCCAGGCAGTCTGAATTTACCAAGTTAGAAACAGGCATGTTTTCCTTCAAGGAAAGAGCAATTTAATTCAGCCAAGGTTGCTTTCCCCCTTCCCCCCTCCCCACCCTCCCCCGATTGTTTATTTTGCTAAACTAGAGCTGTTTCAAGGATGGCAGGCGCCCATCAGAGAGAAACAAGGCTAAAGTTAGCAACAAAGAGACGTGCTGATGAGCAGTGCTGTGCCTGGGATCACGGCTGCAGCTGCTCCCCTCCTACGTGCATTGGCCCTCTCTGTGTGGTTCAGGTTCCACCTATGGAACGGGTACATGAACAGGCAGGAAAAGGGAATTGGCTCCAGAGAAGGGGTTGTCAGTATGTTGCTCCAGCCCAGAGGCAGTGTGAATTGTCTCACTCTTCATGAAGACTCGAAAAGTCATCTTAGCCATAGGTGGGAAAACCCTGTTTCAAAGAGCTTCTGGCAATGACCATAAAGGGTCAGTTCGCTGGCCTGAGGGATTTGAACAATGTGAATTTTCTGGATTATTTTAACAACACAGACAAAACAATGAGCATTCAGTGGTTTTCACTTAGCTTCTATGAGAGGGTTTTCAGAAATATATCTGAACAAGATCAGATCTGAATAAATATCAAGTAGATGCAACAACAGATAGCAGCAGTAATACTAAATTGCTTGCAGCAATGTTTAATGCTTTGAAATGTTTGTTCATTGCTTACAATGGATAGATATGTTTGAGAAATGAATATACATTTGTCAGAGATCCTGTTGTTGGGATTCCTGGGAATGGCCCTCAGCTTGGTCCTTGGCTGGTAGAATCCTTCTCCTCCTCTCTGGCACCCTGTCATCTTTCTGGCTCTTGAGCATGGTGGGGGAAGCAGTCTTGCTGCCCTTGCCTTGTTACAGGAGTGCCAAGCACTGTCCAGGGTCCCAGCTCCAAGCCTCTCACTGTGAAAGGGAGCTCTGGTGTTGCCAGTTGTCCTGAAATCACCCTTAATATCAGATGAAATGTGAAGACTATAAAGTATTTTTTTTAGCCAATACTAACATGGTTACCTGATCTGAAGACAAGCACAGAAAAAATAAATAAAAGCCTGCTTATAAAGCTACCTGAACTTTAGCTCTGCTGTAGGAGCTTTCCATCAGCTGTGTAAGCAGGAACAAGCTGTTAGGATGCTTGTATAATTTTGTGGCTGGGAGCCAGGGCTTCTGACCAGGCTACTCTTTTTCTCTGAAGAGCATCCTGATGTGGGCCTGTGTTTTGCCAGCCCTTCAACTCAGTTCTATTCAGATTTAAATTTTATCCTGCTAATGAGTCAGAAAAAGGGCCAGAACTAATGACCCTGCCTGCACCCTTTGTATTTTATCAGCCAGTGTCACTACTGTGATGTGGCAAGACCTCCCGTCCATACAGACAGTAAAGGATTGTACACAATTCTGGAAAATTCTGGAAAAAAAAACTTAAGAAAACGTATTTTCTTCTTGACAGGACACGGTTTGACTCTCTGCATAACCCTTTCTATACTGAACCTGGAATTTGTATAAATAAATCATTTGAATCCTGCATTACAGTTTTCACTCTGTGCTTATACACACATTCATCTGTTTTACCTTTTGTTTGGGATTAAACATGGTAGTAATCCAAATATTTTTATGTGAAAATAGATTTGAGAAATGCTCTTACCAGTTGTGAAGTTTCTTTCTGTCAGTCTTCCATTAAGTATTTAAAGTTCTCAAGTTTTTTACTTCACTCATTTAAGTGCATCTTTAGGTAAACTACATGTATTAAAAGATCAATTTTAAATTCTCCCTTCGATGGAAGAAGGAGAGAAACTGTTTCATGCAGCAGATGTATAACAGATGCCACTCCTAGCACGTACTGCACTACTGGATGATGGCCAGATGCAGTGGTGATAGCACAGCCATTACCATGATAAAGCAGAGTAAGAGAGAGATGTAAGTTATGTGTCAGCTTCCCAGCCCACCACTTTGTCCACAAAAAATGGGAAGGAGGAGAAAATTCTTAAGTCTGTCAGCTATCTACATCATCATATACAGTCCTCAAACCACTCACTTTTAAAAAATAGCGGTTTAGGTTGAGCTAAGTGAAATTAATCCTACCCATAATGTTTTGAGATATTTAGTGAATTAGTAGTTAAGCTATGTAGAGTTATAATAGTTAAAGCCTGGGCATAAACCTCAGCTCTTGACTTCAAGCACTGAGTTTTGCTGTTTGACCTCTTATCAGTTCCTTTGGAAAGTTAATCTGAGAAAACAGGTGCTTTTCTAAAAATAGAGAATAATACAGTAAATATCTTGAGTTAGAAGGAATCCACAAGGATCATGGAAGTCCAGCTCTTGGCACTGCACAGCACCATCCTGAAGAGTCACACAATGTGCCTGAAAGCATTGTCCAAATGCTTCTTGAATTCTGCAGGCTTGGTGCTGTGACCACTTCCCTGGGGAGCTCTTCCAGTGCCCTACCACCCTCTGGGTGAAAAACCTTTTCCTGATACCCAACTCAAACCTCCCCTGACACAGCTTCAGGCCATTCCCTCGGTCCTGTCACTGGTCACCACAGAGAGGACATCAGTGGCTGCCCCTCCTCTTCGCCTCACGAGGAAGCTGTGAACTGCAATGAGATCTCCTTCCTGTCTACAAAACACTTTTATTTTAGGAAGTAGAAAGATATCTTTAAGAAAAATCAACAAGTAGAGGTTGGGGAAAAAACTTCTGGTGGTATTTTTCCGTCTGGGCACACTCTGCTTTGGAAAGCACAGGAAATTAACAGTTACCATAACTAAACTGTGCAGGGTGTAAGTATTCTTTGTGCTCCTAACAAATTTGCCTTGCTTTACTAAGCACAACACAAAGTTCGTGTGCAACTCTGAAAGCTGTCTTAAAAAGACAAGAGGCAATGTCCCTCAAACATTAAGCATTTCCATGTGCAGAAAATGTGACTTTTTTGTGCATGATTGCACTTTAAATCAGAAATCATTGCACAGAATCCAAAATGGGTTCTGTGTGAACGTTCTAAAATAAATGAACCTTAATTTCTTCTGTATCTTTTAAAGGTCAAATGCTGCAAATACTGGCCAGATGACACAGAGATATATAAAGACATTAAAGTTACCCTAATAGAAACAGAGCTGCTGGCTGAATATGTGATTCGAACATTTGCTGTAGAAAAGGTAAGTTTCCAAAGTCAGTTTTCTTAAATACAGTGGTATCTGCCAAAGTAACTTAGATACAGATTCAACAAGGAAAGTTAAATCTTTTGACTGACATCCTGAGTTTGTAGGTATTTTTGGGTAAACGACTATCGCCATCTTATGGTAATATGTGTTTTGCTTCTTCAAATGCAGCAACTGTTCTGTGCTTTTCATCACTGTTGGTCCCTGCCTGAGTTTAAAAAAGTGATGTTCCTTGCCTAGGAGAAATCGAAGCCTCCCTCCCAGCAATCAATTGAAAAACACATTGGTGCTGCTTTCCCATCTTACGTTCCCCACAATCATTTTCTGTCTGTACCAGAGGCTGCATGCAACATTATTCAGAAGTCTGTGGTGGAGAATACCATTGTCTGTTGGACCAGGGTGTGCCTGGTTTGCAGAAACAGAATTGTAACAAATTACTGTTCTTCTCAAGGCAATTTCCTTTTTCATGTAGAATCCGTCCTTACATGGAGAGTTCCAATCAGTGTGTTGTATTACTGTTTGTTAGAATAATGCCACACATTTGTTTGGTGCTTTGTAGCTTGTAGAACTTGCAGCTCCTCAGCTGCAATATATGGAAAACATACAAATAACAAATAAGGTACTCACTGAAAGTGAGAACAGGCGGGGTTGGTCAATAGTGAGGTGTACCAAGCATTTTTTGTCAATTCAGCAGTTTTATTCAGAATTCATGAAAGGACAGAAACATTTTAATTTTATGTATCAGGATCCATTTGAGTTGCAGAACACCGAAGGAAAGGGCCTCCTTGGTAAGACCAGATATTCCTAATGGAACACCGAAGTAATGGTCCATCACCATGAGTAGATTTGCAACTAATTAGCTTAGAAAGCTTCTTTTCATTTGGTTGCAGTACCCATGATTTATTGGTTCTCTCTAACAATGAAATAGTATTCATTTATGAGTTTGAAGAACATAATATTTAGCTTCAAAGAATCCTGCACCCAGGCACCTGAAACTGCCAAAAAGACTGCCCCACAGGGTCTCTGTACACATGTCCAGAGTAACAATGGAATTAGGGTTTTTTACTGTTTTATTCTTCAATCTAATGCTTAAATATGCATCAATACAGCAACCTGAGGGTAATGATAATAGAATTATGTGGTTTGAATCAATTGAAATATTGTACCATGTTTACCACTATACATACTATGTACTGAATTCACTCAAGCCTGTTGTTTCCTTGCATTTAGGTATTTTTAATAAACAGATGAGAAATGTTGGCTACACTTTGAAGTAGATGAAGCACTGGTTGATTGCTATTCTGCAAATTTTAAGCTCATGCTTTGATGTTAGCTTTTCGCTTCTTAACTGGGACTGAAGAAAAGACCTAGAGGATTTTACAGCTGAACATAACCAAACTGTCTTGAATAAGTGCATTAGAACAGATAGAGATAAAAGGCACTAAACATTTTACTTCTTTTTAAAAATCTCCATCTGAAAAGATTTCTTTTAGACACTGCTTTTAAATAGTTGGTAGTTTTTCGGTAAGCCTCCAAAAGCAGTGTCACTGTAGCTTGAGTAAAGTACATTTGTTTTTACTCTACTTGCCCTATTTTTTAACTCCTCCAGTGGTACTGGAACATCAAGTCTGTACATCTCTTTCACCATAATTCTCTCAAGTTCATATTTTTGATGTACTGAGATACATGCAGATAATACTAAATGAAAGGTGGAGTCTTTCAATTAACACTGGAGCCTCCATTCCAAAGGACTTGCAGATTTGACTAACAGGAACTTTAGTAATTCAACAGGAAAAATTGCAGAGTTATGTGCCTTAAGTGGCCTAATCCCCTGTGTCAGTACAGAGTGACTTCTGGAGACAGCATCTGAAGTCCAGAATGATTAAAGATTTGGCACATATGAATTGCAAGGGAGGAGTTAAGAGAACTGGCCTTGTCCATTATGGTAGAGATAAGGAGGAGGGGTAAGGAAGATCTAATTGCAGCCTGCAGCTACCTCATAGATGTTCAGAAAATCAGAGGAATCAAATTCTTCAAGACCTCTAGTCCCTTCTGACTGTCCTTTCTGTTTGTTGGTGAACATCTCATACCTTCTCAGAAAGTACAATTTAGAAGTTGATTTGCTTGAAGATAAATTGATAAGTTACTTCAGGTGTTTTGGTTTGGTTTTTTTAAATGGATATTGAGTAGTAGGGGGATAATGCTGAGAAAATCAAACCCAAAAGTGCAGTCTGATTTTAAAGACTGTTTCCTAGATATGCTGTGTGAATAAGCAGTTCCTTTGGAGCAGTTTCTTTACAGCACAACAGTTAACTCAGATGAATAAGTCATACATGAATAGTAACATACAGCAGCAGCATGAATTTCTGTAGAATTTTTTAACATCCTAGGGTTTAGCAGTGTACACCGTTTTCTGTTTGTTTCAGCTGTATAGTCTTTCCCAGCTGAGCATATGCTTTTATGATTCATGCAATTCTGTGCTATTTTGGGTTTAGAAACCAGCAGGAAAGCGAGATATAAAAACCATTTCTTTGTAGATATAATAAGAAAACTCATTATAAAGTATCCTATATGCAAAACCTTTCCTAAGTATCTGTTAACAATGACAGACAAAAATGCAGTCAGCCTGACAGTCAGCCTTTTCACAGCTAAGGCAGAAGATGTGCAGGACATAACCTGATCTATGTAGCAGCCCGGCACATTGCTTTGGAGGGGCAGTTTGGTTTTTTTGTAAATTGATTTTGAAAATCTCAGCTGTATACAGCATGAAGAATTTGTATCACTTCAGTCCTCAGCTTGTATAGTCATGACATTGCTTTTTCTGTGGGGTCTTTGCTTCTTCGAGGGTCGTGGGCAGTTTTTACAAGCAATATAAAAGTGTTTGAGACACTACTTTCACCTAAGCAGAGCTATTTAAAGAGTTGAAGGCCTTGCTTACAGTAGCAGAGATGCGTTAACTAACATGCTGTAAAATCCCCAGAGAGCGGGGACCAAATTGCATTTGAATGTGTTTGCTAGACTGTTTTAAAATGCAAATTGTTTTGTCTGTTCCTGGATTTCAATATGTTTTAAAATTGTTTTTTAGTATATAAGGTCATTTCTGTTTCAAAGGTGTGATCTCCTCAGTCCACACCTGCCTCATTTTCTCTTAATCCTCTCCCTTGCCTGCCTTTTTGTGTCAATTTCCAGGAGAGATGAGATATTCCTCTGAGCAGATGTGCTGTCTCCACAGACCCCCAGCCTGAGCTGTCTGAGTGTCAAAAACTCCAACATACACTAAATCCTCTCTAGTCCTGTATCATGTCATGTCCAAAATTTCTCCACCACTGAAAATCCCAGATTAATGCATAATAGCAGTAAATTAGGAAGCTTATATTTCTTCTTATTCAAAGAGAATAAAGCCTTTTATAGGCAAATCAGCTCGAGACAGGACATACATCTTCAAAAAGAAGAGCTGTAAACTACCAGTTGCTAATATTGTTGACATTTAGTCCAGCCTAGACATGATATGTCATAATTTTGCTGTTTGCTTATGAACTATGTATGATGGCCTCCAGTCTGTGGATTTCTAATGAGACTAAAATACTGGCAGCTACATTTTTAGAGGGGGAAGGGAAAATACAAGCCGTAAGAAAATAAAACTCAGCATACACACTTCTAATATCCAGACCGCTCCCCAAAGTCACATGGGAAATTGCTCACACAATTGGCTTCTCATTCATACCTGTCTCACCCATATCCATGTCCTTGTAGACTGTGGCAAATCACCTGAAGGGTGAGCATGTGGAGAGCTACAAACGCAGTCCCTATGATTGAAGGTGTGAAAAGGTTTCCTATTATTCAGCTTTTTCTTTCAGACCAATGAAGGAAACAAACCATGAGGAAAATTATGTCGAAGCTGTAGTTCCCTGAAGTCAGCAGCAAAACCCCTGTGGAAGGCAATGGGAAAAAAAAGTCATCTGTGCTCTGTGTTCAGCCTTGCTGCTGACCTGTTCTGTGATCATGGCACGCATTTTAAGGCCACAGTTTGCAAAGCAGCCTAGTACTTAAATATAGAGCTGAGCATTTCTCTTGTTGCTAAAAGTTTCTGACCAGTCTAGTGCTTACTTACCTAATTTTGTTGGAAGGCTTTGAAAGCAGTTGATACCTAACCTTTGAACTTGCTCTCC
This sequence comes from Pycnonotus jocosus, assembly GCA_013400435.1. Taxonomy (NCBI): domain Eukaryota; kingdom Metazoa; phylum Chordata; class Aves; order Passeriformes; family Pycnonotidae; genus Pycnonotus; species Pycnonotus jocosus. Next base: position 159,823 of record VWYP01008186.1, read on the forward strand.
TGCTATGAGGAAGCTCTCCAGCAGTCTGTGCAGATTGTGTTAGTAGGGGGTGGATGCTTTTCAGCAAGGCTCAGGCTTTTGAAGATTTCAACCCTTGTCTTTTCAACAGAGAGGTGCTCATGAGATTCGGGAAATACGTCAGTTCCACTTCACGGGCTGGCCAGACCATGGTGTCCCATACCATGCCACAGGCCTGCTGGGGTTTGTACGGCAGGTCAAATCCAAGAGTCCACCAAATGCTGGGCCTCTGGTTGTTCACTGCAGGTAGGTAAAACAGAAATCCCTCTGTTGTGCTCTGTATTAAACTCGAGATCTACTTTTGCTTCTTCTTCACTGTGTATTCCCCATACACAGGTTGCTGAAGCTACTGGAGCTCAAAACATAACCGTAAACAAGAATACATTTATTATATATATAACAAACATATATACAATATATAAATGAGAGTAAAAAAAATGAGTCTGAAGTCCTGCAGAGACCTGGCTCAATTTCAGTAATCATCCAATTGATCAAATACTTGTGAGATGAACCCTTACACCTTTTACATTTCCAATACACTGCTGCACGTTAACTGTGCTCTTTTTCTACTTCAGTGCTGGTGCTGGCAGAACTGGATGCTTCATTGTCATCGACATCATGCTGGATATGGCAGAACGAGAAGGTGTTGTAGACATTTACAACTGCGTGAGAGAGCTTCGATCCCGGAGAGTTAACATGGTGCAAACAGAGGTATTGCTCATCTATTGGAATACTGCTTTGCAAGGAAAAATACTCTTCTAGCCCATAAAGATGGAGCTTTGTAGTTGGCACCCTCCAGAAAGTAGTTTACTCTGTCACATGCAGAAAATAATCTCCACACAAACCTGAAGAACCCCTGCCCAAATAAGTGCACAGTTATGCTTCACTGAAGGTTCACAATGTCTCTTTAAAAATAAGGAAAATCAGGAATGTTTCCTCTCTGAGAAGGATTCATTCTGAAGTACATCTTGTTGAGGCTTAGTTTCATGATAACACCTACAGAACTGCCCAGAGGAATGAGGAAACCAGAAACATTCTGAGTTTTGTTGCAGAGTGTTACTGCACTTCTCTAACTACTTGCAGTTAGTTTAAGCCAATATTTATATATTCATTTCTGAATGAGTGGGATAAAATTTTTAAACTGTGTTTGTTGCTTCTGGTCTTGCTTCAGTGCTGGTAAACTGAAGAGAGAAGTAGCAACCAATTCAGTTGCTATGTTTTATTTACCAAAATGCTAATGGTCTATGCATTCCATGTCAGTAACTATTTTAATTGCTTTACCAGGAACAGTATGTATTCATCCATGATGCTATCCTGGAAGCCTGTCTTTGTGGGGACACAACCATTCCAGCTTCTCAAGTTAGGTCTGCTTACTATGAAATGAATAAACTAGATCCTCAGACAAACTCGAGCCAGATCAAAGAGGAATTTAGGGTAAGTAGTGGCTTACATTGCCTAGAAGCTGTAACGTTCAGCTATACTAAAGACTTCTGCTTAAGTTTTTATAGCCATATGAATTTTGTAACAGGTCTAGGAGGGAAAGACTGGAAATAAGGGAAAAATAAGATGTCACTCATCTCTACTGCGTTATGCTGAATCATAAAATAATGCAGTGGGGTAGTAGTAAAATGCTCCTTTTACTCGAGGGAAGTATGTCAATCCTTCCTGTGTCCTTTCTCCAGAAGGCAGGCTACTCTGCAGCTGTCTTTGAAGTTATTTTTCATAATCGTATGCTTCCAGAATTTCTCTGCTTCCTGCTGACTGCAATGTGTTTTCATTTCTCTGCATATTGATTCCCACTGAAACTGAATGCTGAGCTGATCTATTCTTAAATATTTTGGGTTGCTTTCACTGCTGTGTTAATTTTCCCGTTGCATTGTTTACTCTCTTTGAAAGACTTTAAATATGGTGACTCCGACGCTGCGCGTTGAAGACTGCAGCATCGCGCTTCTGCCGCGAAACCATGAAAAGAATCGCTGTATGGATGTGCTGCCTCCAGACAGATGCCTGCCTTTCCTCATCACGATAGATGGGGAAAGCAGTAACTACATCAACGCTGCACTGATGGATGTAAGTCTCCGCCACGTCATTAATAATAAAAAGGCAATAAGCAGCCCTCCAAACTGAGCCATGCTAGAAAATGGAGTCAGCATAAGAAGACTGAAAACCTTCCAGCTTGTTTTGTTTCCCAGAAGCATGGCAGAAAATCTTTAAACTCCCAAGTACATTTAGGATCACACATATGTTATGTCACAGCCAAGGTTCCAAAGCCATGCTGAGCAATTCAGGGAGTTTTGATAAATTAAATGTGTCTGGATTTCTCCTTAGTGCTTGAATTTTTAACCATCTGGCCTAGGAAAACAAGAGTTACCTATTAAGAGATTGAGGCAGTTAAATAGAATAATAAGGTTTGCAGCAATATTTTAGTTCCCTTTGTTTATAATTTAAACAGTAATTAACAAAAAAAAATTGTCTGTCAACACAAGATAGTACACAAGCCATTACTTCAGCCCTCCCATGTGTTTCTGTTTGAATGAATGGTTCTTCTTCATATGTGTATGGAGATTTTTCCAAGTGCATCTATGGCAATTCTAATCCTTGTAATAGAGTAACAGTAAAAAGACACTTAAACTGCCTTTACAGTCTGTAGATATTTATAGCCTATTTTTGACTATTTACAGCTATAGTCATTACGGTAGTCAAACACATAAACAACAAGAAAACAGGTTAGTAAGGAAGGAACACATTGTAAATGGCCTTTTAAAAAGTGAAGCTAGAGTCATAACAGTTTATTGCAGTTTTTTCATTTCTTTCCTTCCGAGTTCTCAAAGCCTATTCCTAAAATAAGCCCAAGTTCAAAACATTCCTGTGAAAATGTAAGAAAATGTATCTTTATGTTTATCTATGTAGAGAAACTGAGAAGTTTAAGTCACTTGTCTAGCTTCTCACAGTAGCTCAATGACATTTCACATTAGAACAGAGCTGCCTTAATCTGCAGTTTGCAACTGTGCCATTACATTGTCTTCTTTCCTGGAGATTTCAGTACTGTTTTGTTCTGTGAATTAAGTAATGCTCAAGAGCAGGGCCTTAATACTTGCTTTGAAGATGCTTCCCTTTTTCACTATTGAAACAATGGGCTGCATACAGAACTGTAGTTATCTGGGCAAAAGGCTCCAAGGGAGGAGGCAATCTGGGTTGCTGTCCACCTGAAGCACCTTAGCCAGGCTTCTGCAGCATCCTTGCACTGATGGACAAGAGCAGACATTCATCCATCTCTCTAAACACTCAATCTCCAGCAAGCAAGATTAAGTGTTTCCCCCTCTCTACCTGAATCCGTTGAGGTGTTGTTGAATCACCTCATGTAAGCCTTCAGAGCTCACTTCAAGAAAAAGGGGTAGCAAGCATACCTTTCATTATTCAGTATCAGAATGAGTTTGAGAAGAGTTTTCCCAAAAAAAAACTTCTGAGGCTTCTAATTGAGTGATTAATGGAGACCCCTTTGGACATTTCTTGTCTGCGTGAAACTTTCAGCAAGGCAGGACCAGTAGGACAGAAAGCAGCTGCCTAATGTAGGAACAGCATCGTTACCTGCTGGTTGTCATGTGCTGAAACAAAGAACTGAAGTTTTGCATGTCTGCATCTGTACCCAAAACAGATATGGAATCATTTTCTATGGTCTCCTCAGTGACAGTCTGTGAAGTAACAATCATAGAATCATAGAATATCCTGAGTAGGAAGAGACCCACAAGGATCACTGAATCCCATGATTTCTAGAGTTGGAAGAGATCTCTGGAGATCGTGTGGTCTGACCCCCCTGCCAAGCAGGTTCACCCTGAGCAGGTGACACAGGAACGTGTCCAGGTGGATGTTGAATGTCTCCAGAGAGGGAGACTCCATGACCTCCCTAAGCAGCCTATTCCAGTGCTCTGCTCAGTTTAAAGAAATTCTTCCTCACCTTGAGGTTGGAACTTCTTGTGTTTTAGCTTATGGCCGTTGCTCCTTGTCCTTTCACTGGGCACCACCAAAAAGAGCCTGGCACCATCCTCTTCACTTCTGCCAAGTCAAAGTCCAAATCCTGTCCCTGCACAGGACAGCCCCAGGAATCACACCATTTGCCTACAGTAGCTGATCTGATTGGATCTCTGTAGTGGTGCAAATGGTTCAGGTCAAGGCATGTGGCGAGTTCTCCGCCCTCCTTAATGAGGGCAGTGGCACCCCCTCCCAACAATTGCCCCTGTATGGCCACAGTAGCTTTCAATACTCAGAAGGGTGTAAGTGAAAATGCTGGTTTGAGATCCACAGTGGAAAAGTTCCAGCAAACAGCTCAGTCAATGACATAGTCTGGTACTAAAAGAAACAAAGAGCACTGAAATTCATCCCCTGGGTATCCTCGCTGCTGTCAGATAGACCAGAATTTCAACAATATTTCTGAAGAATAACTAGATATTTCCTTTCACAGGCATCATTCAAATTTAGAGCTAAATGCAAACAGCCAAGATTAATCTGTCCATTAACAGCTCAAAACAAACCCGTTGCTCAAAATCTTGTAGGAGCTGCATTGGAATCAAAAACCTCTGATGGTTTTACTCTATGCCTGTGGCATGAAATACATTTTAGAAATATAACATCTGCAGAAATTATACCCTGCCCAAATACATTTTATTAACTTTGAAGCGTATAAGATCTCAGGAAAGAGCTGGAAACAATATATTAATTATACAGAAAATAGAAATATGCTTTCAGTCCCGAAGTTTCAGGGCTATGACTGACATTCTGCTAAATGGATTTTTCTCTCTTACCATTCTTCTCATCATCTTGTTACTTTGCAGAGCTACAAGCAACCATCAGCTTTTATAGTTACACAGCATCCATTACCAAATACTGTCAAAGATTTCTGGAGACTGGTCCTAGATTATCACTGCACTTCAGTAGTCATGTTGAATGATGTGGATCCTGCACAAGTAAGTCCAGAAAAACACTTCCTTCAAAAGAGGAGTGCTATTGCCTCAGCATTTCAGAACAGCTTTAGGATGTAATTAGTTTTTTATAAACAACATTAAATACTTACACATCAAAACATTGATTTCTAGCTTGCAGATAGATACTCATAGGGGAAGAGGAATAAATCAGCAGCTTCTCCACCAAAATGTTAGTGCACATGCACGTAAGTGTATGCACCTATAATTTATTCTAAGAGAACATGTTTTGGGAAGGGCTGCTAAAACCCAAAAATTGTAGGATTCTGACTCAGGTCTGAAACATGCTACAGTGGCCAAAATCATAAACAGAAGCCAACAGCGATTCATTAGCCTGCCTGAAACAGGTCAATGACCTTGGTCTCTTTACCAGGGAATAGGTGTTCCCAGTGTGGAGATGTGTTGTGTGTTGCACAAAATGATGTTGTCATTAGCGAGGAGATAGGAACTAAGCTAGGAGAAAGGAACTAAAGATTGGAGACTAAGTATCTTTTGGAAGAGAGGGCAACGAAATGTGTAGGGGAATGTAATTACCTTAGAAAAGAGTTGCACATGCTGTACATGTTGTTCAGAAAATTGGAAAACTGAGCCTACTGGGTGGCAATTTAATCACTAGGATTAATCACTAAGTGTCCCAGAGCCTGGCTCACAACTGCACAATTCCAAGTTCTTACAAAGACAATTTCCTTAGTTCCAACAAACTGCACTAACCCTCTGCTGGAATAATGTGGTGGTAATCTGGTTTCTTAATATGTAAATATTTTCTAATTATTGGTTAAGAGTGATTGTAATCTTTTAGTGCAGACTGCAGATCATTTAATGACCAAGAATCTTTTTAGCTTTGTTCATTATTGCATATACTTAAAAAATGTTTCCTCTTCTTTTTAACATGTAGAATTTGTTTTTAAAAGATACTAATCTTCCTTTTGGTCTTTCAAAGGAGCATGTAGGAATTCCACACACTGTTTTAAAGACTGCATTTCTGATTCTAAGCCCTGCTCTGTCTACAGAGAGGAAAAATAGAAATGAAAGACAAAACTTTTATTCATGAATCTAAGATTATTTTCTGAGTGAATAAGGAAAGACTCAAGGGAGACAGACTGTTAGGGACTGCTGAACAGAGTGTTTTTTAATTTGTTGGCTGTGGTTTGAATTTACAATAGGGCATGGCCATTCCAAGCATTTATTAGCCTCACAGGATTTAAAAGCTATTGGGATATGCAGTTAATGCACCTGCCTCTGCAGTATGTTAAACCTTTTACCTCTTAATGCGAGTAACAATCTTTTCATTAGGAATAAATCTCAAAACCCTCAGAACAAACAGAAGTGGAGAGAGGGCAAAGCTTATTAAAAACACACATTACATTCAGATTTATTAATAATTACTGTTATGATTATTATTTATGTATATATGAAGTGTTTACAGTTCTGTTTAGATATTACCATTTATGTGGATTGTTATGCTCTATTGGGAAATGAAATTCAAGCCTTCACAGTGACTCTGACTTGAAGAGAGTCGCTAGCATCACTTGCATGCAAAATGTGCAGACTTAAATGCTTTTGGTTTCTTTAGAAGTTGAAAATCTTAGCTTCCCAAAACAGCCCCAGCAAACAGCTCTGCCTATTATCATTTAAGCATTTTTCAGAAATCTGTTAGAACTGTATTCCTATGTATTTGCAAGATGTGTACTAAACTGTGCACATATTAAATGATCTGAGCACTGGCATTTCCAGTAGCTGTATGCATTGCATTTTGCTATCCTGTACACCAGCATATTTCATAATAAAAACTTGTGTAAGATTTAGACAATATTTGGAAAGCAGTTGTCTCAGCAGACCAAATCATAAGGGGGGTTAAAAAAAATTAAAATATATTTTCTTACTTAAAATTTCTGAGTTTAACTTGTTAAAGGGATCTCCTGCAAATCAGACCCTGTTTTCTTTTTTAATTGGTATAGTAAATGATTATGTTTTCCTAAAATGTAGTCATCTTGAAACAGCTTTGTTGAGGACTAAGCATTATAAGAAATGCAAAACAACATCTGGAGTAAATGTGATTTGTCAGCTCAGCTCTGGATCACCAACAGCAATGCAGCAGAATGAAGACCACAGCTGTTTTACTGAATGAAATAAAAAGTTCCAAATATGACATCAATGCTTCTGCAAGCAAACAAATTTTCATGAGTTCGTATTTAATTTTGGTAAATGCTTACAAAAGCTACATGCTCAAACTTCTCTAAATATCCCTGTCAAAAAAAAAGTCATTGGGATTTTCACAAAAAGAAATGGACAGGCAGATTCTAACTTCAAAAACCTTCTTGCAAAATGTTGATTCAATCTTTAAAGTCTTAACATAGATGGTAATTGGTTCCTGGATTAAGCCATTGTCATATTATTAGACACTAAAACCATGAAAGATAGTGGTAATTTTACTTTGTGATCTTTAGATACCCAGAAGTAATTTTTTCTAAGAACTGAAGAAAACATAATTAATATTTTCAGGTGTCACTAATAAGATGAAATTAGGCAATTACTGAAAGTTTAAAGCAATGCTGATACTACCCAATATCATCAGTCACGGGTGAAACGTGAAAGTTGAGTCCTGTGTTTTGAGAATTGATGTACCCTTCCTAGTATAAATCACACATTCTAATGCAGTTTGAATTATTAGCAGTTGTTCAAGGCAGTTGGAGATACCAGGCCTCTGGTCTTTAGCCTCCACTGTCTCCAAGACATGGCAATGTTTGTCAGCCTCTCCCTGTCTCTTCATAATATATTGTAGAACAAGCATTGGATGTCAGAAGTGTTTTACTCCAAACACCAGACACTGAAAGTACAGCAGCAAGAAACAGCATGTTAGGTACATGAAAAGGCATTATTACAGCAGAGCACTCGAAATCGAACTTGGTGCATCGTGTGTTTTATAAAGATACTGTGCAAGAATTGCAGTAGTGCATGTATGACAAATTAAAACACAGAAAAGTATGTTGAGGCAGCATGAAATCCAAGGTGATTAACTGTGTTCTTTTGTGTCCATGGTCTCCTATAGCTCTGTCCTCAGTACTGGCCAGAAAATGGAGTCCACCGGCACGGTCCTATTCAGGTGGAGTTTGTATCAGCTGACTTAGAAGAAGACATCATCAGCCGGATATTCCGAATTTATAATGCAGCCAGAGTAAGGATCTTACTTGCAAAACAATTTTGTCTCAGTAGATAAGTTGAGTCTACTCAAATCATAAAAATGAAAGCTAAAGTCACATAGAACCCCATTTTCATTTTTCAGCTTATTTCTTCGAAAGCAATGGCACAACTGTGTCACACCACAATCACAGAGGGAGAAAAAGCCTTCTGTGTACAATAGGAGTAAAAAATACTTTAATTCGTATCTCAAGTGTGTTAAATGCAAGTGAAATAAAAGCAGTATTCAGATTGTCTGATAGCCAAAAAATGCTGAAATCAGTGCTGTTTTCAACAGTTTGAAATTAGCCATCCTGTATATTTGTATCCTGTGTTATGTGAAGAAAGCTGCACACCAATACTAGTCACGTTTTTCAATAGCAATCCCAGCCTCTTAGGGAAGATCCTTCATAACATATGTAACCACTTCAGAAGGGCAAGCAGTTTGCTCTTGTATCCAGCTTTTATGCTCCCAGAAAGTTGACAGAAGACTAAACAAGGCAAGTCTTTCAAGCTGAGTGGAAAAAAGATTCCACCACAGACCAGGTATCTGTTCCCATCCAGGGAGCCTTTGCAATGGACTCATATCAACTACCAGAATGCTGTAGTTAGGAATAAGTAGCACTCCCTTCCGAAAAAAATTAAGAACTTCCCTGGGACCTGGTAGCTTGCTGGACAGGGAAAGACACCAAAAACATGTTAATATCCAAGCAGAGAAGCAGACTGTAAAGCTTCAAATACTTCTTTAATACTATGAAGGCCTGGCATTTGCAGTAAATGGGGCAATGTAAAAAACACAGCATCCAGCAGTATTAACATGACCTTCAGCAGGCACTGGGTCTGGCTGGCTGATCTGCTTTGGGAAGAGGGGCCATCAGCTGAAAGAAAATGGACAGGAAATCAGTAGATTCCAGACTTCGACATAAAGCACACAAAACCAATTGGAGAGCACATCTAATGCCACATCCAGTTTGGTTTATTCCCGTATCTTGTTAATCTTAGATCCTCTCTATTAACTCTTACTCTAGCGAATAAAATATAATATGAACGATTCTGTGTGTTGTTCATTTTAAGAGTGGCACTAAAATGCCCTCACTTTGCACAGAAGTGGCAAACTCTAGACTACAAAACCAGTTTTCATGTGCATATTTATTATGCCCTTTTCAAAGGAATGTACTTTTCTGCCACTATCACTAGTTCTGTGCTCCTTTTTTATTTTAAATCACCATAAAGCAACTGTTCAGTAACGTTTCACCAGAGGGGTTCTGACTGCTGCAGTAGAACACGATAAAATAAAATGTAGTTAGATATTTTTTATAAGCCAGAAACATCTGAGGGTTCAGTTTGGTTTTTTTTAATGCTTCCTGCTTCAAAATATCTTGAGAGTTTTTGACCTTTCTTGTAAAAAAAGGACAGAAACACATAAATGTTCTTAAAATACTGAAGCTTATATATGAAAACAGTATATAATTGAAGTTACTTTGCAGCTCTGTCTTTCCTACCAAGTTCCTCCTATCATAGTATTAACTATTTGCTTGATCGTGCAGCTGTACTATTGGTATATTTTAGCCTATTGTATAGCAGTCTGTTTAAAAACTCTTGTTCTAATAAATAACTCCATTGGAAATTAAAAGTCATAAATCCTCAAGGGCAGTTGAAATTACTTTAGCAGTTTGTCAGCAATCGTCTGCTCGAACAACTTCCCTCACTGATGCAAATACCTAAATTACATGCCAAAAACCCACTGTTCCTTCTCCTGCTTTTGTCCTCTCTGTGCAGCCCCAGGACGGCTATCGGATGGTGCAGCAGTTCCAGTTCCTGGGCTGGCCCATGTACAGGGACACGCCGGTTTCTAAGCGCTCCTTCTTGAAGCTCATCCGCCAGGTGGATAAGTGGCAGGAGGAATACAACGGCGGAGAGGGGCGCACGGTTGTACATTGCTTGTAAGTACTGGAAACGGAAGGGGGAAGTAAGGGAATACTGTCACAGAACTTGTGCCAGGCTTTAAAAGATTTGTGATGAGGTGAAGAGGCACCTATCTAATCTGGAACTGAATAAATAATACAACTGCTCATTTAAAAGCTTTGAATGCAAGAGGAATTGTGTAATTTTAATGTAGATTCATGAGTTTCCCCATCTGTCCTTTGTTAGAGCCCTATGAAAAGATGATGGGTTCAAGTTAACTCTATTTTATATAAAAATGTCCAGTGACTCTTGCAAATGGGAAAGTTGCATATATATTCACAGTAAATCAAAAATGTGCTTTCAGAACAATGTACCTTTTATTTCTCCAGATAAGGACCATAGAAATAAGTAGTTCTAGAGGAGTGATTCATTTTCCAGGCATAAGGCACAGGAGTAAAAGTGACGTGATAGACCAGTTACGATGATCCTGTAATTGCCTTACCTTTCTCTGATAATGGTATATATATTTGTCCTCCTGTGACTTTGTGCTACACTGATGCAGACTCTCATCCACTCTGCCACCATCCTTCTTTCGATACAGTTTAATACTTGTACATGTTTTTGCCCTCAGAAGTAGCTGATATTTTGAGGCTGAGTATTCAGTGGTTGAAGTTGTATTTGTCTTCCTCTAAACATCTGTTTGAAGATGTTACCGTGATGGAGAAGGGACCTGCTAACAGGAAAACCATGTTCAGAAGTTGGGACCCTGTGTCAGAATGATGGAGGAAAATCTAAGAGTATATTAATAATTCCCACTATCACTGACCTTGAACAAGTCATTGCTCTTCAGTTTTCCCATCTGTAGTGTGGGGGTAATAATACTTTCATCAAAGGAGCATTGTGCACTGTGATTAATTAATGTTTTGAGATCTTTAGCTGAAAAGACCCTTTTGAAGTGCAAATTACTGTTATCTCTGAGGTGGCTGATGATATTAAATAGTTGTACAACATCACACATGCGTCACTTCCAGGCAGTAAAGAAAGAAAAAGCTCTAATATAATCCTTTTAAATGACTTTATTTTAATTAAAATTCTCAAACAGTCCTACAATATCAGGCACTGTTTTGGCAGCAGAGAGCATTCTTTTCATAGTGCCTGGATGTGACAGATGTGCAACGTTGTATCTTCCTTTGAAAATCAGCCATTTGCAAAGCTTGTTTGAAAGACCTGCTACCTAACTAGTCTGCACTCTGGTAATTATTAAGGTTTATTATTTTCAGTGAAGCACAGCCTAAAGATTCTGATTAGAATAAGTGTAGAAATAATGGGGTTTCCAGAAAGAAAAGAGATTCTCTTGAAGATTAAAAATAACCAGGGATAAAGTATTATTAAATACTGTATTTGATCACATATATGAACATTTATGCCTGGCTTCTTTGTTAGCAGTTCGCTTCTCTGATAACTGTGGTTGGAGGAGGAATACATCTGCCTTTAGCAGCAGTCCTTGCCAGGGAGCCAGCCCCTCTTTCTGCTGCCAGGAGCTAAGATCATCAGCCAGGGGGGCACGGCAGCACCACCCAGTGCCATACCAAGTGCAGCCACCAGCACTCCCACAAATGAGACTTCTTGTGCTTTTGCGGCTCCTCCAAAGTGCCTTTGTGTCCTGGAGGAAAGCACCAGAATCTGGAATAAAAGAACTCCAAGATTCACTTTCTCTGTGGCATTTCCAGGCCTGATGCTCATTGCAGCCATGTGTGTTTACAATGCAAAGCAGTGTTGGAACTGAAACTAAAAGCACTCCATCTTTATTTTAGCATCCTCTTTGTGCTGTCTCCAGTGTTCACTGAAGGGTGGTGCAAAACTCAGCCATTCAATTTTCTCCAGGCTGTCAGCCTGCTGACTTCTGAATCATAGCTTTGAGATCTTTCAGCATGCTAATTCCAATTAAAAATCATGTTTTGCCCAGAGTTCAGCAGCCTTTGGAGCCAGGAATATTCTATGGTTTCTCCCTGCTGGAGCTCATGCCTTCTGGAGCCATCCCTGTTGCTGTACAAGCTTGTGACACAGAGTCCATTGTAACTGAGCCATTTTATCACTTTCACTGCAGGAATGGAGGTGGCCGCAGTGGGACATTCTGTGCAATCAGTATTGTTTGTGAAATGCTTCGACATCAGAGGGCTGTTGACGTATTCCATGCTGTGAAGACACTGAGGAATAATAAGCCTAACATGGTGGACCTTCTGGTATGAGCTTTTTAACTGCACGATTAAATAGAAAATGTTCTTTTTCTCAGAAGAGTCAGTAAGATTTCCAGGATTTGCAGTGGGAGTTGTTCACAAAGCAAGCAAGTCATTTTCAAAGGGGATAATGAAGTCACTTCACTTGTAAGAGTATTTTTACACTGCTTTCTTCCCAAGGAGACTTTGTCTCTGTTCGTTTGAATTTTTTAAGTGTTTTAAACTTTCAGATGAACATCCTTATTAATTTTCTTTTCTAGCAGGCTGAACCAAGTGGAGAGCAGCCTTTGCATGGTAGAAATAATAGTTATGTAAAATTAAATGCCAGATTTTCAAATTATATATTTTATAAATAGCTTAATCGCCTAATATTTATCAAAGCCATGAATTTCAGTTTGACATCCAGAATATTGCGTTTAATTATGGTTGCTCTATCTCATAGAAAGATTAAAGAAGTTCAGAAACAAGGGGCCATGTGCAATTATTTTCCTAGAGAGTGTTTTATGAGCTTTTTTCCTAAATGGAGAACTGCTGAAGTGCCAGCTGCTCTGCCAGAAGAGCTGCAGAACAGCTTAAACCAGCAGGTTCTTACACTCCAGTGTGTAGTTTTGTACTTGGAGATGGGTGTAGTGTGATGCCCTGTTCTGAAGCTTGGGCTATAAAAGACACTTTTACAACATCCTGCTGCAGAGGTGGCTGCTTAAGAGGCAGCTGCATTTGATTTAATATCACAGGCAGGAGGAAGCAGCATCTGGGCACTTTCAGGGATGTTAACCCAATCTCTGCCAATTTTGCAAGTTGTGGTTAAACAAGTTGGGGTCATTTCAGCAACTTTTTTATAGCATGCCCGGGGTGAGCAGGAGACATCTCACTGAGCCTCTTGTAATTCTAGGAGAGGATCCCCTCAGATGAGCTGAGTGTGAACACACTCTGTAGAACAAGCAGAGAGAGCAAGGCTTTCACACACAGGTGAAGGCAGACAGGGAGGGATATCCACCTCCCCACCACATGGATGGCTGTGCCTCCTCTCTCCTGTGGGAGAATGGCTCCCACCACATGCCCCATCACAGTGCTCTCTCCTTGCCTGCCGCTGAAGTCCCAAACCCTCCCCTAGGCCCAGCTCTGGCCCCGCTCTTGGAAAAAGGCCAGATGTTGACAGCTGTGCAAAGCAAGGAGAGAGTTCACGAGCAGCACCACAGGGCCATGAGCCAGCAGTATGGAACTGTGAGTCTTGTATCAGTGAGAAACTATCAAACTTCCACTCTGGTGGGAGGGAGCAGCTTGGTTGGCTTCTTTTCCTCTAGTTTACATTCTCAGGAGGAGAATCATCATGCTGAGAACCATACATTTTTATTTCCTAAACATTAAGAAAAATGTCCTACTACTTCATTCAGGTAGTATAGTTTAGACAGGGATTTGGCAGGCCTGCTGTTCTCCATTCTCCTAGAGCTTAAGTCCACAAAACTCACTGATCTCTTATTCATTTATTTTATAGAAACAAAAAGAAAATTACCAGCGTAGCTGTACAGTTACAGAAAATGCTCCCTATAAATTCCCATTTGTGGCAGTTTTTCAGGTATCATTTTGTCAGACAGTTGTCTCCATTTTTCAGCAGAGAATTTTTTAATCAAAAAAGCTAAATGTATTATTTTAGATATAAAACTACCTTTTAGTAAATTGAGAGCGGTATTAGGAATGTCTGGAAGACATAAAAAGGTCTTGTAGGGTGTTTTTATTAGGAAATTTCAAAGCACTTGTGAAGATCAGTATTGTTTTCCATATTTTAACAGACAGAAGAATAAGGGCAAGGAACAACCAGGATTTTTCCCATTATCACATAATGCACTGACTGAGCAGAGTTGGAATGACATCTCTTCAGTTGTGGTCTGCAACCTCATAGGAACAAATATTTGAATTAGCCAGGTTTCAATTTCCATGTAGATTGCTTCATGGTAAAGGGAATTGGGACACTTGAGTTCTTTTCCTGATCTTGTTACTGACTTCATCCCTTATGACCTTTCTTATATTATGTGCCTTTGCCTCAGTTTCTTTATTGGAAAAAGAAGAACAGTAATATTCATCTACCTTGTAAAATTTTATGGTAAAAGATTAAATGCTCAAAATCATGACATTATTTCACAAAAAGAGTTTTAAGACTGCTTTATCAATACATGTCATGCACTTTCTGACTAGATAAAAGGCAGTCTTTATCATCCATATGTAGAGATTCATCTCTTAATTTCACTGCAACCTTTGGTTTTCCTCCAAATGTAAAAATCTGAATGCCATATCCCTACAGTATGGAAATCTATGAATTTTCTCAGCTATCCTGCAAGGACAACACATGATATTGCAAAATATCTATTATGGAATGCCCAAAGCATTTGGTGATAAATGTTATTTGGCCTACCCAGAGATGTCCTAGAAAATAAATTTAAATATAACCTCTCTGAAGCTAGATAGTCTAAAGAGACTTTTAATATCCACCATCAAGTGAATAATAAAAATGTACAAAGGACACTAGTGAGTGAACACAGTGGGAAATAAGATATGTCTGCTCTTTAAAAAAGGTATTCACTTTACTGAAAATGACAGTTATTCTGCTGGATCAGTAAATCAGCATAAAATGAGCACAGAAGAGTGGAAATGGATGAGTGGCTGATCTCTTGTTTTGATCTGTTATGTAGTTATAGAACAATTTCCATTTATTTAGAAACATATATGCAATAAAAGCAGAAAAGGAATTTACATAATACTCTGTTCTTTCCTTTCTTCTTTTTTTATTCTTTTCTTTTGAAGAAAACACAAGCAGTTTATGGAACCTTGCAGGACTTTAAACCCTCACATACAACTCACTCATCACTTAGGTTATATGTGCACCTAAGACTTGTTTTCTTATGATGTGACATTTCTCAACAAAAAAAAAAAATTTGAAATGGTCCATGCTTGTTAATAGTGTTTTGATTTTATTAATATATATGGTCTTTCGCATGTTAACTGGACTCTCTTATCAGCTAAAATGCGACCCAAAATCACAAGTACAGGCCAAAAGATTTAATCCTTTAAAATATTTCCTTCAGTGAAAAGAGAATATATCAGAAGATCTTACTACTCGTGATGTTGGGCAAGGCTGAGTGCTGTCAGCTCATTAAATCTGTTGTTGTTCCTAAATGGCAATATGTGCTTAGGTAGCCTTTATTAATTGAACAAAGTGCATAAGCAAAGAGGCATTTGAGTATCAGAAATAGTCATAAAACTGGAAGGTGTTTCCAAATTCGATTTTCAGAAGCCAGAGCCCTTAGATTCAGGGAACCTGCAAGCACTATTTTTTTTTCAGCTTTTTTTTATTATTTAAATATTTGTAGTACTTTAAAGTATTGCAAGAACAGAAACAGGAGAGGGGCATATATGCACATAAAACTGGGATGTCATCAATGTCTGCACCTTTTAGAAGTTTCAGAGTGGACAAAGGTCAGTCAAAAACATGTGTCCTCTCCATTCCACTGAAGATGTGAAAGGGGCCAAGTCATGCCCCTTTGTCCCCAAAGATGCAGAGTGGATTTGCATCCCATAGGAAGGGAATTTCCCTGGGACTTGCTCTGTTTCCAAGCAGTTACAAATAAAACCAGCAGGTCTGTGTTCGAAGAACAGGGCTGGCATCTGAAAACAGCCTGGGTGACAGGAGAACTGTTAAGAGCCTACTTGAGTATCACTCTCAGTTGCTAAAAATTAATTGAAATTAATCCAATTAATTTAGCTCATGCCCCATCTCACAAGGCTATTGCACAGTCTTGTGGGTTGGATCTGGGCTGCAAATAGAGGACCAACAGTAAGCAAGCAACTCCTGCCCTGAAATGCAGCAAGTGCCTGAATGACATTAAAATAAAAGTTGCAATCTGAGAAGTACTAAACACTGGGTTTACTTTAAGATAAACATTTCCGGGGAGGAATTGCAATAACTCCCAATTCTCATAAAGTGCTACATGAGCATTTGACAGATGACAGAAGGGTTTCGAGTCAATTTTTCTCACACAGTATATTAGAGCAGCTAAATACTCATCTAACATGAGCAGTACCATAAGTTACTATGTATAGTGTCTATTGTCTGGTTAATATAAAGATTTTCTTATCTGAACATAAATTGGATTTGCAAACTGACAACAGCTTGGTTGTCAGCTTTGGTTCCCACTGACAACAGCTGATAGTAAATAATTTTAACATGAGAGAAATATTGACTCCTTTAATTAAGTTTCTTCAATAACTGACGTTGTGGTTTTCTTTTGGTTTTTCAGGATCAATACAAATTCTGCTACGAAGTGGCATTAGAATACTTGAATTCTGGATGATTGTCTAAACAGCACAGACGAATCTTCTCCTTTCACTACCACAAACAAAGCAAGTCACTTCATGATGTCTGTGTAAATGAGATGAAGACTTCTCAGTGTTATGCTTCTACTGCTTTGTATAATTGGCTCTTTTTAAGAGCCCCAGAAGATGTTTATAAAACCGCTTGCACTGCCCGAGTCCCACTCTGAAGCCGCTGCTTGGCACCCCTGTGAGCCTACACCGAACCACGTGGCAGCCCTTGAACACCGTATCCATACTCAGCCATTGATGTGGTGAAGCAGCATAGTCCTCTGGTAAATAAGAGAGCACAATTATATTCTTATGAAGGAATTTGTACTTTTTCTGTTACATTTCGTTGCCTGTGATTCTCAGTTATTGTCACAGCCTAGTGTACATTTCTGTTCTGTGGAGAATGCTGTCTGGCATTTTGATAATACATGATTTTAGTTATATTTGTATTCTAACACGTGCATAATAAACAAATCATATGTAGCTTATCTGAACTAACAGAAAGACATGTACCAAATCATGATAATTTTGTTGAGTTGTAATTTCTATCCACTTTGTACCATTTCAGAGAAAGAATCTTGATAGAAATGGAGTTAGAAAATGCAAAAGACAGGATGCTCAGATTAATATATCCAAAGCTTTTTCATTTGTTTATATTGTAAATATTTTTTGATTTCATCAAATTATTTATTCATTAAAATGATTTTTTTTGGTGAAGCACAGTGAGTGACAATCATTTTTATTAAGCCCTGGAAATGCTTACTGTATGATAGTGTAAACATTTGTTTACCTTGTATGGATTCTCAGCTCAATAAATAATTACATACATGATAAAATTTTGTTTAATTTAATATCTCTTGGCATCTGAGTGCCTCCAACTAAGCCTCTTTTCTAGATTAAATCTAGTAAACACTAAGCTATCTCCAGTGGGTGTTTATTGTGTGATCTAGTGTTGATCCAGCCAATAGCAAGGTCATAGAATGACACAATCTATGACACAATGGTTTGGGTTGGAAGAGACCTTAAAGATCCTCCTGTTCCAACCCCCCTGCCATAGCCTGGGACACCTTTCAGTAGACCAAGTTGCTCAGAGCCCCATCCAGCCTGGCCTTGAACACTTCAGGGATGGGGCATCCTCAGTTTCTCTGGGCAACTTGTTCCAGTGCCTGACCACTCTCAAAGTGAAAAATTCTTCCTAATATGCAATCTAAATCAGCTCTTTCTCAATTTTAATCCATTCCCTCTTGTCCTATCACTACAGCCCCTTGTAAAACGTCCATCTCCATCTTTCTTGTAGGCTCCCTTCAGGTACTGGAGGGCTGCAATTAGGTCACCCTGAAGCCTTCTCTTCCCTAGGCTGAAAAAAAAAACAATTTCTGTCAGCCTTTGGTGGGATCCCTGGAGCTGGATGCAGCTCACCAAAATGGAGTAAGATATGCTGTGCTAGTGTGTGAAAGAGGTGAATTGGATGCTTAAAAATGCACTTGCACAAATGCAGAACCTGAAAGATGCCCTGCTCTGAAGAAGAGCTGGTGTGCTGCTAGTGCTTGGTCTTGTCACAGACAAGACAACCCTCTGCAGCCGTGGGCATTCCCTGCCATTCCCTCTGTGCCTGCTGTGGGAGGGGTGATGGTGCTCTTGTTCTTGAGATACACATATGACTGCTATGAGGGGATGTAATTCTTTCTGTTAAAAATGTTAAAGACACCAAGAATAGAATGGCTGGTGTGGAAGTTACTCAAAGAATCATGAAACCGCTCCATCACTAGAGCTGTTGTCAGTACTGCCAGTGGACAGGTTTACACCATTAAAGCTCCTGAGAATGGCTCTACTGATCTTCCATGGTTCCCATTTCTACAAAGCACTGACCAGTGTCTAAATAGGCTGGGAATTGCCTTTGTTGCAGCAACAAACACCAAGAAAGGGGAATGAGTCAGCAATGGCTTGCTGAGACATCTGCTGGAACCACAGACATTTTCTCACCCAGAAGTTTCAAGGAGAAATTGCAGACACAGCAACTGGGGTATCTATATAAATGTATCAGTCAACTGGATACATTTTGAGAAGCTCTAAATCGAACAATCCAGTTTGGACAGAATGACTCACAGCTTGTCAACTCCCAGTTCAAAACCACTCTAAAATTCAGATCTGAAGACACAGAGATTGGTTTGCTCTGCATCTGGAAAGCATCTCTTTTAAAGTGCAGCTGGCAGGTATGGGCCATTGCTATAAATTGAACAGAGGTACTGAAAAATGTGGGAAATACAGCCCCAGTCCTGAGAAGAATGATGGTCCTTGGATAAACCTTGTAGCGCTTCAGCCTGTTGCGGAATGTGCTCTGACTCATTTTAAAACCCTAGTGTTAGGAAATAAAATCCAAACCTCTAACATCATAATCCATCCTATTCCAGTTTGACAGGCCAGGTATGCCAGCCAAGCATGCTTCTTTGTAATAATTATGGGACCATGAAAAGTAGTGTTCTGTGATCTATCCATTGAAATATGCATGGACACATCCAGTGTTTTAAAAAGCATAAGTAAGATATGTGTGCCAAAGGAGCCCTTGGACAGAAGGTGATGCTGGCAATGTGATCCCAAATATGAAATGTAGTAGAATCATGGATTTCTCTCCTGAGGACAGAGATTGCCAGTGTCAACCAGACATTATTTCAGCTGCTGCACTTGTGCAGACATGCTTTGCACAGGTAGGCCTTGGCAGGGGGCAAGAGGTCAAAGGAGAAAGAGGAGGAAAGAGTCCTGCAGTGATTCTTACTGTTTTTCTGATGCTACTCTTTTTTTCCCTAGTTCTTCTGACATACAGTTTATGTTGCAGAGTCTGTCTAATGTTATTCCAAAAGGCATTCTGCGAACTTCAGTGCTTTAAAACTGGAGCCAGCCAAAGCAAGCACAGCAAGCAGCTTTGTGTCCTCACTCTCACACTACAGCTATCCATCCATACAAATCATAGAGAAATCCAGGCTTAGGCAAAACACTGTTTTGCCAAGAAGAAAAAACAGATGAGGACTTCAGATGAAGCTGATCACACAGTTGAGCACCTCTCTGATAAGAAAAGGCAGAGAGCTGGGGTTGTTCTCTGGAGAAGAGCAGGCTCCATGGGGATGTCATTGAAGCCTTTCAGTACTTCAGGGTAGTTTACAGGAAAGATGGTGACAGATTTTGTAGTGGGGCCTGTTGCAATAGGATGGAGGGTAATGGTTTTAAACAAAAAGAGGGACAAATTAGATGAGATGGAAGAAATATTTTCCAATGAGGATGGAAAAACACTGGAACAGGTTGCCCAGAGGGGTGGTAGATGCCAATTCCTGGAAACACTCAAGGACGTGTTGGATGAGGTTCTGAGCAACTTCAGTTCAGGAATTAGAAACAGACAAATTGTAAGGAATCAGAAAGGAGGAGAAAGAAGATATGAACACGAGGTGCTGATACTCCAGAACTCTGAAAGTAATCTGGAGGGTGGCATTTTAGAGGAGACACAGAAAACAGTGACAGCCATTGTAAGTGTTCATAATCCAATCTCCCTTTTCAGAAGAAAGTTATGTAAATGCAGGCCCAGTAGAGCTGCAGAACTTTGGGAGACATCAGTCCCAGTCTGGAATGGAGGGAGGGATGTTTTCTTCAATGCCCAGTATACCCAGTATGTAAGAGGTATACAAATGAATAAGGAGATACTTTAAATGGTTTGCCATTTGTTGTATCACCCATCTCTCCAGGACCTGAGGTAGGTGATTGTTGCTAAGCTATTCTGAAAGAGCAGCAGTGGGGATGGTGAGAGAGGTGATGGCATGCAGGTAATCTGTATCTTTATAATAGCAATGATCCTGACAGCTTCCTGGGCTTCTTTATCAAAAATTAATCTGTCCCTGGCCAGATACCATCATGGAGTACTAACAGCTTAAAGTCTATATGTAGTAAGATGAAGAATTTTTTAAAAAAGGAAAAGTTTCTTACCCAGCTCTACATAGTATGTTTCAAAAAGGTGTCTGTGCCACAAAGACTTGATCTGAAGATATGATGCATCATCAAGACCATCTTCATTTTGGATATCTCCTTCTTCTGGTTCTGGCTCATCTTTAATACCTCTGAAATGTTTTCTTTGTATTTCATTGTATGTGGGTCTGTCCCCAGATCCAACTGCTTACTGTGTGTGCCCCTTTGCAGTTCTTTAATAACATGTAGCAAAGACACAGACTTCTGTGTTTGTGAAGTGTTCTTTGAGGTGGGTGTGGCAATTGACACTTCCAGCAACAGCTATTCCAAGCATCTTCCTTCGGGAAGGACTGGGGAAGTTGTAATGGCAGTAGCAAACCTAAAGTTTTTGGCATTACTCACTCCAAAACAAAGCAGGATCTTCTGTTGAGTCTCCTTTTGTGGTTGAGTCTTGCTCTTCTGCCCCTGCCCCCTCACTCATATCAAAAGTGACGAAAGGAAAGTGAGTAAAAGTTTACTTGAGGCTTTACAGCCTCATTAGTTTTCTGATTAAAAAGTTATTGGGTTGCTCTGCCTCCCAAAGTAACTTCTTAAGGCATTTTGTGCATTAGCCTTCAGATGCAGCAAGTTATATAGGCAGATCACTGTAACAGAAGGATTTGTCATATCATTTTGGATTTATTGTTGGCTTTACACTTATTTTATCAACTTGGAGCCTTGCACCACAAAATCTCATGTATCGCATATCTCACGCCAGACACAGGGCTTTATTTTAAAAAAAATTAAATTAGGAATAGAATAAAAAATTTTACAGCTTGGGTCTGGTGTGTGATGCTTGTTAGGGAAGACAGTGACCACTACTAGTTTTGGGGTACACTACAAGTGAAACTGAGCAGACCATGTGAAAAATAATGGAGCTCATTTTTTTTTGTTGTTTTTGTAGCTTAGACCTTGTCTATATGGTGAGATTGTAAACTGATGGGTGCATTTGCATTGCTTCAGCCTGTGGGCAATGATCTGCCTGTGGCAGATTTCCGTACACCACTGGCATGAGGGAGTTTATCCTGCACATCCCTGCTCAGCAGCCAGCATTCCCCTTCAGCATCCCAGCCCACTTTAATGGAAAACCCTTTCTAAGGCCTTGTCAACCCTTTGCAAACTGCAATAAACAGCAACAGCAAAATGCCTTCTTCACTCCTGCTGCTATTTCCAAGCAGACTTCCCTGTGGAAGGCTGAAAAGGCAGCTCCTGCCCTGTTTATTTCTTCAGATTTCCCTGATCTGCTTCAAGCACGAAAGCCACTTCCTGCTGCCCACACTTCCTCCAGTCTGTCTCTCCAGGTCTTTACCTACTGTCCTGGCAAGGCTGTCACATCTCCACCTCCAGGGCCCTCCTGGAAGATGCAGTGCCCTCTGGTGCTCCCTTCCAGTCCTGTCACCACAGCATGGGCTGTTCTTTCTCAGTAATATGACTTGAGAGCGGTGGAAGGAAGATTTGAGACTGAAGGGGGCTGGGATCTACAAACAGTGCCATCTTTTTCCTTCTTCTTTTTTTTTTCTTTTTTTTCCTTTTTTTTTTAATATTGCTGGTAGGATTCAATGTACAAACGCACAGAAAAGGGGGGCTTTGGGTATGAAGAGTGAGAATGATACTTGCTGTAGCTTGTCTGAGGGAATATGTTAGGGGAGATTAATATCTCGTGTTTACTGACAGTCTTTCCAAGCAATAGTAATTTTATTTCTGAAACTTTTGTATTGATGTTTTTAGTAGCAGCTAGAAGATTTTTAATTGTATCTCTACAGTTGTGATATTTCTAGCAATTCAGGGGTTTTGTGATGATGTGCTTGGGGGTCACAATTAAAGCCTAAGTATCTTTCATGCTAGACATACATTAATAGTGCTGCCAGGCCTGAGTAAATGCAATCAGAACTCCCAATCCTATAAACACTTACATTAATATCCTCTGTCTAGTCCAACATACACAAAAAAATCAATCTGATACTCACACACATTATGCATATATGAGTTCATCAGTCCTTGTGCATGTCCTGTCGTGATGCTATATTGAGTCTGGTTGGGATGAAGTTCATTTTCTTCATAGCAGCCCATATGGTGCTGTGTTTTGTACTTGTGATAAAGCAGTGTTGATAGCACACCAATATTTTAGCTGTTGTTGATCAGTTTGTTGCTGATTGTTTGTACAACAAACATTGCTGATGTTTGTACCACATCAAGACTTTCTCTGGTTCTCACTCTGTTTCTACTCCAACAAGTAGCCTGGGGGTGATCAAGACCAGTCAGTGGGCGAGAACAGAGCTGGGACAGATGAGCTGCACTGACCAAAGACAGGATGTCCCATACAACACTCAGCAATGAAAGGGGGGATGGAGGAGGGGGAAGCAATTTCTAGGAGACTGGCTGGGCATTGGTCTGTCTGTGGGAGGTGGGGAGTGAATGAGTGCTTTTGCACTGATTGTTGGGGCTTCTTTTCCCCTTTCTGCTTCCACTTTCCTTCACTTCTTAAACTCTTTTTATCTCAGCCCACTGTTTACCATGCTTTTGCTCTTGCTGTTCTCTGTAAGGACCATGCAAGTGTCTCTCTGGAGACTTGACTGCTGGCTAGTGTCAGTCCACCACAGCACATACAGGTTTGTAGGACTAAGGTCTGCAGGCATCAGTCAGGAATATGCTTCAAGAAAAAACTTCAAATAGGAACTTACTTGTCATAAAATGAATAAGGTTGCTTAGATGCTCAAGCACATGATGTATGTCATTAAAAGCACATTTTAAAAATGAACCTAAATAGATGGAGCAGATTGGCCCACTTATTCAAAGTGATAAAAACATGGAAGTTAGTTCTGTGTGGCAGAAAATTTGAGGCAGATGTTTGGCCTTCTCTATCTGTACAGCATTCAGTCCATTTTAAGCAATGTCTATAACCAGCACTTAGTACACCAAAAACTCCTCTGCTAGTGCTTTTTGCTATGCCATGAATGAATGTTACAAGTGCAGCAGAGCCCTTCCTGAGAGCTTCCAAGCCTGCACTACTGGAGACACTGTACAAGGAGGTGGCATTTGACCCTGATGAGTTGCTCCTCCAGAAACTATTACCTTCAGATAGTTCACAAGGGAGAACACCATGCTGGATCACATACTTCACACTCCTTTCACACGTGAGGTAAACAAGTGACAGCCTCTGAAGAGATACTGGTATGTATGCAATCTCTTTACTCTCTGTATTTGTAACCCTTAAAAGTTGAGCTTAATCCATAGAGAACTAACCTGCTGTTGTGTCTCCTTGAAATTCTGATTTATATGGTATATAACAATCAACCTGTAATATAAACTTTTTGGGGATGAAAAGTCTTGGGAGTGAAATATAGTTACTGCCTTGCCACATGAGAAGTGGGATGACATTTTATGTTGGTCCTTGAAGATTTCATTATCTCAGTGTTCTCCAGTCTGCACATTTAGGTGGAAATGCCTGGGAAACTCTTGCACACCCAGGCATAAGGAGAGTGACCTTTGTTGGACATGGACAGGAATTTAATCAGTATTACACACCACATAAACCAAAATGTAGCTTTGCTGTTACAGGGATCAGCACAGATTCAACCACACTGAATTGCAGCCATGGATTGCAGCCCTGTGTTTTGGAATGATTACAGTCTACATCTGAAAACCAAATTTTGAGTCAATCCATAGGGACAGTGCTGTTAAAAAACCATCTGCCAATGGCTTGCAATGCTTTTGCTTCATTTTATTCATGTTGGATTTCTTTTTCTTGGTAGGATATGAGCAAAATACAGGTCATCACCCAAACTAGAAACTTTTCACATCCTGATTCTTCAAGATTGACTGTACTAACCTCTGTCAAGACCTAGCAAGAAAATAGCACATGCACAAATCTGTATCTTTTTCAATGACAATCAATGAAATGCAACATCTGTCTTCTGCCTTCTTTAGACAGCCTTGCATGGAGCTACAGCTCAGCCTGACAGCCAAAAGGGCCCAGCAATGAGTGCTGCTGTAATTGATTTGAATAAAAGCCTTTGATTTATTAAATTAAAGATTTTGTTATATTGAACTGTACTGTCTTTCTATCAGATGACAAAGCCTGCTGGTAAAATAGACCTCTTCTCTCCTTCTGTTGGCACTCCTCTCTTCCTTCCTCCCTTCCCATTGCCAGCCTTCCCTCTTGCCAAATCCCTCTGATCCACATTCTGGGTATCTGACAACACTTAGGGATCAGTCTGTGGTCATCCTGTGGCTGGTTTGACAGGCAGCTTTGCCAAACCCATATCCCCCAGTGAAAGCTCTCATTCCTGCTGGCAGCATTGCTCTCCTGTTTGCCATCCACCACATCTGTCACCAGTGCAGCTGCAGGGCATCATCTGATGAAGGTGGGAAAAGTTTTATTGCTTGGGGTGGTATTTACCTTCCATGTTTTTTAAATAGAGCGTTTTCTCCCCTCGCAATTCTCTCTTGCAATACATGTACCTGTTGCATGAAATTTCCATTTAGCTGAGACTCCTAAGAAGACTTGGATACCCTTCCATTACTGGCACTGATTATACAACTACAAATGCCTTTGTTACATTTCTTCTGGACAACGAAGATATAATTTAGTCCAACCTTGAACATCAGACGACCAAATACTTCTTGTTAGCAAGTAGTCAGAACAATATTGCAGTGTAATTTTCCACAATCAGCTGTGTCAAATGCATCAAGGTTATGGTGGGTTTACTTTCTAGAGGTGGTTGGGCAAGAGCAGTGTCTTCTCTTTACAGCTGATAAATGGCTACATGATTTGGCACTGGATTATTCAAGCAGACAAATTAACTTCAAATATTAATACATTGAGCAGCCAGTCAGACAAATTGCTTGTTCTACAAGCGCCAGAGTGGTCATGGGGGGATTTTCCTTCTGCTCTCAAGAAACCTAACCTTCAGAGCAGTGCTTGGCCAGGCCAACAGGACCATCAATCAGCTAACAAAGTTGGCAGCAGTTAAACGCATCTTCAGTTCTCTCTGGAAAGGAGGTAGGAAAGAAAAAAAGCTTGGCCAACTTGGCCAAGTCTACCAGGATTATCAGAACTCTGTATTTCAAATAAAACACACATGCCAAGGCTCTGACTCATTGTGGCCATCTGAGGACCCTGCTGGGAACCTGCCTGCCCCAAAACTTTTTCCATGGCCATGGGGTGAATCAGCTTGAAGATGTCTGTCTGCCTCCACAAACTGAAAATGATGGTGTCCCTGTAAGATGGGCTACCATCACCTTCCTTCTCCTCTTAAATATTTTACACCTAAATCCTTTCAGAAAGGACAAACCTGTTTAAAGTAACGTGCTATATGATAATATAACATAAACAATTGAGAAAATGGAGTTCAAATACATATACATATATATAAACTATAACAGGAGAGTTTCAAATTTAAATTATCAGTTAATGAGAATGAAAAATCCCTAGAACACTTTAACTCTTTCCAGTCTTCAAGCATTTGCTTTTATGTATTTTCTGAAGTGCAATATTTTCTTAAAACTGATCCTAACTGAACTGGATATGGACTCAGAAGCCAGTCTGTCAGTGTAGCTTATCTCTAGAGAAGAAAAACTGAAAGGAAGAAAGGCATTACCACACACAACACGATACTTGCTGTGTGGAGTAATTATTGTGTTCTTTGTACTCACTTAATTGTCTGGTTGTAGAGCTTCAGAAAACATTTCTAGTACGGGAATATTTGAAGAAAGCCTTAAGGGGTGAAAACAAAAGCCAAGCAGACTGTTGCAACACAACTCAGATAAGATTACAAATATAAATTCTATGTTCATCAGGCAGAAAACACATTTATAATTTTATCATTTTGCTCAAGGTTTCCTTAAAATTTATATCTTCATTGAGTATAAACATATTTTCTCTATAACATATGGCACTGAACTGAACCAATCAGGAGGTGCTGTTTGTGCTCTGAGCACTAAAGCAATTCCATAAATTATGCAATATATTTTGTCAGTAAATGTATAGATGGGAAAGTCATTAACATCACGAATCACACCTTGTTGATGTATATGTTAGCATACTTTTTTTTATTATAGCTCACAGGTGTGAAGCTTCAAATACACTTCACATGGTGATGATGTATCCAACTGATTTGGCTTCCAGAAGACATTTAACGCTACTGACCCGTGGAGATGGGTTGTTCCTACTGGACTTGGAATCAGTGGCATTGCTGCTCCAGGCCCAGCTGAAGCAAGACACAGTCTGCCACCCATAGGCTGCATTGCCACTGCTGACTGAGAAGGGCCCTGCAGTGCCAGCACATCCAAGCCATGGATATGCTTATTACAGACCCTAAGCCTCCCACATCTGTCCCTATGCTGTATAAATATGGCTAAGTCCTTTGGGGAGAGATGTGTGTAACAGCTCCAGACTTGGTCTCCACACTTTAATTTAGATGTGAACAGCAATAATGTAGTCTTCATTTAAATGAAGGATTTTTATATCGCTTAACAGCAGGGATAGAGTGTAGAAGATTCTTCATCAGTATTGCATAGGCAATGTGCACATTTAACATAAGAGTTCATCTTCCCTCAGAAGAAACCACAACAAAACCTTCGTGGATTTTCCTGATTGCATGATATCAAAGAGCAGTTTTGGTGTTTCATACAATCAGGTCTTTTGCTCTTCCCTTGACAAGCCCAGGATCTCACTGGGAGAAAGTTCTCCAGAAGAAATTCACTTTCTGCCCTCTGGCCCCAGGCTGGGCTGCTGGCCCCAGCAAAGCCAAGGGCAGAGATGGAAAGCTGAGCTGTGCTGCACACAGCTGGTGAACTTTTTTTCCCTTTGGGGGGTTCATGCCATTCACTGCTGTCCTTCTTGGCTCCTTCTCAACTTGTTTTCCAGGCAGCTATGTGTATGCTGTACAGAAAGAAGGGATAGCATCCAAATCAAACTCGTTCTCTCTCTGCAATGTACCACAAATCACCCTCATCTTCTAGCATCTGTTTGTGATGCTAGAACATCTAGACTATGTGTGCTACTATTTTTGGGTTAAGTTCTTTAAATGCAGTTATTTTACTCTAAGCACATCCACATACATTTGTATCTATTTTGACAGAGATTTTTCACTTATGGAAAAGGTCAAATGCTTGTGAGCAGTTTAACTCATTTGTATTACTTGCTGCCTAGATAACTCTTCATAGATTTGTTCAAAAACCAATTTGTTATTACTTCAACTATTTCTTCAAAAGGAAATTATTTTTTCACTTTAGTGTTTTCACTCCACATTCCCTGACCTCAAACTGTTCTAGTCCATGAATAAGTCTATTTCTTGTTTGAGAAGGAGAACATACCACAATTCTCCAAACAATGAGCTTTGGGGGAAAGGCCATTGAAAATTTTCACAGGAAAAGACAGTACAGTCACCCCATTTCTTCTGCAATTACCAGACCTGGGACTAGCTCACATTTCTGATTTCTCCTCCAGGGAACTTGTGCTAAGCAGCAGCACCACTTTGCTCTTTTATGTAAAACCCAGCCTCATCCATACTTTTCCAACAGATACTCTCTTCATTGAATAATTTTCAACAGATAACAATCTCCAAAGCCAGCTTCCATCAGTGAAATGCATTTACAGAAGGATGCTTTTCACTGATTCCCTCTCTCATGCATTAAACAGCTTTAGGCCTTGAGTTGAGGGATGGAGAGAGGGAGGCCAAAAATGCCCAGCTTCATAAGGACACTTTCCCTTCCTGCACAGCAGAATGTTTGAAGTTGATGCCAGCCCACTCAGCTGGAACAGCAGCACTAATGTGAGCATCATGCTCCTGTTTGTAAGGACTTCTCAGAGTACTGACAGCTGCAAAGCTGTTGGCTCCTCAGTGCTGCCCTGCTGACCAAAAGTGCCTGAGCCACAGAGGGCTCTGATCTGCACCTCGGGGACCCAAACAGCAGGACCCTGCCGGGCACTCAGCCTCCAGCAGCTGTGGGGGCACATCGTGCAAAGCGCAGCACTGCCACACAAGTGTCCGCGGTTAATGACTTTGCTAATGATGTGTCCTTCTAGAGAGCTCCTGGTGCTGGCACCTCCTGCCCACAGCCATCCGTGCCTCCTCCTGTGCTGCAGGACAAGGGAAAAAGATTCCCCTCTCGCATGTAGCCATGCAGGAAACACTCCTGCCTCTCTGAAGGATGACTCTGAATGATAAACGGCATAAGCCAGGAATCTTGGCAAATTAAAAAGTTTAATTTATGATGCTGCATAATTCTAGCTGCTTAGCAGGTGTGACATTACTTGCTTATTTGAAAGCCAAAAGAGGTAAATTAGATGAAAATGTGCTTTGTAGGAGGTTGTTAATCAGAAAGGACTGCTGGCTCCTTCAGACCGCAGGTGTTCTCAGACAGTGGACTGTGCCACCAGCAAAGACCTCTCAACCCCGTGGGATGGCGGCTGCCCATGAGGGCTGTTTGCCTTGTTAGTTTTGGCAGCAGCTGAGAGGTCTTTAACGAGGCAGCTTTCCCTCAGAAGGGCTCAGCTCCTATTGCCTTTTCCCCCAGCACAAGAGCTGATCACTGATTCTCAGCAGGAACTGGCGCAGCTCCTTGGCTTATTCAGTGTCCTACAAATAGCTGCTGAGCAAAGCGATTCTGGGGAAAGAGAGAGAATAACAACAGTCTGGAGCCATTCCCATCCAGTGTCAGAGCAAAGTTCATCAGCCAGGAGATTTCTTTTGCATCCAAAAAGAATGACATTAATCTCTGTAACAGGAGAAAATTAGTCTCTCTGTTTGGCAAAGTTCTACTATCGCTTGCTACTTGTTCAAAAATCCAAAATCACCTGAGAAAGTGAGTCACAGAAGGTCTGAGACCTTCAGAATTGAAATTGCAACAACACATATACAGGAATAAAAGGCTCTTTCCAGGTCTTCAAGTGGTTTCATCCAACAACATTTGGAAGTAAATGGTAATACTAAGAGGGAGGGAGGGAGTTAAATGCTTTTAAAGAGTTAGAAAAAAAAAATTATGCTGGCACTCAAGTTTCAAGGTGTCAAGGGCTCAGGGATCTGTCCTAGGCTATGTCACAGACCCTTGCTGGTCCTTTAGCTTGATTGTGTCACCTTCAATTCTCCACGTTCTTATTGAAGAGACACAGAAACAGGAGTAAAAATCAGTACAGCAAAGCTGTATTTGAAGCCTAGTTTCGTCAGTGTGCAGACAGGATCTTCCTGTGACATGATGTGAAACATTCCTGCTCATTCCTTAAAATAACCTTTCTGTGCTGTGTGAGTCAGATTGCCAATTTTTCTTTTTTTTTTCAATTCCCATCTCTATAGGTCTCTGCTGGCTTTTCAGCCTTCCAAGCAGAGCACAGCTGTCAGGCAAAGCAAGCTGTGAGAGAACCAAAACCCACAGCCCAGAGAGCCACCAGCTGGATGCAGTCAAGTGCTCAAGAGGTCTCTCCACTAAGGTCTGCGCTGAACTCACCATGCCACTCCTTCTGGGCACACATTTCAGTCCTGCTGTTTTCCTCCCCTTGTCCCAGCATAGTAGGTGTGATTCAGTGTTTTATGGGGCGTCTGGAGTGTGTGTGTGTGGAGGTGATGTTGAGTGAATCTGGGGCTGAGGGGAAATTCATCTTTCTGCTAATTCCTGCTCATATTTCTAACTCAGCTGAACCTCCTAATTTATTGTCACCTCCACCTTTCATAACAGCTCCCTAATAGGGCATGAAATACCAGTGAAATGAACACCAGATTCTGGAGAGCCCAGAGCAAATACGTCCTTCTGGTTTGTCATTGCCATTTATTTTTTGAACTTTCTTTCCCTCCCCTTAAGTCCTTGATTCAATCCATGACAGTTTCTTTGCAGCTCAGATGGCTACTCATTTTTCACACCAGATTTTGTGACACGCCGTATCAAAAGCCTTACTGAAAGCTCAGAACCGCTTAATCGATTTCATTCCCATCATCCATTAATTTAGTAATTCTATCAAAAAATAATCTAGCTTGGGTGGTACGATTTGTTCTTTGTGAACGTGCACAGATTTTTTTCCTCGGGGTTTCCTATCTCCCAGAGATGTATGGAGTTCTTTTCCACTTAGTATTTCATTACTGAACAACAGTCTGATATTAGACACACCAGAAGACACACTCTGACAGCCGTGGCAGGTAAGAAGAAGATGCAGAATCCTTTCAGTCATTCCACTGCAGTACAGTGAGAATCAGCAAGCTAGATTTTAAGACAAGTGACATCCCAAGTGACCTATAGCACATGAGAAATCTGGTGGTTTCAGTCCTACCATTTTAAGATTTCCTATTATTGCTTTCCCTCCTAATAGCTTTGCATCTAAGTCCTCCAAATGTTCTTGCCATGTCCTGAAATCCCAGGATCTATTTCACGATGCACTACAGAGTCTTTGCTTGTAATCCTATAGGGTACCACTTAGTGTTCCCAAACAGAAAAGGGATTTTTGTATCTTGATCAAATAATCAGCAGACAGCAGGTTTTGAAAGAAACATTTTTAAGATTATTTATTTCTTGTTTCCTTCCACTGAGAAATGGAGTGTACTAGGACAGGATAAACTTGCAAATAAATGAGATATTCTGACACATCTCGGTCAATCAACTTCTTCAGGTTTATCTTTCAGGTGAGAAAAGCACTTTGAAGCCTGATGGGGCAACTAAATAATGAACTGCTCAAAGGCTGTCATTTTCAGTTCATCAGTCAGGAACTTTTTCTGATTTCAGGTTTTTCACTTCTCAGCCAGGGCATTAAGCAGGTGGGATGTTTCGCTTTCAAGCTTTAACATGTGTTCATCTGTTGTGATTTCAGGTACTGTCCCTCAGGGCTGACCACTGGGAAACTTAACCTGCAGTGGCTGTTTGCTGAACATGGGCAAAGTTTTATTTTCTTCTGAGAGCCCACAGAGAAGACAGAGTGGAATCAATAATTTTAAAGCCCAGTTTAAAGGGGCTTGAGAGTTTTACTGGCCTTATTTCCCTTCCCCATTACTTTTTCACTCAATGTTCTGATAGCCTAATTGCCATATGGTTTGCATTACCAATATTTTTGCTTTATACAAGCTGTGTTAAGTCTCTGTCAATGTGGATAATCAAGATCTGATTGCATGATGTTGTAGGGGACAGAAAAGTTTGGAAACAAATGGTCTGGAACACATACCTTGTTCCCCTCCTTTCCATTAATTTTTTTCTGGCCCCAGTCCAGAAACTTTTTCCTAAATGTTGTTTGGAAGCAGGCAGCTGCTAGAATACTTCAGGCAGGCCCTAGCAGAGCTTGAGGAGCAGGGATAAAGGAGAGCTGAAAGAGGGAGGGAAGGTGGGGGGAAGCAAATACATCTTTAACAAGTCTTATAATAACTGAAAGAAGCAGGGCAAAAGGGTAGAGACTTGACTTTAAAAGCTCTGTTAAGTTTATTTATACCAAAGGAAATTTTCCTCTACATCTGTTTATTACAAGATCAGAGATGGTTCCTGTGTACTGCAGAGGCTGTGGTCACAAAGCACATTCACGATGAAAAACCATTTTGATTTCTCTCTGCTGTCTCCTTTTCATACAGAGACACTATCTCTGTCTCACACCTGCATGCAGACCATGGACCTCTGCCCAGCAGGACTCCCAGAGAAGTTAAAAAATCTCATTTAACCTCCTCAGTTTCTGCTAGGAAGCTGTGATTTCCTGTGTAAATAACAAAATGGCCTATATACACTATTTCTGAAAGCTGAGGACAGTGAGACCACAGAACTGTCTGATGCCTGGCCTGCTTTTTGCTATGACTTTCTATAAAAGATTCTCATTGGAAAATAGATTAAGGGCCCTCTTCCTGGGAGCAAGCCACCACACACAACACACTCACTTTTTCCTGCCAGACAGCTTCTCAAAGCCTGCTTTCTGAAGCTCCTGAACAGCACCACTCTGCTTAATTGCACAGCCTATCATATACCATGACATGACAGGAGGAACTATCTGCCATTTTTTCCCCTGCTTCCTGTGCACCTCTCCAGTTAGGTTAAAGCATTCCTGAAGGTCATGGGAGCATCTTTCTGAGCCTTGGGAGGGTCCCCACTGGGACAAGGAACATTTTCAGGCTAGGCTGATCTTACTTTATTATTTCTTCTGGCTCCTCTTTCCAAGGTTGTGGCCTCTACTGGGCTTTACATCCAAAGACACTTTTTCCCAGGAAGGTGCAGACAGCAGTGCCTGGATTTTCCCTTTTTATGTCAGAGTGGCTCAGGGTTTGAAATTATTAGAGATGATTAGTCTGACCACTAAGACATTTACCACCAGCTTGTTAACTGGATCCCATCTGATTTTTGTCAAGAAAAACAAAGCAAACCACCATTTCAATGACTTACAATGAGGTGCTGATTTATATTTATTTCAGTAGAAAATTTAAGCCTTTACGAAGAGGATAAAGTTCCACTGAGACTGAGTGACAGATCCTAACATAAGAAGCTTTAGCATTTTATTCATTTATAAGAGTGTATTTGTATTCACTGTAATGCGTGACAATTCCAAATAACCATTTTTTTAAAAAAAATGTGCTTCCATTGAAATATGTTAACAGAAGCCTGTGTTCAGAAATCCAGTATTTGCAACATATTTTATGCAAATAGCTATCCTTCAAGGTTAATGTCTGTTCTCCAAAGGTGGGGAGAGAGTTCTTACAGTCTTTCTAGAATCAGGCACTGAATCTGCAACCAGCAGAAAAAAAGGAGGTTAAGTCCTGATTTCACCTTGGTCCAGCAGTGACAATGCATTGACCTCAGTGCTGACAGCCCAAGTCAGGTTTAACCAGATCTGGTGGCTTTAGTGAGTGTTCCCCTCACAGCTGCACTAACATTTTCAGCCATGTGCTCCAGCTCTGCTCTGTGTTTCCTCCTGCTTTTCTGGTAGGTGTGCTGTGGTTTATGACTGAGTAAATATAAGGGACAAGTGTGAAAGGTTAAAATCTTTCATCTAGCTCTTCAGAGGCAAAGAGCTAATGTACTAACTAGCATCTCCATGGAGCAGAGGCATCTTGAGAAAAATGAAAACAGGAGGAAACCAACATTTTGAAAAATGACCCACAACTTCAAAAGAGCATTAATCTCCCTACAGATAAATGGACTGAGGTTAGAGAACACTGGGGATGTTTATAGATACAGTGGGAGAGCTTTTCAAAGCCAAAAATAGGAGTAAGTGTCTTTCTGACATTCATATTTATTGTTATTGTTGCTATTATTATTGAGTATTTGTTTTTAAAAATTTTCTCTGCAGTACCTAAAGAGGCTTATGACAGACACTACAGGAAAGCTTAAAATAGGTTTTTCAAATATAAGGATGTAAAATAAAAATAAAATTCAGTTGCAGAAAAACAGCTGCATCATCTTTTTCTCTCTGTGTGTGTTTGTGTGTGTCTTAGATGCCGAGTTAGATCCCCAAACTAAATGTCTACAAAACTTGACCGGAGGATGACATTTCTGTTTTGTGGCAGCTCTTCGGGTTGTGACATTTATTGTTGCTTCTGTGCTTTTTTCTCTGTACAGGGACAAAAACAACCTGTTTCCGTTGTTTGCACAAAACAGAAGCACCAGGTTTCGGTCTCCGATGCCTGCGCTTGTGGCCCCTGGCGATGGCAAGGCTGCCATGGGACTCAGGGCTCTGCTCTCGCTTTTCAAGCCTTCAGAAAAAGCCTTGCTGACATGGATGCCTTCCTGTAAAAAAATCTGACTGCTAAGGCAGCCTGTTTCCTGTATGATAAATGAACAGCACGTACTAACCAGCTCTAATGGGCAGGATACGGGTGAGTGGCTCGAAATCGGTATAAGAATAGGAACAAATGGAATGGACTGTGGGATAGGAAAAATGCCCATTTGCACTGCATTTCTTGTCACAAGAATAGAGATGGATTTCTCTGAGCATGATAATATCCCCTCTTGCCCCAATGGTAGCATTTTTGAAGAGGGTGCTGCCACTGCACTTCCTGATTCAATGGGATCAGAATGAAAATGACACCAGGCTTATTTAAAATTCGCATCCCAAATATTTTTTCTTTGCATATTTACGCTGTTGATTGGCATTAGCATGCAGTCTGGAACCAGATGAAAGCACAGACTAAGTTCATCAAAGATAACAAGTAATTCTGAGTAATGACTAAATGGCATTCCTAGATATCTACTCTTAAAAAAGAAAATGAATAGTTCTGGTGGTAATTAGCAACTCAGTTTCCATACACTAAGCTAGCATTTATGAATATCGAACTATGCTCTAATTGACTATGTTAGCTATATGTCAGTTTAGTTTTCTAATGCAAAAAAAATGTAGTTGTTATCACTAGAAGAACTGTTTGTTAAAGTTGAAAGCAGATAAATCATTAATAGGGATGTCATTTATTCATTATGGTTAAAATATATATCTCCACTTGTCACTTGGATGAATCTAGCTTCTTTTCTCATCTCAGTTTATTGACACCACAGATAAAAAGAACTTCTTTACTGCATTCCTGTTGGAGCTTAAAGCCTTTACAAGTGTTTATTGATGAACTAGTATTTTGAAAATCAAAACTGCTGAGGCTCAAGATTGTAGTGACAATTACATGGTGTTTTGTTGCAAAGCTTACAATTTGCATGGGATTGATGATAGCTTGACATTAAGCAAATAAGGTACTATTATTGTAATTTAGTTCAGAATTTTGTAGAAAACATTGACTTGGTCCAATGCACAGATATCTACAACCATGCTATGGTATCTCCTTCATGCAAAAATTGAACCACTTCAATACCTTTCACCTTGGCACTTGCAACTGCACAATGTAAAGGCAGATCTGCCGAGCCCTGTCCACACTAAGGCATGGGAGTTACTCCTTCCAGGGAACTAGTTCTGCTGCAGATTACTTATCTGTATTACGGAGTTCATGCACCCAGCTCAGAGGGCTAACCCTGGAAGACCTGCTGTGAGTGTATGTGGTAACATATAAGCATGAAAGATATCACTGCTAGATGAACAAATTTTTCATCATTTTTTAACATATCTATTGCTGCCTGAGCTAATAGCCACATCCTCACTAAAAAATAACTAAATAGATTCCTTGTACTAAACACACCTTGATAGAACCACTGATTTTAACAGAACATCTGAAAAGCTTGGCACAACAGCAGAGAATCAGACAACATACTCAGTACCAGGTGCAAAAATCTACTTCAAGACATTCAGATACTGCATATGCCTGTCCATCAATTTACCAGCAGGAAAACAATTGTATTCAACACAAAAAGATAGTGTGTGGCAAGCAGGCTAAAGCCTGGGAATTCTGCACCTCAACTCTTATACCAACAGCTTTTCACTCATGAGGAGTTTATGGTGCACAGTGGAAAACATTTGTTCTTCCTTGGGAGAGGAACTTTAGGATTTGGTGCTACAACCTCAGGGCTAATCTTTATCTTTATCCTAGCTGGATGAGTGCAAGAGAAAATCAGAAAGGAACTGCCCACTCTAGTGGTACTCACTCGGGAGCAGCTCTGCATCTTCTTGGAATGTGTGCTTCAATGGTTCAACGGTGTGTTGGCAGCCTCACCCTCAGGGTTTCAAATTTTTACTGAAAGTCGACAGTTCTGATGTTGGTGAGGACATACAGGCACCCTCGATTCCAATGCAGGTCCAACTGCACTAACATTTGGGAGTTAAATTGTCCATTCAGTGTATCTCTTGACCAACATCTTTATCAACATGAGCTTTGACATTCATCTTTCAGTTGAAACTGGGTGTGTGCGGTTAGCACACTCAGCTTTAATAATGAGAAAATTAAAGTCTCTGGTGTCCTGTCAGTTGCCCAGGAACATAAACTCCCCACATGGAGACTGAAAAAATTTTGCCTCTTCTAATGCTAATTAGTGGTGTGACATCTGAGAGACTGCCAGATCTAAGAAAGTACTGCACACTTTGATAAACCTCATGCACCTACATAACTTAGTACTGCACTAGGGCCACTATGGATTAATGATACAGATCTCACAAGATGAAATACAGTGGTTGATGCTTTAGTACACCAAGAAAATTATTCATTGCTGACTAAGTCAATAGATTTTTTTAATGAAGTATTTTTGCAAACAGGTATCTTCCCTTCCTATCCCCATATTGTATCTGAAAGCAATGACAGCATATCCATACTCTTACTTCCTGTTGCTCCCTATTGTGACTATACTTGTTGAGTGCATGTTGATGCAATTTCTGTGTCCTGTAGGAGCCACTGTTTTGTGTTTTATCACTTAAGACTTTCAAGTATTATTACTTGAGTCACAGAATGGAAATTTCACAAGACAGCAGTGAAACATTTGAACCCCACAGATGAAATTTATTTTATTTTCATTTGTATTGAATTTACTCAAATCATTAACTATTGAGAATGCATAGAGTATACTGTTACACATCTATTTCCAAAGCACTTTTATTGTTTTCATCATTAATATTCTAGAGTTTAATCCTTAAAAAAAAATTTAAATTGTTTTCCTTCATTTAAATCCGCAAAGATTTTTGAATTTTAACCTAGAACAAGATCAAGAGATTTCTTCTGTCTAGTATCTTTTCCCAGTTGACTCCATGGTATACAAACTGCAATGATAATGTGTCCTGTGCATCCCAAAACATCATTTGCCGAAGAGCAATAAAGTGGATTGCATATTCCGACTGGCCACGTCACTTTTGTCATTTTGATTTTCAACAAGAAATTGTTAAACAGAAATGAATGAAACAACATAGGCAATACATTTATTATGTTCTTTATCCTTTATGTATTAAAAATACATTGTTCTTGTAGATATAGAGTGAAAGGCCAAAAAAGTCCAGTGATGCTACCCCCTCTGGGGCAGAAGCTGCTGACAGCAGTTAGGTGTGAAGGCCATGCTAAGCTCAGAGGTGCAAGCAAATGAAAGGAGAAGCTGACAAATTCAGCACACCCTGTCTTGCAAAGGGCTGGTGGAGAATAAAGAACCTTGTTGCTCATCTCCATGTCTGCTGAAGCATTTTCAGCAGGTACATGGCTGTGACAGGTAAGTGTATGAAGGGTGGAAGCAGAGGCAGACATCCCAGGAGCATAGAGTCTGACATACACAGGCTGACTTGGAGTTGGGTCTGGCAAGGGATGTGAAGGGCTGCCAGAAAGGGTTCTACAAGTTCATAAACATCATGGAAAACATGGCCCTAATGCTGAATGGATCAAGAGAACTGGTGACATATGATGTGGAGAGGCTGAGGTACTCAGTGCCTTTTTTGCCTGAGTCTCTACAAGGAAAACTATCCTTCAGGAATCCCAGGCACTCAAGACCAGAAGAAAGGTCTGCGACCAGGAAGACTTACCCCAGTAGAAGAGGAGCAGTTTAGGGAGCACTAGAACCAAGTGGATGTACACAGCTGCAAGGGCCTGACAGGCTGCACTCATGATGACAGAGCTGGCTAAAATTGCAAGGACATTCTTGATTTTTGAACGGTCATGGCAACTGGGAGAGGTTACTGAAGACGGAAAGACAGAAAATAATACTCCTATCTTTAAGAAGCCCAGAATATCTAGAGAAATACAGGATAGTTTCAGCTTAGTCTCTATGAAGGTTCAGGAGAAAATCTTCCTGGGAAGCATTTCCAAACGGAAGAAGGACAAAAAGATTATGGGGAGTAGTCAGCAAGGATTTATAAAGGGAGGAACCTATTTGACCAACCTGATAGCCTCCTACACTGATATGACTCCTCTAGTGGACGAGGGGAGAGCAGTGGACACTGTTTACCCTAAATAAAGACTTCAAGATCAAGTCCTGTAATATCATCATGGACAAGCTGACAAAATATAGATTAGAAAAGTGGACAGTGATGTGGATTAGAAGGTAGTTGAATGACCAGGTCCAGAGCTTTGTGATCTGTGGCTCTAAGTCCAGCTGGAGGCAAATCCCTAGTGGCACAAGTCATGGGGCTCAATACTGGGGCCAATACTGTTCAACACCTTCATTAATGACCTCATGATGGGGCAGAATCCACCCTCTGCAAGTTCACAGATGATATGAAAGAGTGGAGTGTTGATACACCAGATGGATGTGCCACTGTTGAGGGACTTTGGCAGGAGAACAGGGCAGAGACAAATCTCATGTAGGGAGAGTACAGAGTCCCACACACGGAGAGGAATAATTCCAGGCAGCAGCACACACTGGGGGCAAGGGGCTGGAAAGCATCTTTGCCAATGAAGACCTTGAATTCCTGGTGGATAAGAAGCTGTCCCTGAACCAGCACTGCACCCCTGTGGCAATAAAAAGGCCAACAATGCCCTGGGCTGCTGTAGGAGGAATGTTGCCGGCAGGTAAGGGATTCCTCCTGTGTATTCAGCACTGGTGTGCCAGTGAACCTGGCACGCTGAGTTCCCTTCTGGGCTCACCAGTCAGAGACAGATTTTGACTTTCTGGAGCAAGTCCAGCTAAGGGTCACTAAGATGGATGGCGGCATCTCTCATATGAGGAGAGGCTGAGAGAGATGGGATTGCTCAGCCTGGAGAAGTCTCAGAGGTAACTTATCAATTTATATAAATATCTTATGAGAACAAGGGTAAAAGACAGGACCTGGTTCCTGCCAGTGGTGTCCAGTGATTAGAGAAGAGTCAAAGGACACATTAAACCACATGAAATTCCATCTGAATGTGATAAAACACATTTCTACCATAAAGGTGGCCTAACACTAGATCAGGTTGCTCCAAAGAGTTGTGGATACTCCATCTGTGGAGAAAATCAGGATCTGACTAGACATGCATGAACAAAGGGGTTGGACATGAAGGTCATAGAATCATTGAGTGGCTTGGGTTTGAAGAGACCTTAAGAATCATCTAGTTCCAACCCCCCTACCACGGGCAGGGGTGTCACTCATGAAACCAGATTTCTCAGGGCAACTTGAACACTTCCTGGGATGGTACCTTCTAGCCTCATCCATTCTGTGATTCTGTAACAATGGATATAATCTGGCTGGTCCATTCCACAGATTTAGGATCCTTTTTTATTTCATTACCGCCTACAATGGGCCATTTTCATCAGATAAAACTTTGCAAGTGGATTGTAACTGGAGCTTATGCTTCCAATGAAGAGACTGAGCAGGATAAGGGAAGGAATCAGCCATGACTTCCAGTTTAATCCAGCCATTTCAGTGTCTAATACATCACCTCACTTGGTGTCAGTCAACAGACACAGTCACTCCCATGATTTCACAAGGCCAATCAAACAATGGTCACATTGTAACAAATTAGGAGAACTCTGTTGGCATTGTCTGTGACCTTAGCTCACCCCTCTGAAAGATAAGTTGCCCAAAGGACAGTAACCACAGAGCCCAGCTCAGCAACAAGAGCCCTTTATAAGAAATATGGACAGGGTTAGGACTGAGGAATTGCAAGGCAGAACTTTCATCACGGTAATTTTGCTGGACTGCTCCACAGGGAGCCATAGAGAGAGCTAGGGAGTCTCAGACAGAAGACATTCCAGGATCCATAAGTTTATAAACACTTCCTCTGAACCAAAGTCCCCATTCAGAACACAACTAAACTTTAGGAAAGTCTTAAATCCCATTTTATGTGGCTTAGGACCATTTCTTATTAGAGCTAGGAAGACTAGATATAAATCTCTGTCCAAAACAGTAATCCTCTTATATTTCATTACTAGCACCACAAGCCTCTGTGAAGTGGTCTCTATCTGAACCATAATAACACTGAGTTGTGGCTAAGCTCTCTATCCCAAGTTCAGTCACAGCAAACCCACTAACACATTAAATCTGTGCCTGCCTTTGATTTATTAGTACTCCCTAAGCCTTTTCAGAGTCAGGTATGAGTCTGAGGCAGCAGCTAGCAGTTGAGAGGGAAGGTAAAAGATATTCTAGCATCACATCTCTGGTGTGCCTGACTATGGGAGCACTTCATTTCAGGATATGTTATCTTAACTAGCTGCTGAAGATAGTTCAAACTAATCTGTTCTTTTGCCTTCTATGAACTGGATAATGTATAACTCCTGGCTGAGAGCTGGTAACTGACTCTTCTGCTCAATCTATGGGAAAATTCAAACAGGTGAATTCAAGCTGAATTTTGTCCTAACACAATTCCTAAGTGCTCACATGGGCAATTAACTGAGTTGCAGCTGTTGGCCATGACTAACAGATGAGGAGCAGATAAGGACAGCTTCCAAATTTCTCGTCTTGGTTCCATGTATTGCGATCTGCTCAGCAAGATGCTAACCCTGTTTCTTCCATTGGGTTGTGAAATTTGCACTTAAGCTCCAAGGAGAGTTTGACTGGACTAAGCTAGTCAGGTTAGACTAGTGTCGTTGTCTTTAGGTTGCCTGGGGCATAAAATGCCCTGTGCTGGGACTGTCTTCACCTACTCAATGTCTCTCCAAAAGCAGATGCTGCCTTTAAAAAATCTGAAGTTTGTTTTACTCTTTGCTACAGGCAGGAAAACTCAGCTTTTTGATGGTAAGCTATGACATGAAGGACAAGAAGTTTGGTGCTTCATCTTCAGCAAAGTCAGTGCATATTTCCTGGGAGATGGCCTTTCCCAGTAGTCACTTCTGACTGTACCTGCTTAAGACTATTACTGCACACAAGTTGCCATTGATATAAATTCATTTGCCATTCATTCTCCACATGTATATTTTCTCCCCTCACTTATGGTACATACAAATTTTTGTTTCCAGCCAGCAAGCCTGTCAAATAAAAGCTCTGTACATATTTTTTTTCCAATAAATGGAAGTTCGGAACATGCTTATCTTCTTTTTATTAGGGTAGTAGAGTAGGAAAATAGCACTCTGCAAATTAAGAGCAAATACTTCACTTTTTTTCTCACAAAAAAAAAGGTAGAAATTATTTTGAAATTGTTCTTTATCTAAAAATTCAATTGAGTTCTGCTGTTGCACTCAGCAGCCATGTAACAAATACACTGTTGACTTGTCACAGGTAGCCATGGCTATTTGCTGTTGAACTTTTAAGAGAGTGCTATTATATTCTACTCGCTTCCTGTAAGCAAATAACAACCGGCAGGAAAAAAAAAACGAGGATCCATGTGGCACTGTCCGTGTGGTTAAAGTGTTTCTCCTCAGCTCCAACAGCACCACACACAGGTTTGTGCAGGTGAATTTGGTCCCACTCGGAGCTCAGTAACTATTTTTAGAACGAGCGCTGGATTTCGGGACTATTTTTGTTGTTAGAGAGCCATCTTGTGGTGCATCTGATTAACAATAAGTTTAAAAAACCAAACCAAAACAAAAAACCCCCCAGTGTATTACAGTTCAGAAATGGTTTTCTCTAAAGACTCCAGTAGTTTTGCATTTTCCATGTATCCACTATTCTCAAAGCTCCTTTTGAAATGGGAATAACCTAATCTCAAACTGCACTTCTGAGTCACAGCAGTATTTGCTAGGGACTGGAGAAAAGAACATACTTCTCTTCTGTAAAACAAAATTTTAAAAAATCTTTTTTAAAAAAGGTTTGGAGCACAAACAAATAGCTAAATTTAAAGTAGTTTTATCCCTTCCTAATACCCAATGTACTGATCAAAGCAGGAGGCAGGTGGTCTAGCTCTGTTAATGAGATATATGATTTTTTGGAGCCACGAGACTTATAAAATATCCTGGAGAGCATTTAAATTCAAATAAAATTTGTTGTTACTGAAGTTATATAAAAATTTGATTTTTAAAAATAGCAAAATACACGTTGAAATGTCATCCAGGATGCTGACAGAACACAAGAGTTTTCCAGTGGCAGGGACATTTGACATCACATTTCAAATTCCCGTTTTCAAATCTGCAGTTAACTGAAAAAGATCAACACAACTGAACTAGAGTCAATAAACCAAATCAGAAACATCTTCGAATTTTGGCAGATTCCTCCTTCCATAAGTTGCAAATCTTGCACACTGCTACATAACAAAATAATGGACCATGCAAATATCACTGAGCTTCCAAAAAGTCAGTGTTTAGGGGAAAAAAAAAAAAAAGCCCTTTGATAAAACAGAATGCCTCTATGTATTAAAAATTTCCCCCTGCAGCTTTGAATGAGACCCTAACATTTTTTTCCTGTATATATGTAACTGTTCTCTTGTCCATTAATAAGCTATAATTATCTATTGTCCTTTCATTGAAAGGAAAAAAGCACCATGTAGCCAAAGATCATTAGTGGTCCACCCTCTGCTATCAGTGAAGTCAGTGAAAATGAAAAGGTAATTATAGGGGGTCTTTAGAGTAGTATATAATGATTAACATCCTTTCTAAAATAATTCAGGTTTAACTTTAAAGAAAAAAAAAAAAAAACAACCAAACCCACAGTGTTATGCAATTGCTTCTGCGGGGCTTATTTAGTTAATCTCCTTTGCTCATCTTGTCTGATATTTGTTCCAGGTGGCCAATAGGCTTCCACTAAATAAAGTCACAGGATATGGACAACTCAAAAATCAACTGAGAGGGCGAAGAGGGGAAAGTCCAAGGAAAAAGGGTCTATGACAGGGTTAACCCTGAAGAACAGAATAGTCTGTACTAGATTAGAACATTTCCTTTGGAAGGGACCCACAATGATCATCTAGTCTATCTGCCTAATGAGAAAAACTGCTTCAGTGCCCAAACTGGAGAGCAGGCAGGTGTGAGTCTCAGAACGATGCTGAATGCTTTTAGCCCAGACTTTCTCTAAGCACGTAATGAATTTGGAAGTGAAGCTACGAACACAGGCTACTGCTGGAAAGGTATTCTCCTTTCTTTCAAATTTCCTAAGAGTTAGGAGTCAATAAACCGAGCAGGGATAATCTACAGATCTCATGCT
The DNA here is from genome assembly GCA_013400435.1 of Pycnonotus jocosus. Classification (NCBI taxonomy): domain Eukaryota; kingdom Metazoa; phylum Chordata; class Aves; order Passeriformes; family Pycnonotidae; genus Pycnonotus; species Pycnonotus jocosus. Next base: position 203,253 of record VWYP01008186.1, read on the forward strand.
GACATTGCCCTGTACCTTTCTGCATCTTTCAATCATATCTCCACATGCTTTTCATAGCATAGCTATGAAAAATTAAGACTAGTATTCTAGCAATGCTGTTCCTATTAATAAAGTCACTTCCCTGTTTCCCTTTGCTCCTTCCTCCTAAAACATAGCCTTAATGTTTGATTTTGAGATGATCACCTACACTGAACTTTCAGCTCTTCTTTGCATCACTCATCTACCAAGACAGAGTAAGCAAGATCCAATCCAATTGGAACCAGCTGGACACAATTCAGACTTGCCTGAGATGGCCCCTAATGAGTTAATCAGAATACAGTGGACAGCACAGCCAAAACCACATGCCAAGACCATGTAGCCCTGCTGAAGAATACTCAGTGCTGGCAAATGCTTTGCTGTGAACTATAATGACTCCTAGTTATAGATGTGTCTCTTCTGAATCACATCTTTGGACTCTGTAATTGCATTTAATTAGATAATGAGGTCCTCTCTGTAAAGCAACTTGTATTATACTCCCTGGTCGATCTTTATGTCATCTTTAAACCATCCAGGCGAAGATTCTGTATCATCATCTACACAATTGATTTTAAAAAGAGCATTGAAGTACTTTAATGACTCCTTTGGAACCTGCTCAAGGTACCCAGCTCTGACAGCCTGGTATCAGCTGCATTTCAAGACCTCTTCAATCCAACTCTAATTCTATATGGGACACACTGGTTGTCCCATGAGATTCATAACCTTTTTTTTTTGTCCAGAATGTGCTTTATTATATTTAACCCACTGGAAAATTCCAACACTACTGTATCAATACAACTGTCTTATTCCATCAGAACCACAGTTCACTATGACATAAACATGACTGTTTGGAAAGCTCCACTTTCCATGAAATAACACTTATTGAAAATTTTATTGTTAACAAAATTAACTTTAAAAAAAAAAAAAAAACTTTGTATGGCTTTTTGGGTTTTTTTTTTTACTCTGTATGGGATTTAAGCAAATATGTAGATATTCAAGTGCCCTTCTCCTGCTCTAAAACAATGCAGGAAATCACCACTGACATGTTCTCTGGTTTCCAAGTTAATTTGAAAATTAGTGTTATTTAATATTATTTCAAGAAGAACTTTAACAGCACATGAATTATTGATATAAATGTATTTAATTTTAAAAGATGCTATCATATGTTCTCCTTTCTGTCTTCCTTAGGTAGAGTAGATGTTCTGTCCCATCTGGAAAATGAGATGTTTGTTGTGGTGATCTTGTCATTATTGTCAGAAAAAAGACACCTTCCCTACAAATAAAGGTTTCCACCTTGTAACACTGGCAATCATACGATCTGACACAAGTCTGCTATTAACACACAAATTTCTGAACAGTGACATTCACTATGCAGGTCTTATGGTCAGGCTTGCCATGCAGAGCCGAAAATAACACCATTAAACAACTGATGGTTTTCAGGAATTTGGAATTTAGAATTTAAAGCTTTGACTCCACAAAGCTGGTTACTGTTCACTGGGGCGGGCTCTTCCAGCATCAGTTCCACACCCCAGACATGATTGAAAGCTGTTTTTCTGGCAGATCTCTAGAGAAGGGAATGACGCAAGCCATTAGGGTGTTTCCCAAATCATTCTCATTTTTACTGCTGGGAACCAAAACATGCTCTACAAAGTAGTGACATGGACCAGATGAGCTTGACACTTCCCACGTCCAGTATACAACATTTTTGGTCTGACTCCATTTAATGAATATTACACAGTGTTGCTGTTATGAATAGTAGAAGCCAAGTCTCCAGCTCTGAAAAAGGAGAGGAAATCTGCAGCAGAGAAGACTGACTGGCCCCAAACCTGGCAGTGGCTGTGAAAAACAAGGGTTCCAGAAACATGGATTGGGAATATCATGACGGTTCCACACAACTCGTAGCAACCTAAACTTCCCAGCCAGTGGTTAAAATGAAACACTGATGGATTTTCATTGTACTGAAATTACAGGTGGAAAAACCTAACCTCCCATTAGCTTAAATGGATTTGGAATTTACCACTGAAAAATAGAACACTGAGAGTGTTTTGATTCATGTTGAATTTTCTGGATCATAATATCATTCTGGGATATATAACTAGCACTTTGCAAATATAGAGAGGGGAAAGTAAAAGTTGAACATGCAGGGATTTCATGGTTTCTAAATTTTGCTTCAGAATCCTACCCATACTCTTACCATGACATTGCTCCCTTGGACTTTCTCTCACTTAAATATATGTTCTCTTATGACAATCTTAACAAGAAGAAAGAGGAAGAAAGAAAGAAAGAAAGAAAGAAAGAAAGAAAGAAAGAAAGAAAGAAAGAAAGAAAGAAAGAAAGAAAGAAAGAAAGAAAGAAGAAATCTTATAGAAGTGATATTTTCATAGAGAGATGTTTTAAAGAAGCGATGTATCTCTTCACCTAGAGTACCAATTTTCTTTATTGCATTTTTCATTCAAACATTACTTTTTTTTTTCCAGACCTTGAAAAAAATGTGGGTACAGCTTCATTCTTAGTCGTTTCACTGACATGTAGAGAACAATTATAATTTTTTATCTAAATCTTTCCAAAACTTTTGATAATGTTTAGTTCCACTTTTCGACATTAGTTTCACATGTTTATTATTCTTCCTACTGAAAAAAATGGTCTACTTGAGTCAAAGAAAAAATGAAATTTCATCTCTTATTCATTAGAAAAGAGAAAGTGGTATCAAACACACATAGTAACAATAACCTGGCTTTCTGCATACTGCCAATTTTATTTCAATGTTTCAGTTATCATAATATGCTAATAGAGACAAACTGTCAATGTTCTTTAATTCTATTTCTTGTCCTCTATTTTTTTTTCCAAACTAGTCACAGAATCATAGAATGTCCTGAGTTGGAAGTGGCCCACAGGGAGCATCGAAGTCCAGCTCCTGGCTCTGCAGACTGACACCCAAGAGTCACACCATGTGCCTGAGAGCATTGGCCAAACACTTCTTGAACTCTGTTGGGCTGGTGCTGTGAGCATTTCCCTGGGGAGCTGTTCCAGTGCCCAACCACCTTCTATGTGAAGAACTTTTTCCTGATATCCAACCTAAAGCTCCCCTGACACAGCTTTAGGCCATTTCCTCCGGTCCTGTTACTGGTCAGCACAGAGCAGAGAACAGTGTCCACTGCTCCTCTTCCCCTCATGAGGAAGTTGTAACTGCAATGAGGTCTGTTCCCAGTCTCCTCCAGGCTGAACAGCCCAAGTGACCTCAGCCACTCCTCATGTGGCTTCCCCTCAAGGCCCTTCACCATCCTTTGGATGCTCTCTAAGAGCTCAGTGTCTTTCCTATATTGTAGCTCCCAAAACTGCACACAGGACTTGAGGTGAGGCCACTCCAGTGCAGAGCAGAGCGAGACAATCTCCTCCCTTGCCCAGCTGGCAATGCCCCCCAAGAACTTGGCTGGCCCTCCTTGCTGCCAGGATACTGTTGACTCATGTTCAACTTGCCAAAGACCAAGAATTCAAAGTTCCTTTCCATGGCACTGCTCTTCCACCTCTCATTCCCCAGGCTGCACATTCATCCAGGGCTGCCCTGCACCAGCTGCAGAATCCAGCACTTGTCCTTGTTTAACTTCACAGGGTTGGTGTTAAATTTCATACAGCAGTCCATCTTGAGAACACAGAAATACAGGTTTGTCAAACACGGCAAAACCACAACTGTTTCCATGAAATTTGATGCAGCCACGAGCTTCCATTTGTCTGTGGATAGGTGACTCACATGCTGTGATTGCTGTTGGCATTTCATTCTTAAGCATTATTTACAACTATCCTGGACAGGCTTGTTTAAAGCTAGAGATCTGCATTATTTTTTTCTATTATAACCATGCAGCAAAAACTATTCTTCTGCTTCTGTCTGTCCTTAATCTGCAGTTGCATGTACAGAATTAGCAGGTAATGAAATATTTTAGGGAGGATTAACTGTTAGCTGTAAGAAAACAGCTCTTCCCACGTTGTTTATAAAACAATAGTTGTCACATTTAAAATGATAATGAGCATCACAGCTAAAGTGAGATTATAAACTTTTAAGTGAACCTTAATTACATTTTTCAATTTTCAGTAATTGCCTGACAGTAAATCCCTCCTATGCCAGTCAGTATGAGAGGCCTTTTTGTGCTCTCCTTTCTTAAAACACTGGAAAGGTTTTTGCAGGATTTTCTCTTGATACCTTTTATTCACCATGTCAGTAATTGAGGGCTCAAAACTAAGTGGCCAAGGAAATGCTTTTCTTAATTACACAACATAAGCCCTCTCCCATATTTTAGCTTTATTCCTAGTTATTTGGATTACAGTGGGAAGCAAAAGGTCTCAAATTCAGTTTGATACTGTGAATAATTCACATAATTCTTCTAACTCACTATAAAAGAGACTGTAACATTTGCTGCAGTGAATAGGCAACACCTAGTGGTCTTGAAATGCATAAACAGATCCCTTTCATAACAGTAATTTCTGACTTTGTCTGGGACCTAGATCTTTATCTAGATTGAATTTATCCTTTACTATTTCAGAAATACAAGAAAGAAAAAACCTCTTGAGGTTTTAAAAGTCATTGCTTACAATAAAGGCAACCCATAGAAAGACTGTAGGCTTTATACAAAAATCTACTACCCCTTATAGCAAGCAAAGTATTTTAATGTCTTCATCTAATTGTAATCCTTCCATATTTAAATCAAGGCCTTCAAGTTAACCACAATAATTAGCAATATTGATTATCAAACCTCAGAGTTTATTTCTCCTTAAATGAATCAAAAATTTGAAAACTATCTAACAATAGCTCTCTGAAATTCCTAAGAAAAGTGCAGAATTAAAAGTAAGGAGAAAACCTGGTCAGTCAAGCTTATTATAACAACTCCATAAGATTGCATACTTTGAAGGTTTGTTTCACATTTTATCATATTACAGTAGTCAGAGATTACTAGATCATTATTTTAATCATGCTTTAATTTTAATCTATGAATTTATTTGTAGGTCCATTTATCTTCAGAATTTATTTTTTGCACTCTACTGAGTTTCTCATTTAAATGGAAAATATATTTTACTTGAAGCATTGCTAGAAACAGGACTGAGGTAGATATGCTTGCATCAGGAAAATTGCTCTGTAAATTTTTTAGTGTACTTCAGAACTATATTGGAAATTTCAACCAAAAAAAAAAAGGGGGGGGGCCACAAGTTCAATTCCTTAGATGTCAAAAAACATTCTTCTGTGAACCAAGGAATTCAGCAAAATATAGTCCTTTTTCAGAAGGACAAAAGCCTTCCATTGAGGTTAAGTAGCTGCTTACCTGCACAGGACAGACCAGAGTTCCTGTAGCAGACCACACAAACCCATGGCAATAGCTAAAGGGTATTAGGTGTTCTGCGTCCCCAAAATTGTTAAAAAATGAAGGCTGAGTGCCTGCTTCTCCTGCTTACTTCCTTCCAGTTCTCTCATGAGTCCCTGCATATGTAGAAGTTAATCCTGTTTCCAAGATGTGGAAAGCTGTTCACTCCTGCCTGAAGAAAGGCATGGATTACATGTGTAAAGCTGTTCTCTATGTGCAAGCTGTGTCAAAGGAAAACCTACTGAGAAATGACAGTGATCAGAATGCAGCCTATTAACCACATCATTAATGGTGCTAGTAAGGAAGTCCCTCCCTCACATAAAATCCTTTTATTGTCTTTGTTCAAATTTATATGTACAATCAGGAGGCCAAACTCCACACTGAAATCAATGAGAAGACCTGCTTAAAATTGATAGTACAATAAAGAATTTCCAAAGTTGTTTATAGGAGGACTTTTCCTAATTTTTACTTGCTTTCTTTTTGGATTTAGTCTTACTCAATTTGACATGTTGAAACTGGATGATAAATATCCCATGCATGTAAGGAGTTTCTCAAAAAATCAAACTAATATGGATGAAATAATGTTAATGTTGAATTATAAGGGGAAAAATACATTAAAGAACTAAAAGAGCATGTGATATCATTCAAAATTGCTATTTTTCAAATCTCAAAATGAGTTATTGGCCTAGGAAAAAGTTTCTTTTAGTTCACTCACACAGTAAATAAAATATTCAAGCCTAGAAAGGAAAAAACATTTAAAAGGAGGTGTCTTGCTCAAAATAAAAGCTGTTCAGAGAGTACATATAAAACTCATATGCAAATCACAGTTGACCACTGAACTGCAAGGGAAAAATATTCAGAGTTGATGAAGTTTCTGAAAGCAGGAGAGAAAAGGTAATTGTTTCTTCTTGAAAAAAAATATAGAAGAGGAAAAACAGAAGTTGCAGATAGATATATTTGCAGATAGATATACTTGTGAAAATATTCACAAATATTTTTATATTTGATAAGAGATTGTCTTAGGATATTCATCTGGGAGGGAGAATCTGCATTTTGCTATGCACCATGAAAAAACTCTATGAAACTTTGAGCTCTCTAGGAAAGAATGATGTTAGCTGTACTCCTACACTTAGCATTTCTTCCAGTGTAGGTCAAGACTACTGTTTCTTGAATCACTCTTCTAAAGTGCTATAAATTTTCCAATGTACTGTAGCAGAAGCCTTTGAAATCACACTTTTAGACCACTAAAGCATCATAAGCTTCCAGTTCATGTCTTGGGTTCATTTTGACTGCCACTGTCTTAAAAATCTTCTTGTCATGCCTTCCAAAACAGTATATTCCAAGCAGTTTATGAAGGAAATCCTCAAGACTTAGCACATGAAATAACCACCTAAAATTTTTCCAATCAGTCTCAAAGAGTACACAGCCAAAAATACCAAGGCCTCAGTTTCCCACCTGTAATGTGGACACAACAGTATCCCTTTAGATGTGTACTGAAAAGATAAACAAATTACAATAGTAACATAGCTCAGATGTGATGGCATAAGTATCACAGAAGAGCCTGTGAGAAAGATTGATTAAAGAGACACTCAAATTAACTATACTGTTGTAGTCAATTGAGTAGCAAGAGTTCCTTCCACTGGAACAGTGACCAGCCAGTCAATATTCCATCAATATCCTTTAAGCTTAGAGAGACTGGGTTTGACAGCCAGGGAAGCTGATGTATTCAGCCAGCCCTGCTCTGCCCCTCCTTTCTCCAAAGGAATACTTCATGCCTTTTCTTCTAAATAATTCTCTTAAAATAAATTCCACCTGGATCAAATGTAGAAGAGCACAAGACACAACAGAAGGCAAAAAAAAACTTCCATGAAAAGAAAGAGTTTAGGCCTGGGGCATGACAGATGACATACAGGAGATATGTACTAAAGGCTGTACAGTGGAAATTCAATGTACAGACACATAGTGACATCTCCATACAGCTCCCCACATTGAAGCAAGCCTGCTTTCAGATTCCTAACCATAAACACACATGTTGTCTGCCCTAAGACTAGAATGCAGAGGAGGGATGAAAATTTTAGCTACGGTTTGCCCTAAGAGCACAGCTGAATCATGTATTAAAATAGCCCTTTTTTCCATACCTATGCTTATTAATAAAATGAGAGGTATGGTGGTTTGGAGACCCTTTTCCCCTTTTGTTTCTTTGCTTTTCAAGAGGATAGAAGCTGTTTTTCTCTTTCATCCCTGCTGCCGTAGCAACCCTGTGAGTTCTGCTCCAACCTTTTTTCTGCTGGCCAATACCAATTTAATTTGTAATGAAAACATCGCAACTCAGACTACACTACCTACTAGCACATCGATTATTTCTCACCAAACAATTACAAGGAAATCAAAATCCCATCTCTTTCTCTGTTTTTTGAGCTAGTTTTTGATTGGTTTTTTTTCCCCATGTTTATTTTTATTTGTGTTTATAAAAGAGTTAAAGTGCAGGCCAGGATATCCATAAAAGTTGTACAGTTTCACCAAAACTTTTTATATAGTAGTATCAGTATATTCTTATGTATGTTGGCAAGATTCTACTGATGCACATACACTTAATACCTCATATATACAGGCTCCCATTTAGGGAAAGTGTATGAACCATACCAATATAAATCTCTTTATAAAACTAAGAGCAGTTACATAGTGAATGGTAACAGATGCTGAATGAAAGGTCTATATGTCAGGAACTAGCTAACATGAAGAATACATGCACGCTTATCAAGATGACCCCACCAAATTGCCGAAGATATAAAAAGGAAGAGTGGCAATGGCTGGCAACAGATCGGAGGCACAAAGGAATTCACTTCATTTTTGTGGGTTCTCCACAGCTGTGGACTAATCAGGAAAAAGCTCTTCTGCTGAACAAACGATAAAAACCACTCAAGGCTATGCAATTGAAGCCTGGTATTCACAGTTCAGTTCATTTAATGAAGCACTGAAAATATTGTTGCTGAATATCTGTGTGCAGGTACAGGAATAGGGTGGTCAGCATAGATTTATTTGAACTACCTTGTTGGAAAGTGAATCGGTAGCACACAAAATAACAAGTGGAACAGAGGCTACCCTAATGACCAATAACAAATGTGCAGGAACAGTCTACAACATAGCTAGTGGCCTGCACCCTTTAGGAAGAGCAGAGCAGTCTTGAGGATCTATCAAAGCTAGAGATTTGGAAGATTATAATTCCAGAGGATGGGCTTTAGGGATAAAAAAAAAAAACAACAAACAAAAAAAACAAAACAAAACAAAAAAACCAAAAAAACAACCAAATCAAAGCAAAAAGGTTATCTCGTTATGATGCTGTACTTGCTAGATTCATTAACTCTCAGTGATGAGTTGCCCCTTCAAATACCTAATTATAGCATTATATATAATCAGTAAGGAGAGGGTGGGGTGAGTGTAATGCACGAGAAGTGTTGGGATTGATATGGGTTTTGTTTGTTTGTTTTAAAGTTTAGACCATTCTACTTGTTTGAAGAACTGCCAGTTTTTCTTGTAATGAAAATTAGTGGCAATTAAGAAGACTGTTAAAGTCTAGTTCTCATTTTATTGGGGGGGTGTTTATTTGCTTATTTTGGGTTTTGTTTGTTTCTATTTTTGTTTGTTTGTTTTGTTCTTGGAAACTTAGCCTCACTATCAAATAGCTTCACCTGGTCAAGAAAATTAGCTGCTGAGAAAGTCGTTCCTGTATGGCAATGGTTTCCTAAATGTACCCCAAATCTTACATTCCCTTGACAAATTTTCTTAGCTTACAAATGGTGGTGAGAGTCTAGAAAATGAGACCAAATATTCTCACATCTCCACCAGCTTTGGCTGTCCGTGCCCCTCATGTTCATAATACTTTATCGTACATGTAGATTTCAGATTCTCTTAAGACCATGAATCCCTCCTGTGAAGTGAAAGTGAAGCTGTGGATGCCCCACAAGGGCTTGAGGCTAAGTTAGATGGAACTCTAAGCAACCTGGTCTAGTGGAAGTTGTCCCTGCCAATACAGTGTGATTGGAATTAGATGATCTTGAAGGTCCCTTCCAACCCAGGCCATTTTATGATTCTGCATCCTTTGCTGCCAGCTGTGTCTGAAAAAATCTGTATCCTCTGAACTCTAGGTCCTCAGAGCTTGGAGACATAGAAGTTTCCTCAAAATCTACAATGAGCAATGCTCATCCTGACCATTTTTCCCTCATGTGATTAATACACTACTTCCTCTACAGCCATATTTCCTTTGCTTGGAATCTGAATAATTGAGCAGGTACAGGTGGTTGTTACGAAAAAGCCAGTGCCCAGGAGCAAGAGGGTACCAAGTTCAGAAATCTGACAGTGAAATCCATACCTTAATGACCCCAGATCCGTATGTTCTACCACACACAGGGAGTCCACCCAGGGCTGAAGTCTGCTTGACTACCTGAAGGTAAATTTAGGTGAGACAAAATTAGACAATCACAAAATCAAGAATTCCAGAACAGGTCATGTAGGGGAGGTCCACAGTGGGTCATCTGGTCCCACCTCCCTGCTCAAGCAGGGTCATCCTAGAGCACAGTGCATAGGATTTTGTCCAGAGGGCTCTTGATTATCTCTGGTGAGGGAGACTCCACATCCCTCTGGGCAAGGTGTCCCAGTGCACGGTCACTGCACAGTGGAAAAGTTCTTCCTCGTGTTCAGGCAGAACTTTCTGTGCATCTGCTTCCCTCCTTGCCTCTTGTCCTATCTCTCGGCACCACAGAGAAGAGCCTGACCTTCTCGGGAGCCCTCCCTAGATATTTATCTACATCCTCTTAGTCGTCTCTTCTTGAGGCTAAACAAGCCCAGCTCCCTCAGCCTTTCCTCCTAAATGCAACGTTCCCCAGCGAGGATGGAGACCCCGCCGTCCCGGCAGAGGCAGCTCCCACTGGCAGCTCGAAGCAAGACCTGGCTGCGCAGTGCCGGAGCTCACCGCGGC